>CM076614.1:2743958-3107965 GCA_038502775.1 Hippodamia convergens | reverse complement strand
GTATGCTTCAAATATGAAAAAAAGTTATCTGCGTTTTCGATTAGCACAAGTACATTACAGGAAAATCTACAGGTGTTTAAAACACAGGGTGGAAGGTAGCAAGACTTGTAAATAAAATTTTTTTTTTTCGAAATTGAAATAGTCGGCGATGCAAATTTGAGAAGGCCCTGACAAGTTAATTTTCTAATGGGTTCAGAGAAATGAGTCATTAAACTCTACATAATACGAAGCACAGAATAGATGATTCTCATCCAATTTTTTTGATCCCATAATTAGTATTAGGGGTTGAAAATAACAACCATTATAATTTTTTTTCGTTAATTGTTCTCGCGGGAAACATTTCCGCAAAATAATTTTTTTATGATTTCCCTCCCATACAATTCTGGAGAACAAAAGGTCTCTCGCGAAATTTTGACTGAATCGATACATTCGATACTCTTCTCATAATGAACCAATGAATTTTAATTTCCATTCATCGAAGGAGGATTCCATAGAATCAAATATGCTTATTCGATGAAATGGTTGAAAAACTAGTCAGTACCGCTTGTAAGTTTTGATTTATTCTCAGAATAGTATCAACTGTATGAAAAACTCTTTTATGGAGAAATTTTCGAAAAAATTCAAATGTCCTGAGGTCCTTTGCATAAACTTTTACCGATATCCTATAATTCACACATCTTAATGTTCATCAGTCAGGTACTTGTGCTTATCGAAAACGGCTGTCAATTTTTTTAACGACTCAATAAATTAAAAAAACCGTATAGAATCTGCTTGTCACGACTCATCAAAATTATAATTTATAGCCTTACAGACATAACTTTTCTCGGAAGATTCACAAACTCTCCTACTTCACAATTCCCTATTTCATTTTTCGAAATTCAGCAGTAATGAGACTTATTTTACGACGATTGGGACAAACTGAAAAATTTTAATGACAAAGGAAGTTTTGACATCAGCTTTCAAATCTCAAAATGGTGGACGAATATACAATATGCCAAAAAAAATGTACAATTCTCCATTGAAAACTGGTTGAAGACTCGCCCTGTACAACTATGAATATCGAAATTACAGTTTTAGATGGAGTACTGACATATAAATCATTTTTTAATCATTTGGAATTGTCTATATATCAGATTCGAATAGTCTCTTTCTTCTCCAAACAATATCTGGTTTTGTTTTGGAAGTTTTGTTGACCAATATCCGTAGATTCACATGTTTATTCATGACGGAACGGCATCTGATGAGATTATCTGTAAAAATATTTTGTGAAAACCAATGCGGTGGAACAACAAAAATGATTTCAAAAAGTTTAAAAAAGAATAAAATATTATTTTATTCGGAAGACGAGTGACTATTTATGGCTCGCGTTACCAAGTTTGAAAGGTAAACAAAGGATCCTCATCAATAATATATCATCTTTCTAGGGCCGATTTTATCATGAAAATTTTTTTTACAGGTTAAAGCACTAACGGTTCACGAAATAGGTCGGGTTGCAACCCAAATATTTTGAAGACTGAATGGAAATTTATAAAAGAGTTATAATGTCATCAATATTCGATATGTTTTTTATCTGAGCTCAGAAAAAATATAGAACATACCTATATCTACGCAATATTCACAACCAATTCGATTATTTTGCTGTATTCTCATTACAATTGTATGTTCAAAATATTATATATTGAAAAATCATTTTTCTCACCTGTTCAGTTCCATTTTATCAGTTTCCAAAGACAGCGCCTGAAGGTAGCTCCGCACATAGTGTAGAGTATGAAATTAACACTGAAATTGGTGTAGTAAAGAAGCATCGCAACTTGCTGGGTACACCAGAGTACTTCTGGAGGAGGCTTCTCGAACAGGGTGAACCCAAAGAATATCCAAATTCTTATGGAGTAGCTGCGAACCATAAAACGTTTATGTACAAAAGTTAGTGTCAGGGAAATCTTGCAGGATATATCAAGATCTGAAAACTGCAAATCCTTCTGATGATATGAAAAACAAGATGAATCGTATAGAGTAGATACCTACTTCTAATATGGTACGAAACTCTGTGAAACATGCCAGGAATCGATAACTTGAAAAAAATTGTTCCATAAAATTTTGGATCTATCTCATCTGACCTCATAATGAAATAAAATTTATGTAATAGAGATTTTTTTCCTGAGCGTTGCATCACTATTTTTGGACGACCACAGCGTTGAATTCCCAATCTTTTCTTGATATGCAGGACCTCAATTGTTCTTTGTTTTATGATTTTCATTATTAAATCTTTCCAGCCGGTTATTGCTCAGAAATTTTTGATTTGGTGTGTTTGGATTTGGGAAATTGTTTAGATTCGGTACAATATATCAGTTTTCAGTGATTGTTGTGTATACAGGGTATCTCATAATTAGACCGACAAACTTCTAGTTGATGTTCTAGACATTATATGAGACACTTTCGGATGAAATCATATAGTACAAAAACTGCTTCGTTAAGGAACTAGAGAGCTAAGAAGATGACTTCCAGGCAACACTTTTTGTCAAATAAATCCAAAACAGCGTCATCTGGAGTGTTGAAATTTAACACCTTGGCTGATATAAAAAATACGCATCGAATTGTTGCAGTGGTATAATGACTCATTTTGACGGGTTCTTTTAACTTAAAAAAAAAACTCTTCATCTTTGGAAACATTGGCCGTGGTCGCTATCTGAGAAACGGGTCTCTTCTTTTCTGTTTATGTTATTTTTGTATTAATAAATTTCAATGGCTTCCATGTTCAGCCTGGGATAGTAACTTTTGATAATGGAAATGAACTCCGCCTATGAGAATCTATGTTGTGTCCATCTGTTAGTAGAGTATGTTCTGCTGGTTTGGTAGTTCTTTTAAAACTAGTATATCCGGTCTTGAAAGTCTTAAACTAATGATGCGTGTCTTTGTTTCATTGAAAAAAGCATTTATGAAAATTTATTCACATCGAATGAACTCTTATTCGAAGAAATACCAAGAATCGTTCTAACTTCCATAAATTACAGTTAGTTGTATTCAACTAGCGAAACCCTTTTCGCAACCTTAAATATGTAGAATTTCGGGAATATTAGACAATCACGACGGACTTCAACCCTCCAGGTAGGTAAAGGTAATTGAAAATTCTCTTCAAATTATGGATGTATTCGGTGTTGAAGTTTTGACGTTTAATTAAAATTATTGTATTCTCTTCAGTAGAACCTCGTTTGGAAACGGCGCAATCGATAATTCAATTTGTTTTTAGATATTGCTTCATTCCGAGTGAATCAAAAATATACGATGACGTTCTTGTTCAAACATAGTGCCTGGACTGTATTCAATTTACATGATGCATTTATTATTGAAATAGTATGTGAAGACTTAGTTTGAGACCTTAAATTGGGTTATTGTAACAGCATTCACCATACAGTCCTTGACAACACAAACCAGATGAAGAAAATTCTCACCGAATTCTTGAGATATGCATCGATGTCAATAATTTTTCTGTCTATTTTCATCTCTTTTATAATCTGATTATAATCTGATTTCAATTGAATTTGAAGCTATACCGGGGTTCTGACCACCATGTAGAGGTAATTAATGACTCACTGGTAAGGTGGCTTACATCAGTTTTTTAAGCCTCATCTTCTTTCAAAATTTTTTTTAATTCAGTCTATGGCTCTCGATGTCAGACACTCAAACTATCAAAACGTCGAGAACTGATCCACTACGACTGCCGAAATGCTCGAAAAAACAGGTTGATATTGAACGATATCCGCGAATGCCTCAAACAATTCACGTACTCGATTGTTTTACCATCAAATTCAATGGGAATTTCGACATACTTGAGACCAGGTGATAAACGAGATGAAATACGAAATCGACAACAAAATGGTCGAAATCGATGGACACTCATAATATTAGTCATAGTCATACCTATTCATAATGGCCATAATAAGTTTTATGATCTTTTTATATTCGTTCAAACTTAGGTACTCTAGGTTCTACTGCATTTATACTGAGGCTAACTTCAAGATACATACCGCGAACGCCTTGATTAAGAAAATTGAGAACAAAAATGAGAAAATGAATAGAAGAGTATAAATGCTAATCCAGCCATTTGACATTTCACAAACAAATGAGTTAAGGAAGGATTACATGACGAAAGTGAGTGGTAATATGATTATTTTATCTTCAGGTTTATGAGTATACTTTTGAAAGCCTATATTCTAGATTCAAATGGTTGAAACTGAAAGTTTTTCAGTTTAAAACTATGTTTGTAGCAGGTTTTTCTCGTTTTATCAAAACAGCTCATACATCAAATGTCTGGGGTTGCATTTAGACGCTTCAATCGATAATTATTCACCTCGGTAAATTCAACCCAACAAACACTGAAGAAATTATCAGGAGCATTTTGGTGATATTATCCTGGCTTCTCGACGACCAACTGTTATCAGATGTTCGAATATCTGCGAACAAAAAATTGTGATTTGTTCATAATTTTCCTTTCACACACATCAGCTGATTAAAGAAAACTTAATATTCAATGAATTAAAACCACCTTCCTTTTCCCAGAGGTATGGCGCTCTTGCTGTCATTTAAATTTAACATTACGTGAATATATCGAAATAGAGAAATAGAATAGTTATTTTCCTAACAAGTGTAAAAGTATTACTTTTTCATACGAAACTGACGGGTAGGCAGTTGAGTGCGGGAAGGACACTTTCTGCACGAGTTAGGAACCATATTTTTTCTACAAGCTCTCATATGAGATCGATTTGAATTCAACACACAGATGAAATTTGATACCCTGTATTAATCTGAATATAAAAAAATTAATTGCTGTGCGTTAGGTACGCTAAAACTTGAAAACGGCTGGACCAATTTCGCTTTTTTTTGGTCTTGATTTTTTCGTGGGATTCTAGGGATTATTTGAAAGGAGAGAAAATATAAAAATGCAAGGTATTTTATATGGTTTCTTCTTAGAAATAGAGGTGATCGGTTATCATTGATTTTCGATGATCTTCGATGTTCGACAATAAAACATCGATGTTTCAAAATTGATTTTGCAATATTTATAACATCGTTACATCTATTTCTCGATTTCGATAATTTCTTTATGTGGGGACGAGGTGGAGTTTCCACAAAAAATCAATTTTATAAATTTATAATAAATAATTAATTAATAATTCGATAAACATTGGTTATCATGTTCGGTTATCTATATCATTATTGGCTTCGGTATATATATATATATATATATTTCGTATGGAAAACACATTAAAAACAAACAAAATAACAATCAAACATCATCACGAGAACAAACACAATCAAGAAAATGGTAGAACAATTACAAACAATTAGACATCAACATCTAGGCTCTCAACCCAATTCACCGCCTCAGGGGAAGCGGTGAAAATTTTGTTGATACCACCAGGGAGGGATCTCATTGGGCATTCGTTCAATATGTGGTCCATTGTCTGTCTCGGCGCGCCACAGTCGCAATCCGCTGAGTCCACCATTCCCCACTTAGCCATATCATCACGGCACCTTCCATAACCCACCCTAAACCGATTCAGCCGACACCAGGTCCGTCGAGGTAGGCTCATGCCTTCAGGTTTACAACTTGGATCGATAATATGTTCCAGATTTTTGACCTCTGGTTGGCGGCTAAGACCTCATTCCATTTGGAATGTATATCATAGACTCCCTCAATTTTTTCATCCATCCAGATGGGGCGGCGGGATTTCAGGCGGTTGGGAGGGGGAGGGTTGAGGCTTCGCTGAATGGGTAGATTTTTTAGGGGGTTACTAACCTTCCTCCATTCTTTATCGGCAGCTGCCGTTCTCCGAAGTTGTGGAGGTGCAATATTGGCCAGTATTGGGAGCCACACAGTAGGAGTAGGTCTTACGGTACCAGTAATTATCCGCATTGACTCATTAAGCTGAACATCGATTTTATGTGTGTGCGAACTTCTATACCATACTGAAGCGCAGTACTCTGCAACGGAGAAGGTCATTGCCAGAGCTGTACTTCTAAGAGTGTCCGCATCCGCCCCCCATGTTGTACCAGCAAGTTTCGAAATGATATTATTTCTGGACTTAATCTTCAGTGCGGTCTTCGCTAAGTGGTGCTTATAAGTTAGAGATCGGTCCAGCGTAACACCCAGATATGTGGGGTTGGGGTTATATCTAATTCTCGAGCCACCAAGGTAAACGTTGGCTTCAGCATGAGCCTGCTTGTTCGAGAGATGAAAGACGCAGACCTCCGACTTGAGTGGGTTAGGTTTGAGGCACCACTTGGTATAATAGTTATACATAGCTTCAAGGTCGTCCGTTAGTTGGCTGCTACCTAGTTCTAAAAACTTATGCTGATTAGCCAAAGCCATATCGTCTGCATGAATGAATTTCTGCGCTTTTGTGGGGGGTAGATCGTTTGTATAAATGTTGAATAGCAGGGAGGCAAGTACCGATCCTTGAGGAAGGCCGTTCTGGATAGTACGAGTGTGGCTCTTTCTGTCGTTGATATGGACTGTAATTTTCCGGTTCCTCAACATGTTCCCAATAAGCTTCGGTGATCATTAGGGAAAGTCTTTTTTTTTGCAGTTGATCTTTTGTGATAGATATAACCATTGTTCATGTACATTGTTTATAAACAAGGATACAACTTACTTCAAAGTGTGCGAGAAAATTTTTGTCAACCTGGTTTATTTCAATTTGCGATGCCGAGAAGAAGAAGATATAAGAAATCGCGTCAAGGAAGGGGCCCATGCATTGAGAGAGTTTTCTGATTATTGGATTATAGGAATATAGATTAGGTTATTTAGGTATAGGACGTATTTATAAATATACGAAAAGTTCTCGAATGGAATGGCCAGCAAGAAGTCCAGATCTCAAACCGATTGAGCAGGTTTGGGACAACCTCAATAGAAGGCTGAGGAAGTTCAGAAAATCATCCAGCCACTCTTAATGACTTGGGAATACAACTCGGAGAAATCTGGGAAGGATTAGATCAGAAAATGTTCTGATCTTAAAATGTAAAGATACCTTATTTTGAGTATGAACCGTCGTTGCCAAGCTGTAGTTAACGCAAGGGGTGGAAATACCAAGTATTAAATCACTTATCATCATTTCAGTACTTTGAGAATTGTTTATTTCTCTTCTTTCACATAAGATTCGGTGAAATCCTGATTTTTTTTTTCATTAAATATGTCTTGTTTTGTTCAAAACCTTCTAGAGAGAACATAAAAAAAGTTATAAAGTCGATATAGAGTTAACTTTCATTCAAATTAAGATTTTCAGAATGGGCGTTAATTTTTTTGCGCAGTGTAGAAAAAATTTCAAAATTTTGTTCTATCTTCAAACACGGAAATCGAGCCCAGGACTCCTTCAACGTTTTTACCTATCTTATTTAGAAGTACCAGAACCAGCCGAAATCAAGTAATTTGGGATACCCTGTACTCTCATAGTTGACGTTCATTTTTTAATAAAAGTGTCCTGGAAAAAACCTGCTCATCCTTTTCCTCACTGATAAGTGTGCGAGAATAGAAAAGCAGGGGTTTTTCCCGCACTGCTTGGAAATGTGACTACGCTTGTAGAAAAAAAAAAACTATTTCGATAAAATGATATAGTGCATAGCAATCAAGTGAACATCAATGACTTACGTATCTGGGAATTTCTTTCGCAAAGGCTCTGGTGGGTACTTGAAGATTTTTTGTATTTCAGAAGAAATGAAGACGAGCTTTTTCCCTTCCAGATTGCACTGTTTGGCTGTGAAAAAAAAAGGATGAGATATAACATGACTTGTATTGAATAATGTCATTGACGTATTTTCACGGAGTTTGCTGTGGACCGACTATGGCTGGGTTTCAAAAAACTTTAATTGTGCGATTAAAAAACTTTACGTGAATTCGAGAAAATCGAATCACTCGTTTTGAAATTTCAACTAATCGTGGTGGCTTCAATTAATATAACGGTACAATCAGAGTTTTGTGAAACCGACCTTAAGAATTTCAGAATAGCTCAGCTGTCAAACTGAATCTCAATGTTAGCTATGGTTACCTTTTCCAGACAATTTCCAGATTGAAACATTTTGAATTTTTTAATATCGAACAACTTTGAACTTCTCGAATAACTATAGCAAAAATTCTAAGCGGAATAATCAGGTTGAACAGATTAACATAATTTTTCCTGAATCATTTAGAAAAGCGCATTGAGAAAGACTGTTCATGCAGATATTTATCTCATGAAAGTTTTTCACGAAATCTTCATTTCTAACGAGGAGCAAGATGAAAGAGAGGCGGGGAAAAGCTTGTTAAAAAGACAACGCTCAATAACTGTTGAATATGATGCCGGATTCGGAAATATGAGGAATTTTGTCTTGCTGTTAATCCGTAGTGAAAAGAGAATTTATGCCCATCGTGTACTAACTTTTTATCTGGAATGAGTAGATACCGTCAGCCTAATTCGTAAACCGATGCTACGTTGATTGAAAAGTTCCTTTCGTTTCGGATTAAATGAATCGGTACTATTCCTAGTTTGTAGGTGCATTCATCATTGTAAGCAAACCTTGAAAATTGTCTATTATGGCTTTAATTTTCGGATGATGATTCCTGACTTTTGAATTGAAGCTTGGCAGTTGGTGTGACTTATGAAATTTGACAGATCACGAAATTAGAATTGATTCGATTCGAAAATTGAGGGAATCGGAGGTCAGTACACAAAACCAAAAATAAAACTGAAAGCAATGCTGTGATGAGTTCAAGCGCAGCACTATTTTTAGTAGTGAAAAAAAGGGAAATAAGTTTATTCGGTATCATGTTCCTATTCTTAATATCTTGAGCACAAACGGTTTTTTTTACTTTCTTCTCTACTTTACTTTACTTCTAAATGTTGGGTCAAAATTGGGATCAAGGTCGGCTCATAACTTTAGGGTCGGTTTCACAAAACTTCGTTTGTACCGTTAAATTAATTGGAGCTACCGCAATTAGCTGAAACTTCAAAACGAGTGATTCTATTGGTTCGAATTCACGTTTTTTGATCGCACAATAATAGTTTCGTGAAACCGACCCTTAGTTTTTCAAATTATATATTTTTACTATTGCGTTGGATTCTGCGAAGATAAATGATGATTATGTTCTAACATGTTGATGCTTCTTAAATAAATAATTCTTGAGTTATTTCGGATTTCCTGATTTTATGTCGTACGTAGCCTCAAATCAATGAAATCTGTTCCATATCAAGATTGATAAATGAATTTAGGAAGAAGGTATGTCATTAGTGATTTATTGAAATAATTTATTTTCTATGACCAAGGTCATTGTTGATAGGAAACAAATTCTATGAATTTGATGCTATTTACGACATGAAATAAAGGAAATCTGAATAACTCAAAACTTTTGATTTTAGGAGCATTAAAATGTTGGAACATAATCTTCATTTTTTCTTGCGGAATCCAACGCAATCATAATAAAATAGTGTTCTTATTTGAATAACGAAAGTTATGGGAAAATCTTGATCCCAATTTTCAACCCAATATTTGGAACACCCTGTGACGAGTTTTTCAAAATTCTGAAAATATACAAATATTTCTAGTCCTCTACCGACTTCAAATCTGTGAAAACGATTTGTGCACAAGATATCAGAACAGAATAACAAACATGATACCGAATACTCTTATCTCTGCAACGATTCGAATTTTTTTTCTTATTTCTTGTATAAATAGAAGTGAATATGTTCCAAGGATAGTTCAAATCGGGAAATGATGTCAAACAATATCATTATCTCAATTTTCAGATTTCAAATAGGTAAGTTCTCCAGAAACGCCTAATAGGCCGTCGATATTGATACAGCCTGTATACATTAACCAATCATAGAGTTCCTCACAAAAATTGCATCCTTTTCGAAACTTCATGAATGATTCATCACTCACAAAGTACTTACACGCATGTATTGATGCTTTCAGAGATAGGATGGATGCTCTCTCATGTTCGAAGCTGATACTATATAATCTTTGTGCATCCGTTTACATATTTTCATCCCAGATATCGTTACGGATTTAAAATGCAACGATATTCCGAATGAAGTCTTTGATGTTTCATTGATGTGCTTTTGATCAATGAAAGATAGTTCTCATATTCATGAGCCTTGTTCGTCCAATGCTGGAAAAACCTCTCAAAGTATTACACTGACGTGATATTATATCATTCCAGGCTGAACTGAACTTTTTTGTTTACCGATTTCAAAAACGGAGGTGATTCATAATCTGTATGTTTTGTTTTCTATTCCTGAAAACTTTAATTTGGTTTTCTCTCCCAGTCTCTGGAACAAGAAACAGTTAGAAATTTTTTTTAAATGATGAAAGAAAGTTCCTTGAGCAAAAATTTGAGCGCTAGTTTGTCAGGTTCTAAAACTTCACCAGAGAAAATTGTTGTCTAACAATGAATAAAAGTAAGTTATATGAAAAATAGAGATTGTCTAACGAAAGTGTCTGATTCAGACTCCGAAACGATACGCTTCACAGTTCAAAGTGTTAAAAGTTTTCTTTTTGTTCATTTTTAGGCAACAATTTCTTCTTGTGAAGTTTTGGCCCCTCACAAATTAGTACTCAAATATTTATGCAGGGGCCTTTTTTCTATTATTTAAAATAATTTTCAAATTGTTTCTTATTTCAGCGACTGGGAGAGAAAACCCTAATACAGTTTTCAGGAATATGCAAAAACCTATCAGAGAATATTTCAATAGATTTTCGTTTTCTAGTTTGTTACATCAGAATTTTCGACTGGACGAAATAATTTCGAATATGTTCGTATTTGAAAGCTGGTGCTTGCAGTTCACTGCAGTAAAAGTATAGAATCTGTGAGCGACAAATTGATGAATTACTTCATTTCGTGCCAACCTATTTTGATGATTCATTTGAGAAGGGTGTACTTCAGCATTAGTTTAGTGAGGTTCCGATTATAGTACCCATGACGGAACTGTACAATTCTTAGGAACAAGCTTATAATATTCGAATCTTTTATAGGGTATCCGTTATTGTGGTCAAGTGATGTAGTCTAATGCATTGTTGCTAGATGATTTAAAATATTCTGTGGTATCGGCGTTGCCAAAATAATCAGAGTTACCGGAAATTTTGTCAAAATGAGAGATGGGAGAAAGGCGATCTATCCAATGTTTTTTAAATACCTTCAATAACTTAATGACTTACTCTATTCCTGATGAAAAATGGTTAATAAAGTTCATTTCTCTATTTCAGTATCGTAATGATTTCATTACAGTACTGAAAGTAGTGCTGTAATGAAACTCATTACAGCATTGTTTTCAGTTATATTTTTCATTTTGTGGTTGTCAGTACTGACCTCCGATCCACTCATTTTTCGAATCAAATCAATTCAAATTCCGCAATCTGTCAAATTTCGTTAGTGACACCAACTGCCAAGATACAATGCAAAAGTCACTAATCTGAATTTTTATTTGGATTTCGAGAATTTTCCTCAAACCTTTAGTGAAATAGAGAAAATATCGTCTAATACTCGTTGCAGAAGGCAATTCCAACACTCATGCTTTCGAAAACTCGCTCCTTCGTCGCTCGTTTTCGGATTTCGCATTCGTGTTGGAATAGGAGCTCATTCTGCAACTTGTTTTAGAATATACTATTCTCTATACCAGTGTCGTAATGTGTTCATTTCAGTTCTAGAAGAAGTGCTGTAATGATCTCAAAACAGTATTGTTTCCAGTTATTTTCTCGTTTTGTGGTTGTAAGTGCTGGACTCCAATCCTATCAATTTTGAAATCGAATCAATTCGAATTCAGCAAGATTTTAGTCAGGAGCCCCCCTTCTTGGGCCTATGTTATTCATAATGAAATTTTCAAAGAGAAAATATTCAAGAAAACATATATGAAATATCTAAATAAAATGATGCAGATTTCGATATAAAAATACCTAGAAGAAAACCAATGTGAAAGATAAGCCACTCGAAAAGTTATTCAACAGAAATGCAACATTGTTATTATCTTAAGCTTTGAAAATTCTGCTGAATAATTTACTTTGATTCAGGAATTTTCTCATTGAAATCTGAGAAATCCCTCCGTTGCTTACAAAATGCTTTTTTTCTCTGGAATTTTCTTCTGAGAGTTCCACTCAAATATCTAACATATTTTCTAATATCTGAAAAGTATTTTGATGCTGTTCATTAGTTTGCACATTCAATATTTCTGAATTAAAAAAAAACATTCAAACGAAGATTTCCAGAACTTCTACTTCTTTCCAAAATCAAAAATTTAAACTGAGAAAATTCAAAATATGTAACATCTAAATTTTTCATTTTTATGTAAGCAATAATAAAATATATCAAAGATTGTGAAATCACAGGCTGAAGGACCCTTGGTCGGTGGCCAATTGAATTGGCAATAAAGAACTGTGAAAAAAAATTGATGAAAACTACGACAGCTCTGCAATTGATTCTAGAATTAACATTCAATAAAATTGAAATACTGAAGGAACTGAAAAAGTTACTTTCATTTGTAAAGGTCTATTCACGATTGAACAGAAATAGTTGAATTTTGTTCTGAGAATCTCGAAAAAAAGTTTTCTTTCAGTGACAATTGAACCTCCAAAACATTCGAAATTGACGTAAATGGAAAATAAAAATCAATAATTGATTCTTGAAAAGAAGAGTTCATCTTCAAGGAACGAAAACCCTGTTCCCTAAATTTTTTCAGAATTTCAATCAATCGGTCCAGGAAAACCGCTTCATCGATCGATCTACCGATTTGAGGAAGCCTTTAGGATACATTAAGCTATAAAAATTTCTTATAACCTCAGCTTTCCCCTCAATATTGTCGAAGATACAGTCCATTAACAAATAGCAAAATGACATTTTCGTCTTTTTTTCACATTACCAGAGGTGAAAAAAATTTGTTCTGAATCAAACATGATTGACTTTTGTAGAAATTTTTTTGCAGAAAAAGAAACCGGCTGTCGGTTTGATAGGCCTCCAGTACTTCCGGAGTGAAAAAGCCTCCTTTTGCATTCAAACTGGGATATCTCGAAGACAAATGGTCATTTCCGAGACCTGAATGAACAGACTACCTGATTTTTGCATCGGTCTAGCTAAAAAATTGTTTCTTTGCTCGTAGTTTAAAAAAAGAATTTTTTCGTGCTTTATCCGAGGATTGCATGGCTGCTGGTACTCTTAATAATTGTTTACCAACAAGTTCAGAAACTAGATTCTTCAATCATCAAAAATTGATCTCCCAATTTTTCAAACGACCATTTTTCACTGAGATACTGCCCATTGAAAAACACCAAAAAATTCGGAAAATTTTTCTGTTCCTTTAATTGTAGCGAGAAGTATTTTTTCATTTGAATATTCCGGGAAAAATAATTGAACCTTCGTTGTTCAGGTTTTACTCATTTCATCATAAAAAAAATTTCACGAATCATCAAGTTCAATAGTTATTAGGGCGCCATTCAAAGCATTTCGTTCGGACTCTTAAGTACTGTACCAGCCTTTTCTTCATTTGAAATAATTGTCGAGTCTTTCAGAAACAGCGATTGTACACCTAATGAAATTTCGTAGAATGTCTTTTTTGGTTAAACTAAAATTAGCGGCTTTTAATTTTATTTGCAAAAATGTTCATGCTACAGTCACACTGTAGAAAAACTTGAATTTCTCGCATCTGCAGCCTGATATACAACATTAAAATCTCTATACGTACCTTAGATTCTGTGAAAGGAATACTCCTGCTGTCAGTTTCATCTGGATTCCCCCCATTCAGTTTTTTATCCAGCATCTTTCTGCGGAACATTATTAAACTCCTGGCAATCATCGTGTTCATGAGTACGATCATGATGAGGGGAACGATGAGTGTAACTACAGTATCGATGAAGTTCACAATTTTCATCACTTCCTGATACTGCGGCAGCATCTCGCATTCGAGTTCATTGAAATCATTCTGAAAATAAAATGTCAGTTTCAATGATGTATAGGGACTTAAATAAGACAGCTTGAAACAAGGGAAGTTGGTATTGATATTTTCCTGATATTTGGCGAAAGCTCGGAGAACCTTGCTTGAGGGAACTGATTGAGGTCCACTGCTGAAATCTCATTGAATGAAATAGGATGTACACAATTATTTTTTCGCATGTCATTGAAGATGTGGAACTTCATTTTAACGCAATTGAATGTGACTACTTTGTAATATCTGCTCAGTACATCACACCTTATTGCTTTAAATATCGAAGATTCTTATGAAGATTTTGTCCCTGAGGTGTATGGGATACTGATAATACCAAACAAGGCTGAAACAGGCCAATCTCATGATAAAAGATCTGTGAGCCTGGGAATTGTAAATGGTATTCATTTCGATGATTACTCTTTTGAATTAATCTATGTATCAAAAATTTTTTCGATGTGGACTCCAAAAATGTAAAGAATTTTCATTTGCTTACCGTTTCACACTTCTTCTTTATAGATATCCGTCCGTGTGTGACTGTTTTGGGTATACAACGTCTCCTAGCCTGAACTCTTTCTGCTAATATCAGGGATTTTTATTTTCGTTTTCTGATTTCACTGTGAGCAATTCACTTACCTACATTCCAATTCGAACACGTTCGTTCAAATGTCCCTATCTATTCACATTGTCACTTTTATCGTCGCTCTACATTGCAGTTTTTATAATTTGATTATTCTTCAGGGACAATTCGGGTTCAAATATCTAAATTTTGGACAACTATCTGAATTTGCAGGCTTTTCATACCATTTTCGTATTTTTCGGATATCTAAAACTCCCAATTGTTTTTCTTGTGTCTTTGGATGTTGGTATTTATATTGAATTTGAGATTGCAATCATTCTTGGTATTCGAAATATAAGGAGAGCCACCTCTTTGAAAGACAACTTTGAATGGAGTCATATTAAGTCAAAGGCGAGGTCAAAGGCGGATTTTTCGACTTTTTATTTTTTTGCTCTATGCTCATGGAGAATTTTTTCTAGCTGGATTGATGCAAATGTCGCATAACCTGTTCATTCAGCATTAATTTGCTTTTTATGGGATATTGAGTTTTGAATTCAAAAAGATAATTTTTCACTCAACTGCTGATTCCGATATCTTCGGAAATATTGATCACCTAGCGAGCCGAAAAGCGATTTCTTTTCTCACAGAAAAATTTTCACAAAAATCTGTTTTATTCGAATAAAAAGAAATTTGTTCACCTGTCATACAAACGTGGAAAAGGACCAAAAAAAATGTCATTCTGCAATTTTTGGTTTAATGGACTGTATCATATTCAATATTGGGGGAAAAGCTCAGGTCTTAAAAAAATTTGGAAGTCTGATGTCCCCATCAAATCGGTAGATCGATCGGTTCAGCGGTGTTTTTTTGACAGATTGATTGAACATTCGAAAAAATTAAGAGAACAAGTTTTTCTTTCCTTAAAACGAATGAGTGCAAATGTTTTCAAAAAATCTGTATTTCAAAACGTGGTGTCAGAAAACGGAAAAATTCTGTCGCTCAGAATTTCGCTCAACAAGTATCGTAACAAGTTAAGGGTATCAACTTTAAAATCATCCAATGACTTTTTTCTGAGGAAAAAAAATGTTTTAATGTATCCAGTGTCCATAGCTTCAGCTGAGATGAGTCAGAAATAGTCTCTTGTTTTTTTTTGATTGAATTTTTCGTTCTTATTCAACTTTCAAAACAAAATTTGACGAAATTCTTTTAATGTTGATTTTTCTGCAAATTTCGGAAATTTTTGAAAAAACAATCATGATTTATTAAAAGATTAAGGGGGGACTTCGGGGAATTTTTTATAACCTAAACTTGTTCGCCCATATTGATGAAGATAGAGTCCCTTAAACAAAAACTGATAGAATGGTTTTTTTTGCTCTTTTCCCACGTTTATGTGACAGGTCCAAAAAAAATTCTCTGAAATTGAGCAAAACAGATTTTTGTAGGAAATTTTCTGTAGAAAAAGGTATAGCCTTTCGCCTCGCCAAGCGATCAGTTTAGTGAAAAAGAATAATTCTGCATTCAAAACAGGGTATCTCGGAGACAAATAGTTATATCTGAAAGTCATGAAGAGCAAATTAGAGCTGAATAAATAGGTTATGTAAAATTTGCATCGGTCGAGCTCGAGAAAATCTTTCCATGTGCGTAGAGGAAATCTCCAAGAAATTGTGAACCCATAAATTCATAAACATAATTTTTCAAGCTTCAAAAGTTGGTTTTTTTCATTTTCCATAAGACCATTTTTCACTGAGATACAGCGTGTTGAAAATAACTAAAGACTTTTGAATATTTTTCTGTTCGTGCAGTTGTTGCTTGAAGTATATATAGACAATATTCGAGAAATTATTGTGTTAAACTTTTCATGTTCATCACGTTGCGTGGGTATATTTTTCTTCAAGTTTTCGATACTCATTCGGGGGAAATAATTACCCCCACATTCTCCCACTGTAAATCCGCCTTTGAAATAAGTTTTTGAAATTCCTTATGACCCATCTTTGTTGGGCGTCAGCCTGAATCATACGTAGAGCAGGTAATCGATGAAAAAATAACCAAATTAAAAATGAAAAAGTTATCAGTGACCATATCAGCCCAATTTCAAAAATTAACTTCCAATCTTCGAATAAAAATAAAACGTGAAAAAAATTCGTCAACGGCATAATTTAATCCTCCAATTGAATTAATCCACACTTGTAAGTATCCGTTTCATCCTCCAAACCGAAGAACATTGGACCGGTATCTGATATCACTGGAGCGAAACTCGATAAGATTCACCAGGTGTCAGTTTGGAATGAGATCCAATTCATTCTATGCATTTTCTGCGGACAGGAATGGAGAAATGAGATTTTTTACCATCCGAATAAACCTTGCGCTATGCTAAACTCCCCCAATGCAATAACTTTCGCTGTCAGATGTTTGGCTGTGAATGAGATTTGGGGATTCTTGAAAGCGATAGACGTAATTTCCATGAGTTCATCCAGGACATGTTCACCTAAGAGACACTTCATGTTCCTCTCAATTCTGATGGGAATTGACTTGCGTTGATATTGTAATATCGAGAAGATGAGAGAAGTTGGTGTGGACAGTGACGGATCGATTGATCTACAAAGGAAAATCACCTCCAATACAAGAAGAGAACTTCTCCTTGATATTTCATAGTTACAGTTTTCAATACTGATGTGAATTGAAAATTCAGAAGCTTCAAGGTCTCGTTCAAGGTAAATATCTTTTGTCATGGACAAAATTTGATTTCATTTTCACATCCTGAAGATAAAAGATGTGTGATAGTATGAATTGAACATTGTACTCATTTCGATTATTATCATTAATGTTCCGGAAATTTCTTTTAGGGTTCTGTTCGACACCCCGAACAGAGTGCTGAGACACTCTGGATTATTTAAGATACCTTTTAGGAGAACAAACGCCGGTCAGAATTCCCTTTTTTGTAAAATGCTTAGGATTTTTAATAAAAACTGCGGTAACATGGAATACTTGAGGTTATCCCTGCTTTCCTTTCGTTTGATAGTCAGGAGATTTTTCGAGAGCTAAATACATGTTCATAGAGGCTGAAGAGTCTTTGATTGGATTCTTTTTCTTTTTTTGAGGGCTTCTGTTTGTATGTTATTTGTATGTATGTGCGATTAATGTTTCGTTTCTTTACTGTATTCATCACATGTTATAATTAATTAATTACCCACTAAGTTCAAATAGAGGGTTCTATTTTGGATCACCTCATCTGTTTGTAACTCCTTTGTTTATAAATGAATAAATGTTTCAAAAATGCTTTCGGTATGGCTTCACTATATGCGAAGAGTATTTTATTTCTTTATGTGTTCTTTAAAAGGTGTATTGGATACCATCATAAGAGAGTGAAATTTGTTCAATCAAAAGAAACTATAGCCATATTGAGAAAATGAAAATAACTTAACGATTATGAAATATATATATCACGAATTATGAAAATAATAGATGTCCTATTGCATCATAATTTGAAAATATATTAACGGTATAGGTATACAGGGTGATTCGCCCTGACCTTGGTAACCCCAATTAATTTTTCTCGAAAACGTCCGAATATTTTTTCATTCTCTGAATGACGTTTTGAGCAAGTCAATGTCGACTTGAGATGCGCATAAAAATCTGCGAAATGAATAAAGCCGCCAGGCGTCGCGGCGCTATCAAAAATGTTTTTTTCCAGGGAAATTTTTTTCATTATGTCATTCGAAAGATATTTTCATGCAGATTTTTTTTTGATATAATTTTTTTTCTGTATTGTGGTAGTATGCCTTAATGTGGAGACAAAGATTATATCAAAATCAATATCAAAATCATTTTTGTGCCTTGAATTCAAGGGGGCTACTGTTCTAGTCAATGAGCCTCCTCGAATAAGATATGTGGCTTTAGCAGGATGGGGCTTCATTTCACAATGCTGACATTTTGAAGAGATATTCAGATCAAAAATCCGAAAATAAATGGTTAGGAACCAATGGACCTATCAGGTATCGCTGGACCTTAAGCTCATTTATTACTTTTTAAGGAGTGCTCTGAAAAATATGGTATACCAAACTGATTCTAATAACTTGGACCATTTGAAAATGAAGATAAGAAACGCATGTCTAGCCTTACATTTCGACCAAAGTGACAAAATGAAATAGGGGAATGATATAACTTAGTCATGTTTTATAATGGCCGGTATATCGAATATATGATTCGAAATGTTTCGTTTGTTATTAAAAACTGTTTATTTTTATAGGATATAATAATTAATGAATATAATAATAGAGAAAAAGTTTGTTACAAAGCCTTCGTCATTTTACGAAACAAACATATAGGTCATCTAGACATTATATATGATCCATACATGAGTTATATAATTTCCCTTTTTCATTGTAAGGTACTTCGGTCAAAATATAAGGTTCTGTTTATTCTCGAACTCTTGATCTCAATATCTCATCACAATGGCAGCGTTGTGACATGAGCCCAATCTGTCTATATCCACATATTTGATCGTATTTGAAGAGGCGAATTGTTAAGAATTTGAACTCAAGGCAAAAAATCATATATAAGTCTCTAAATAAAGGCATAATACCACAATACAGAAAAAATTAATGGAATTGAATTAACATAAAACACGCTGAGGGTTAGAAATGGATGAAAATTGTATTCGAGAAAAAAATTAAATCATCTTTCGAGTGACATGATGAAAAAGGTATGTCCCTGGAGAAAAAATTTTTGATAGCGCCGCGAAGCCTGGCGTCTTTATTTATTCAGCAGATTTTTAGGCGCATCTCGACAATGACTTTCTCAAAATAACATTCACAGAATGAAAAAATATTCGGACAATTTCGAGAAAAAACGGGGTTCTCAAGATGAGTGAATCACCCTGTACGTATGTGAGTTTACCAACCTCAATTATCCCCGCAATCCAGAAAGTATATAGTTGACTTGTGAGGGCGATGAATATCAAGATACTGACAATTATTCTAGCTCTTCTGACAGTGCAAATCTGCGGCCTCTGCAGTGGGTATTGTACGCCAATGAAGCGTTCCACAGTGAATGCAACGATCAGCCAAACACTCAGAGAGGCGCATACCTGCAACAAAAGAGTTCATTGAAAAAATTGTTGATTGATAAGATTAAGTTTTGTGAGAACATAATGGCATTCTTGACTGATCGGATATTTGACTTCCATCGAAGATCAAAGTACCACTGTGTGCATACAGAATGATGTTACGACGTACACATTGGGCGATAATCGTATATTCTAATTGCAGAATGAGCTTCTATTCCAACACGAATGAGAAGTACGAAAACGAGCGACGAAGGAGCGAGTTTTTGATAGCATGAGTGTTGGAATTGCCTTCTGCACGAGTATCAGACGATATTTTCTCTATTTCAGTCAAGTTTTATCGAATAATCTCAAAATTCAAATGAAAATTCAGGTGAGTGACTTTCATATTTTCATCTTCGCAGTTGGTGTGGCCTACCAACTTTGACAGATTCCTTAAATTGAATTGATTTGATCCGAAATTTGATTCGATCGGAGGTCAGTACTGAAAACTACAAACGAAAAATATAACTGAAACATTGCTGTAATCAGTTTCATATAAAAATTAGACAAAGAAGAGATTTTTCAGTTCGAATAATGTTTCAAAGAATGTTTACTGCCATTATTTGGTAACTTGATATACCTAGAGAGTCAAAAATGTGTTCAACTAGCTAGAATTTACTAATGTGAATCCAATATTGTAGATAGTTCGTGTCTGAAAAATGTGACTTAACACACTTTACCTCTGAGGTGCTGATATACAACAATTGTTTTTCGAAAACTCAATATTTTTTTAGTTATTCGTTATTGAAAACATGAACTTTTCGGGACGGTTATTCACGAGTACCACACAAACTATGCATCAAACGAAATGAAGTGTGAGAAGGGATTTGTACTTATTGAAAACACGGAGATAATGTTTCTGAGAATTATTCTTGGTGCAATACAACCCGAAATATCGTGAGTAAAAGGCATCATTATTCTTCGTGAATCCTTGAATCGATACATTAAACTTGAAATTACGAAAAAACTATTCATGTTACGGAGACAATTTCAGAAAATTTTTGAGTGCTTCGGAAGAGCTTCAAACGGAACGGAATTGAAAGTCGATTGCATATTATTATAAACTCAGCGAGATACAATGGAAAGAACAAGATTGGCGACGCATATTTCTTACGGAAAAATAGGTAGTAAACTGGAGAACTAGAGATTTTGGATTTATGTAATCAACATGGTTCGTCGTCGATTAAATTTGCTTCAAAATGGTTTTTGAATGGATATGGTATCTTGAAAATGAAGGGAGTTGTTGTGAAAAAACCCCAACAAGTTTTTCAAATTTTGGGGAGTACTGTGCAATAACTTCTTATGGTAGAAACTGAAGAAAAATTTGAAATATTTCAGATTTACAAGCGTTACTCGAGACAATGCGGTATGATTCATTCATCAAAGCCACTACCAAAAGTTCTGCTGTACAATTGACGAATTAAAATTTAGTTGATTGGGATTGGTATAGTAACAATAGATATTTGCAGCCCATCAAAATGCGAATAATACTTGCTTTACAAGAATTGTTGCAAATGATTTTTTCTAACTCCACGTATTCAGGAGTTAACTGATAGAACATCTTGAGCAAAGATAAAGAAATAATAGACATTGGAGAATGCGATTCAAAAAGAGAACTTTTGATAAAAAAAAGTATAAATTTCACGTGAAAAACGTGATAAATGAATAGCTATCTTAACACCAAGGAAAATAAATGAAAAAGTGCTTCTTTCCTCGTAGAATTAATCAATTTTTCTCCTGAGGTGTGTATATACTTTTCTCTATTTCAGTATCGTAATGAGTTCATTACAGTACTAAAAGTAGTGCTGTAATGAAACTCATTACAGCATTGTTTTCAGTTCTATTTTTCGTTTTATGGTTGTCAGTTTTGACCTCCGATCGAATCAAGTTTCGAATCAAATCAATTCAAATTCCGTGATCTGTCAAATTTCGTATGTCACACCAACTGCCAAGATACAATACAAAAGTCACTAATCAAAATTTTCATTTCAATTTCGAGAGTTTTTCACAAAAATTGACTGAAATAGAGAAAATACCGTCTAATACTCGTTGCAGAAGGCAATTCCAACACTCATGCTATCGAAAACTCGCTCCTTCGTCGCTCGTTTTCGAACTTCGCATTCGTGTTGGAATAGGAGCTCATTCTGCAACTTGTTTTAGAATATACTATTCTCTATTTCAGTATCGTGATGAGTTCATTACAGTACTAAAAGTAGTGCTGTAATGAAACTCATTACAGCATTGTTTTCAGTTCTATTTTTCGTTTTATGGTTGTCAGTACTGACCTCCGATCAAATCAAGTTTCGAATCAAATCAATTCAAATTCCGTGATCTGTCAAATTTCGTATGTCACACCAACTGCCAAGATACAATACAAAAGTCACTAATCAGAATTTTCATTTGAATTTCGAGAGTATTTCACAAAAAGTGACTGAAATAGAGAAAATACCGTCTAATACTCGTTGCAGAAGGCAATTCCAACACTCATTCTGCAACTTGTTTTAGAATATACTATTCTCTATTTCAGTATCGTAATGAGTTCATAACAGTACTGAGAGTAGTCCTGCAATGAATTTATTACAGCATTGTTTTCGGAAGTAATTGCACAAGTGCATCAAAATTACCGATAATTTTGCATGACAGCGTGTTGCCTAAAAACTGCATGAGTTCATTTTCATTTTTGGAGAAAGACACCGACACCGAAGGTGGAGGGCTCTTTCTCCAAAAATGAAAATGACCGAATGCAGTTTTTCAAAGACAACACGCTGGAATGCAGAATTATCAGGGCATAAGGTGGAGGGCTCTTTCTCCAAAAATGAAAATGACCGAATGCAGTTTTTCGAAGACAACACCCTGGAATGCAGAATTATCAGGTCATTCTGATGCACGAGTGTAATTCGGGTGAATATTTCCCGAAATGCTATGGATACGAGTAGTGCAATTATCGCAGGGATCTTTCGCTCTCTACAATGCAATTATCGCTGTAATTTTCGATAATTGCATTCTATTTAGATGAAGTTTTTGACAGGAGGGAAATATTCAGTTATATTTTCTTTTTTTTTTTTGGTTGTCAGTACTGACTCCGGATTTTATCAATTCTCAGATCAAATTAATTCAACTTCCGTTATCTGTCAAATTTCATAAGTCACACCAACAGCCAAGATACAATACAAAAGTCACTAATCTGAATTTTTATTTGAAAATTGAGGGTATTTCACAAATTTGACTGAATCAGAGAAAATATCGTCTTAAACTCGGGGCAGAAGGCAATTCGCTTCTTCGTCGCTCGTTTTCGTACTTCGCATTCGTATTGGAATTCCTGTTCCAACATTCTGCAACTTGTTTTAGAATATACTATTATCTACTTTCTTTTCACTTTATTCTTACCAAAATGATTACTCTAGTCAAAATACAAGTTGAGGCATGAACATCCTCAAATAAAATAATCAGGGACATGATGCTTGTGTAGATTATATGTTGTTGCTATAAAAATACGTACAATACGAACAGACAGAACTGTCACGTTCTGCACTTCTCGAATATATTTGTGATTTCCTTTTGCTATCATGATTTTCTAGCGGAGATGAAGAAAAGTGATATATCTTTTGAATGAGGCAAAAAAGTGTTTATAAATCTGCTGCCTGCGAAATCAAAAGAGCGATATGGAAATACTCAGAGTGGAGTGAAAGAAAATTTCCCAAAATTCAATCCTAGTATATTCTTAGTAGCATTCAGAATTATTGAAATTATCAATATCAGGCTTCGGATGGCGAAAATTTGCATATGAAAGAACGTACTTTTTATTCCAATATTTAATTCGAGTTGGATTAAATGAGAATTACCTACTCCAGTAGACTGGTCGTCAGAGTGGATTGAGTTTCGGAGTTTACACCTCTGACAGCTCGTGTTTGAATTCCCACAACAAAATTAGATAGTATGGAGCGCACAAGTCTTGTTCCGAGTTTTGAAAAATGAAAGTATCAAGATGGATATGGAACTGGAAAAAAACAACAATCAGTCAAATACCACAATGAGAAATCAGGCATATATAAGACAGGCAAAAAACTTTTTGTTCATCTATTTGTTTTTTTTTCCTTGAGTAAAGGCTTTGGAGAAATATTCCTAGACTTGCGCAAGCCAAGAGATTTGTGGAATTCTCGTCGACCTACACCAGGAAGCTCATAAAGCTGCCACGAGCTGAGCTTAGAGTAATGGTGGGTCTGCTGACGGGACACTGTCGATATAAATATCATTTGTATCGCATGGGAAAGTCAGTAGATGAAACCTGCAGGCTATGTGGATCGGAGAAAGAAACGGCTGAACACATGGTATGCAAGTGTCCAGAGCTGGCGAAACTAAGAACCATTCACATGGGGAAGTCGGTTCTTGATCCACATGAAATAACCGCCAAGGCTCCTAAGGATGTCGTTGAGTTCATCAATACCATTGATGGCCTCCTTGGGATTTGAATGATCGAGTAGGGTTAAGAACAAAAGATCCTTGCGGTCGAAGTTCCCGGAAGGCTGAACGAAGCCACAGCCACCCCTGTTCATGTTAATAATAATAATAATAATAATAATAATAAAGGCCTTGTCGAGAAGAAGTTTGTAGTTTGTAATTGTAATTTTTCCATAATTTTATCGAGGCAAATCCTCACTAAATTGTTGTATAAGATGAAGAGCAGTATATTGTTCTCATCAGGGTTGTTTCCCAAATTTTGTATCACAATATGAATCTCACAAAAACTTACAGTGGTAGAAATACCACAACTCCATGCAGGATTTATGCTCAAACATACAACATACCTATACAGATCATACATGTCAGTGACAAAGGGGAGATTGGGATTTTGTTAAGATTATTAAAACACTATCTTTGAAGGTTTTCTAGGAATTACTGATGCTCACTAAGAGCTGATTACAGGAGTTCAACTTGAATGCAACTATGATATCTGAACTGGTAAAATGAAAATTGTTCGTATTTTGAAGTAGGTAGGTATGTGGCCGATTTAATTAATTCGGAAACTGAATGAATGTAATGAGAAAAACACAAACCCAAGGGATTATTCAGCAAAATTCATAATCTCATTATGCACGACCTCATTGGCAGGAAAAGCTTGCAAACATTACAAAAATGGAAGAAGAAGTTAAAATCTTCGAACGTGTTTTTTCTCCGCTTTCTCGAAACTCGAATCTGTTAATTCTCATCGTATCATTTCGTCGTCGCTTTTCAGGTTTTTATTTGATCCGAACATAAATTTCGCATGATGCCAGGTGTCTGATTTTCCCCCGCGAAAAATGGCAGATAATTAAGTCAGAATATGCTGCGTAGGACTATTCGAATTTCAGTTCGAAGAAAGTTGAATTGCGTTGATTTAAGATATCCCCTAACCATCAACGAGATATTTAGTAGGAGTCAGCACGAAATGGTTATCGCCAATTCATCGTTGTTTTTATCTGAGAAAAATTTGTTCAGTCCGCTCTAGTGGATAATAGATTTGTCAGAATGACAATTCTCGTAATATGTCTTTAGTTTTTGCTCCTGAAAATTATTCTGTTTTTCTTGTGTTATAACATGTTTGGTTTATCTATGGGAGATGATTGCCTTTCATTGGGGTCCCGTAGCGGTCTTCAAACATCTGAAGTGCCGAAAAATCATCACCTGGAAGGTCGTATCTGGTTTGAAAAAACCCTCACGACCAGAGAGCAACAATTTGTGGATTTTGAATTTGAATATCGAAGGAATTTCGAAAGGAAAGTGTGATTACGTCTCCAAATTAGCTGATGAACATGGTATCAAAGAGATTCTTCTGCAAGAAACCCACACGGCAACAGAAAAAAAATCCTCGTGAAAGAGGACAGTTGAAAGGTTATGTATTAATTGATTTTTTACAAGTTTAGCTTGTTATGTTGAAAAATTATCAGTTTCGTAACATTCAACAGATTCGGAAAGGGGAAATTGATGGAGTTTTTTTTTTTCATTTCTTTCAAATTTTGTGACATTTCTGTCATAAATATTTATAAACCTCCGAACATTATTTGGCCAAGAAATCTTAATGTTGATGTTTTTTAAAGTAGCAAATGCATTTCCAAAATGCATTCGATTATGACAAATGTCATAATAAAGTTAGTGTCACGAAAAGCGTATTTCCTAAATTTTTTCATATTTTCTTGTGAGAAAATAACTTTGGACAGTCTATGGGAGATGATTTCCCTTCATTAGGGACCTGTAGCGGTCTTCAACTATCAGAAGTGCCGTAAAATCATCGCTTGGATGGCCGAATCTGGTTTCAAACCCTCCCGGTCAGAGAGCAAAGACATTCGCGTTTTGGATCTGAATATTGAAGGCATATCGAAGGACAAAGCGGATTATTTATCGAAATTAGCAGGCGAACTTGGCGTTGAAGTGATTCTACTTCAAGAAACTCATGTTGCCACAGAGGAAGGTCTTCGTGAAAGAGGAAATTTGAAAGGTTATGTACTAGTTGATTTTTTACTTAGTAAAATTTACGGTCTAGCCTGTTACGTGAAAAATTCTCTAGTAGATAATGTCGAACTGATCCAAAAAGGAGAATTCGAAGGAGTTTTTTTCATTTCATTCAAATTTTGTGACATTTCCGTCATTAATATCTATAAACCTCCAAATATTTCATGGCCAAGAAATTTCAATGTAAATGTTCAACACCCATCCATTTACTGTGGAGATTTCAATTCGCATCATGTCATGTGGGGTTATGATGTTAATGACAGAAATGGCATAGCTTTAGTGGACTGGATGGAAGACCATGATTACTTTTTAATTTTTGATGCTAAAGATAAACCTTCTTTTCATTCGTCTAGATGGAATAGAGGGTATAACCCTGATTTATGTATCGTTTCTTGTGATAACTCTGAACCTGTTGCAGTAAAGCGTAAAATTTTAGTTAATTTTCCTCGCAGTCAACATAGGCCCATGTTATTAACTTTAGGCAATGCGGTTTTTCTTGCTCCATGTCTACAAAAACCACGCTGGAACTTTAATAAAGCTGATTGGGTTCAATTCTCGAATAAAATTGATAGTGATATAAGATGGATTCGACCATCTCACGAAAATTACAGTAGATTCGTAGGTGTAGTTAAGGCCGCCGCGAAAAAGTTTATTCCGAGAGGTTTCCGCAAAGATTATGTACCTGGTTGGTCAGAAGAAACCGAAAATTTATACAAAGATTATCAAAATTCCCCATCCCCGGAAAATTGTGAAAAACTGATGAATTCAGTTAATGCCAGTCGTAAAGAAAAATGGAACAGTGTAGTTTCGAGCATGAATTTCACGCATTCTAGTAGAAGTTCATGGGATATTTTGAGAAAACTAGGTGAGGCTACACCTCAAGTGATAACATCCTCTAAAATTGATCCAAAATTAATAGCACGTCGTCTCGTTGATGTTTCTAATTCAGTTGAAACCTCAAAATTAAAAGTCAAGGATATAAAGAAAAAATTACACAGATTTAGGAAATCAGCTCAAGCTGTAGAAAGTATATCGGAACCGTTCAATCTTGATGAACTGAAAGCAGCTATTAAACGCACGAAATCACGTAAAGCTGCGGGTTTCGACGGAATTTATCCTGAGTTTATTAAACATTTAGGAAAAAGGGCATTGAAGTGGTTGTTATCCTTTTACAATAACATTTTGTGTACTGGCAATTTTCCGGTTGAGTTTCGCAAAGCGAAAGTAATAGGCATTTTGAAACGTGGAAAGAATCCTTCCGAAGCGAGTAGTTATAGGCCAATTAGTTTACTGAGTGTTTCTATGAAAATTTTAGAAAGGTTGATTTTCATCAGGATTGAACCTACTATAGAGGATGTTCTTCAAAATTGTCAGGGCGGTTTCAGAAAAAATAGAAATTGCAATGATCAGGTTCTCAGTTTGACCACATTCATCGAATCAGGTTTCGATAATAAATTAAAAACAGGTTCAGCTTTCATAGATTTATCGTCTGCCTACGACACGGTATGGAAAGATGGTTTGATCTATAAACTTTATACACATCTTAAATGTGGAAAGATGATTCGTTTATTAGAGAATATGTTGTCGGATAGAAGATTTCGTGTTTTTGTTGATGATAATAGTAGTAAATTCAAAATATTGAACAATGGTCTTCCACAAGGATCTGTTTTAGCACCCCTTCTATTCAATTTATATTTATGCGATATTCCTTGTACTTCATCTGAAAAATTCATTTACGCCGACGATATTGCACTCGCTTTCCGTCATTCTGATTTTAGAAGTATTGAGGAAAATTTAACTTCTGATCTGAAAATTTTGAAAAATTATCTTTTCGAATGGCGTTTGTGTCCAAATCCAAATAAAACCGAGGTTTCGTTATTTCATTTGAATAACCATCAAAAATTCAAAAAATTAAATGTCCTTTTCGGGAACTTTCCTTTGAAACATAATTTTACCCCCAAATACTTAGGTGTTAAATTCGATTCCTCTCTGAATTACAAAGCACATTTGGATGATTTACGAATGAAACTAAAAACGAGAAATAACATTCTACCGAGGGGTAAATATCTGAGGATTTATGGTGTACAGTCTAGAGGATTTATTGGGAATTATTAGAAATTATTAGGAATTATTAGAAATTATTAGGAATTATTAGGAATTATTAGGAATTATTAGGAATTATTAGGAATTATTAGAAATTATTAGGAATTATCAGGAATTATTGGGAATTATTGGGAATTATAAGGTAATTATCAGGAATTATTGGGAATTACCAAGGATTCATCGAGGATTTACCAAGCATTTGAACTATCATGTTCTGTGCAGAAACAACCGCTACCACGTGTTAGATACCACGTGCAGGAATCTCGACCAATTAGCTTCGTTCACTTCGCAAATAAACACGATTTTCGAGCGCTCTGACCGGTTTAAATGGACCAAACGAAAATGTTTGTTTAATTGATTCTTCATTTATTGAATCTTCAAGTCAATATATGAAAGAAATCGGAATAACCTTTCCGAACTTAGACAACAGAACATATACAAAGACATATACGTAATGGTATATTCTATGGTTAAAACTGTGGTTAGAACGATCCTTTTACTAGTTTAGAATCCGAAATAATAAACAATATTGCCACAAAGAAAATATGATTTCTTCTCCTTCATCTTTTCTTTTATAAATTGTCCATAGTATATGACTCAACACCTGTGAAATGCTCTACTTCCGACTATGCGCATGAAATTATAAGTCTAATCCTCGGTCTAAACGAGGGAGACAGAAAGAAGTATTTATGTATGCACCGTGGTGTTATCTTCCTTTTGCGAGGTTTTTTCTAGACCCCAACTAGCAATATAGAAGTATTAAACACATGGGTAATTAGGCCATATCGGGGGCCATATTTATTCAAAGAAGGAAGAAGAAGAAAGTTGGCAACCCTTTAGTTTCGACTACGCACTCGACTACGCATGATTTGACTATCCATGATTCGACTACGCATGATTTGACTACGCATGTCTTCGGTACTGATTATTCCGTTTTCGCTTTAGAGATTCACAGTGAACTATTAGTGAGTTTGAAACTGATACCGAAAGTTTCTTCGGAAGTGAAACCTCAGGTAAGTTATATTTTGCCAAGTATTTTGTTCATTTTTAGCAACATCTGCAAAAGCAATACAGGACCATTTCAAGAACGGAGTAAGATCGACTTATGCCTATGTAATTATGGCCCAACCTATATCACCAGCCGCGCCAGGTTATTGTCTTGCCATCTTCGGCACAGATAACAGATTCACAGCCGCCGATGTTAAGAAAAGGTGGCAATATATAAAATTGAATTTGAAGGAGCGAGGTGTTATTGTATTGGGTTTTGGATCTGATGGCGATACACGTCTTCTGAAAGCAATGAGGCAAGGTGCTCAATTATCTTCCTCTACAGATTCTCCACGACCTGAATGGGGATGGTTTCGAGCAAACTACTCTTCAGAAGACTGCGCTTCGTATATTCAAGATACATATAGCTACCAAGCTACGTACTAGACTGCTTAATGATAAAATCAAGTTGAGGATTGGTGATTTTTATGCAACTGCCAAACAACTCGAACAAATGATTGCAGACCACTCCAAAGACAAACATTTATTAACAAAATCTGATTTGAAATTGGTGGACAAGATGAATTTCAAAGCCGCAGAGAAATTATGTTCGAATAATGTTATCAATTTGTTAGAGAAGGCCCCACAAAATCAAGGCGTTGTTGCTTTTTTTGAAATTGATTCGGTTGATTATTGATTCATTTCTCGATTCAAAAATAGATGTTACTCGTCGAATTTATTCGATTTGGTACTGCGTCTTCTTTCTGAGAATTTGGCGCCAGTGGCTTATATCAAACAAACATAAAATCGGAGAGCATTTCATTTCATCGAACTGCTATGCCTGCGTCGAGTTGAATGCGCATTCTTTAATTAATATTGTAATGAACATCCGTGATAATCCATCCTTGTCGAGCGACATGTTCGTGCCTGTTCTTTTTGGAAATCAGAAATGTGAACATGAGATCCATGACCTCCACATATTCGACTGTTGTCAACTTTAACGTTAGAGATATTCTGAGGCGTCTAGACAGAATTAAGACGGTTAATAATATTCTAAACGATCTGAACAATGTCATTATATTTCCAAGAGAACAAAAAAGGCAAGAAAAAATGAATGTTGATACGAATTCTCAGGTAGATTTGAAACAATATACGGATAGTATGATAGCCGATGCTGTAGAGCGTGCACGATTTGATGCGTTAGGGCATACGCGAGAACTTGGCATGTCTGTAGAAGAAAACAGCTTGAATTATGCTGCAATTCCACCATTGAAGGACCTCGTAAGAGAGGATAAAAGTCTAGAAGATGAAGAGGATATGCGGATAGACGACAATTTTATCGACAGTAGTGAAAGTTCATCCCTCGGTTCAGCAAGTGTTTCAACAAATGATTTTCAACAGAGGCTTCAATATTTTACTTCTCTACCGATAGAAGATGAAGGAATAAACGACGATGACTTGAACAATCCAAATAGTCATCTGTTTGAAGATTTATGTAATATGTCAAATGTCGGAGTAATGGATAACTTGATTTTACGAAGTTATGATCACAAATTGTTGGATGAGACAATTGAAGATATGTTCGAGTCACTCTTGGAAATAAGTCGAAAATTGTTAGAAAGTCTTCGCTTTGTTGGTTGCTAGAGGAAACTAAAAATAGGGATAGTACAGATAGACTACAACGTTTCGTCGTGAAAAGTATAGGAAGACCCGAGGGAAGACCTCAGAATACTAGACTCGGCACTAAAAGAAGTGGACAACAAAAATTCATCAGACCCCAAAGTGACTAATAGAAAGGGGGGGTCAAAGAGAGGTAAGAGAGGCATCTCGAGAGAGAGCTCAGACAGTTCAGAAGATGATGACATCATAAAATATGACGATAGTCCAGAGACCGAAACTCTCTCTGACTCGGAAAATGATATGCGAGTCAATATTAATAAAAGCGAATATCAGGGAGAAACTCTAGAACATTCTAGTTCATCATCAGCGTTGACCATTGCATTAGATATTAATAACTACTATGCAGTGTTTTATGATGAAGGATGGTTTGTTGGAAAACTCTTAAAACATGTTTAAGGTACTGCCGATAATTCGATGGTTGAGATTGAATTTTTGAGACAAAACAAACGAAAAAAAAAATGAATTCAAATGGCCTGCCAAAGAAGATTTATCCAAAGTTGAAACTGGATACATATTTTTCGGACCTATATCTATGAAGGAGAATAGGTCAAATATTTTCAATATTACAGAAGATGTCTTAGGTCAGATCAACATTGCCTACAGAAATGAAAAACAGAACTATTGACATGGTATGAGTCAATAGTAAATGTTTCACGAGATGTTTCATTATTTACTTGCCCTTTTAACGAAAAATAGTTTTTTATATGCTAATAAAAAAGTTTAAAAACCTTTTAATGCATCTTATTACTGCCCCTTCACTCGCATCTGTGCCGTCAAATCATTTGCAAAGTGTTCATCAAAAACAAAAACCCATAAGTGAATCTATATAGGATTTACGGAAATTTTTTCTCATTCAAGGGAATTTATTCGGAATTATTGGGAATTATTTGAGGATTTATTCGAGATTATTGGGATTTATGAGATTTAAATAGGAATTATTGGGAATTATTCGGAATTATTTGGAATTATTTGGAATTATTTGGGAATTATTGGAATTATTTGGGAATTATTGGAATTATTTGGGAATTATTGGAATTATTTGGGAATTATTTGAAATTATTAGGAATTATTGGGATTTATTTGCAAAAAAGGAATTATGGTGTACAACATTTTGGGCAGATATTTACCCCTCGCATTCTACAGAAACTTGCTGGTACGTCATGGGGTGCTGACCCGACTACACTTCGCACAGCAGCCCTTGCCCTGATTTTTTCCACCGCTGAATATTGTTGCCCTGTTTGGCTCAATAGTGTTCATGTTCAGAAAATCGATGCACAGCTCAATTTTTCAATGAGAATAATTACTGGAACCATCCGATCTACACCTATCCAATGGCTACCAGTGCTATCGAATATAGTTCCTCCCCATATTCGAAGAATTCTTGGAATAAATTCAATTCATTTCCGGATTCTTTTCCGATACTTTCCTACGTTCCAGAAAATAGAATTCCAAGACTGAAATCTCGTAAACCTATTTGGTCGAATAACTTTCTGAATTCGAACTTCAGCTACAACGAAATCTGGAAATCCGAATGGGATGTATGTTCTTTATCTAATAAAGATCTAATATCTGATCCATCGAATAAAGTTCCTGGTTTCAACCTTCCCAGGAGAATATGGTCCCTTCTTAATCGAATAAGAACAGGTCATGGTCGTACCAACAGCATGCTTTTCAAGTGGAATTCGGTTGATAGTCCTAATTGTGAATGTGGTGAATCAGAGGAAACAGTTGAACACCTAATTAATAATTGTTCGATTTATAAATTCCAAGATGGCATTAGAGCCATACACAATATATCAAACTCATTTTTGCAATGGGTTGAAAATTTCAGATCAATTTGATGAAGTATAAATTGAATTCTCTTGCTGTTCTGGCTTTTTTTATTTTCAGGTTGGAGTTTGTGTTTGGAAATCCTTCCTCCGAAGAGCCGTCCCGCTGATCGTGATGTCCTTCTATATAGAATATTCAGATACAACAATTTTATTTTATTTTTTTAACGGGGAGACAGGTTTTTTCGGCTGAGGTTTTTTCCCCTGGCTCTATAGTATCGTATAATACTGGTGATGAAAGTATCGTATGATACTATAGTATCATACGAAGAATGTTGTGGTACCCCGTTCCTTTTTTTTACCTCAGCTTAGGTTCTTTTTGTTTCAACATTTATTGTATTATTTTAGCTCTCTTATTCAAAAGAATATATATATATATATATATATATATATATATATATATATATATATATATATATATATATATATTCGATTTATTCTGAATAATCGGTTTTTTTTCTGCTTTTGTCCTTTTTCATTTCAGGTTAAGAATTACGAGTCGTTTTGGGAAGAATCTGTGCATCCGAGCCCATCGACGGATAACATGAAGATGATCACACTGATGTCTTTCAAGATTTTCCTGATATTTGATGTTTTATGTTATTTTGTTTACGGGGAGGCAGGTTTTTTCGGCTGAGGTTTTTTCCCCTGGCTGTATAGTATCGTATGATAGTAGTGTTGATAGTATCGTATGAATCTATAGTATCATACAAAGAATGTTATGATACCCCGTTCTTTTTTTACCTCAGCTTAGGTACTTTTTGTTTCAACATTTAATGTATTATTTTAGCTCTCCTTTTCATAAGAATATATATATATATATATATATATATATATATATATATATATATATATATATTATTGTCAATAAACTGTCCAGTATTGATAATTCATTGCAAATATTGTTTCATAATGAATTCTGCAAAAAAATTTGAAACTTTTCTTGCTTTCATAAAACTACTTCGTTGGCCATATTTTATCCTATCTTTCAGGCAGCATACACGTCTGGTGAATGAGGTGGGTGGGGTAGAACTTCCAATCCAAAGTTTCCATGCATGAAAGGACCACTTTCGCAAAATAGGGTCGTACATTGTCATGGTGTAAAATCACTTTATCATGTCTCTTGTTGTATTGCTGCCGTTTGGCTTTCAATGCATGCCTCAAAAGCATTAATTGCGTTCAATAACATGTGGCGAATGTGCAGGTATTAACTACCAAAACAGTTTTCTAATCTTTGGCAGAGATGAAGAAATAATTGACAGTGGCAAGAGCCACTCAGAATCAGATTAGTTTTTCGACACAAAAAGTATTAATTTCACGTGAATAAAGTGATGAATAAATGAATTGTTTAAGTGATTAATTGAAATTAATTTATTATACTTTTACACATTTTTTGCTGAAAGGAGCTGGTTCATACGGTCTTGAAGTATATGAAGACCTTCATTAAACTTCTCAAAACACTACTGAGGCCCAAACATCACTTAGATTTACGTTAGAACAATTTTCCTTCAATTTTGGATAAAGGGCTTGTTTTCACTCCTCAAAAATGAAAAGCATAAATCGGCATAGGGTAGGTGTAGGCGACAAGTATAGCTCATATCAAAAATTTCATCAAAATCAAAGCATCTTGATGGAATTCGGAGGTAATGCCTAATTTTCGCCCTCATTGACTGGACAATTTTGTCTCCACTTTCAAGTTATTATACCATTATAGTTTATTATCATATTCAAGTTGCTTTTTTATTCATCTAATCGGAAACATAAGCTTTGCATTTAATTCTAGAACTATTTATTATTATTTTAGCGAGAGTCTAACACATAGACTTAGGATAAAAGGTCTTTGGTCTAACAGCTTTTGCCGCATCTCGCATTTCGATCTCCATACTTGTCTATTTCTCCAATCATCCTCTTAATAGCTCTATCCCTCATTGTTTCAAAAACATTTTTTAAACAAGTTGTAGCAGTTCTTCTTCGTTTTTGTTTTCTGTTTAGACTGTACTGGAATGCTCGTTTAGGATATCTATTATTCTCAATTCGTTGCACGTGACCATATCATATCAACTGTCCGATTTCTTTTCTTTCGGATGTCCTTAGTATTCTATTTGTACTTCGTCTTATTTCAGCATTCGTTATATGTTCAATTTTGGATATTTGACATGACTTTCTCAAATAATCCATTCTAACGGTATCTATTTTTTCTTTTATTTTCTCGGTCATTTGACAACATTTCGAACCATAAGTTAGAATAGGTTCTTCTATTGCTTTGTACATGGTTAATTTGTTCTTTGAAGAGATTCGATTCGACCAAAGAAATGAATTTATTATCCTAACAGTTTTCTGACCTTGGTATGACTTCAGAAATTTTATAGATTACGGAGTTTTAATTTATTGAATCAGAAAATTTACAGAACCGGGGGTCAATACTGTCCATAGAATATAGAATACAAAGAAGGGAGCATTTCTATTTGTTGCTTGGGATGGTTTTTGAAAATGACTGCCGAATTGATCAGTAGAGCAACTTGAAGTGAGAAGCTTCTGAACTCCAAATAGACGAGTTTCAAAAAAAAAAAAAAAATGAAAGCGCATTTGGAATGTTTTCATTTCTTCTTAAGGTTAATTTGAGACTGGAATAATATTTCTCTATTTGTAAATCGTGGTGAGTTCATTACAGTACTAAAAGTAGTGCTGTTATCAATTCATTACAGTAATGTGTTCCTAACTGTGGGGCGCGCCCCCTAGGGGGGCGCTTGACTGTTGCAGGGGGGGGGGCACGCAGCTGATTGTGAAATATCATTTTCGAATACAAACCAAAAAAGTCGAAAAGGTGTCGAAAAAACTAATCAGAAAAACGGTTATAGAAAAATTAAGGGGAGCGCAACAATTTTTTTTCCAAAGAGGAGGGCGCAGGTACAAAAAGTTTGGATAGCACTGCATTACATCATTGTTTTTAGTAATATTTTTCGGTTTTTGGTTTTCAGTACTGACCTTCGATATTATCAGTTTTTCTTCGAATTCCTCCAATTTCTTTCAAATTCCGTAATCTCACACCAACTGCCAAGATACAATATAAAAGTCACCAATCTTAATTTTTATTCGAAAATCGCGAAAATTTCAAAAGACTTGACTGGAATAGAGGAAATATCGTCCGAAACTCGTGGCAGAAGACAATTCCAATACTCATGCTCTCGAAAACTCACTCTTTCGTTGCTCGTTTTCGAATTTCGCATTCGTATTAGAATAGGAGCCGTTCTGAAACTTCTGTCAGAATATACTATTTCTGGCAGCATCTCTTGAGTGATTATTCAAAAACGAGTAGCTTGAATGAAAAATGATTATGGGTAGTTGAATCAATTTGAAATACTGGTGAAAAGCTTCATCATATCTACGCTTCGAAGTATTTCTTACAGAAATAAAAAACCGATATGTTTTGATATTTCATTGTACCTTAAAATGATTGAGTTTTGTTAATTTCGATTAAATTTTTTTTGTCTTCGTTTGCAGCTATTTCAATCTCTTGACCTAGAATGCTAGGCCATGAAGATGGTGAAAAATCTTAATTGTATATTTGAATTTCCATCAAAAGAATTTCGGGCAAAATGTTTCGAGCCCTATAAACTATCACTATGAGTTTCCAGTCAGTTCTTTTAGATAACGCTTTGATCCAAGATTCTCCTTTTTTAATATTTGTTGGCAAACTGAAATAGGATTTATTTTTTGGGAAATTTGTACAGAAAAAACAGCACAAGAAGAAAAAGGCAACTCTAATTAGCTCAACATTATTTTTCACTAAAATATTACTTAGTGTCCTCCAAGATTTAATAATGAAAATTTTATTGTGGGAATAGGACAATTATAATATGTCAGAGTGTCTAGTACATATATTTGGCGACGTTTCGCAAATTCACATTTGCTTCCTCAGGCCTACAAAATTAAAATCATTAACAACATTTTCCTTGATTGACTCACATTTTAAATTTTTCTACATTATATGGTCGGAATTTGTAACTTTCAACATATTGAGGTATGTAATTTTCTGTCACTTCGTGTATCCGTGTAAGAGAATAAAAATGTAGGTAATGATTTTAATTTTGTAGGCCTGAGGAAGCAAATGAGAATTTGCGAAACGTTGCCAAATTGAAGTACTCACCGATGGTGTTTTTAGTTGTTTTTGAACAACCGAGACCTTTCTTCCTTTATATTCTTAATTCTATGATACTGACAACAAAACCAAAAAATACAACTGAAAACGATGCTGTTATGAGTTCATCATAGCACTGCCTTCAGTACAGTAATTTATCAATACATTGTGACCTAGATTATTATCAATTACCGTCCTCTGGGGTGGGATTGACTACAAAATTGCAAATTTATTTACAAAATTAAATTTCCATAAATTCAAATCTACGGCTCAAACCACTAGGTATTTTCATAAGTGGAACATGAGCTCATGTGGAGAAATTCGTACGTCTCGAATGGATATCACATTTTTTTTAAATGAAAAATATAAAGTTGGAATTTGCGGATAGTACAGTTGATACTTGTCTTTTCTAGAACTTTCAGTGACAAATCTGCTGATGATTTATTGATGTTATTGATTCAGTTCTTTGAAATAAAACATTTTGAGGTTGTATTCAGAGTTATCCGTTGGAACCTGATTGATCGTGCTTGTGGGACGAGATTGATCAATACATTTCCTGATCATGCTCACCCCGCAACGAATAGAGAAACTTACCAAGAGATCAACAGACACAATTTGCAGATCTACTAGTAAAAACTGATCATGGATGGTCAATACATCTGCCGCGAATGGGTTTCAAATACTCAGAAAAAATTTTTGTGTTACTTCTTTCTTTCAGACATTTCAGTCGTCGCCATGGATTCAGTCAGCTGATCAGCTCAATTCAGCTAGAAAATCTCCTGAAAGAATAATGCCAGACACTCTAATTGGCTGAATGTCGAGAATGAATCTACGGCAACGGCCCAAATGCTCGAATAAACAAGTGACATTAATCCAATCCACAAATCAAATGACAACTTCTATAACTTCTGAGTCGTACGTCAAAATATTTGAAAATAAAACTTCGATCTTGGCATAACCTCAAGGCAAAAAAAAAGAAATATGGAAACAATTATTGTCCAAATACCTCGGATGTTTTGAAAGAGAAAACTTCCGGTCTTGAGAATGTGATAAAACCCGAAACATGTCGACTTGTTGGATGTTAAATTTATTAAATATTGTGAACGTAGTCTTGTGTTCTTTTATTTTTCAATTGAAAACTTTCAATGACAAAAACTATTTAATGAGTTTTTCTGAAAGACAATTCTGCGTATGAATTATTTAAAATTGGATTTCGGGACATTCTGTAAAATAATGATATTCAACTAAAGTTGGTTTTCTTGCAGTCACTTTCTGGGGTATATTCCAAACTTTCTTATCAGAAGCGGCCTTCATTCTTTCGACGATTACTTTCATGAATGAGTCCGACCTCTTGGGAGAAAAAACAATAAAAGCGGTAATGGAGAAATGTCGAGAACGGTCTCTGTCAATTCTGGAGTTTCAAGTTGCCGAGGATTATAATTATTATTCTGATGTTGGCTCTGATTTAACTCAATTAGGAAGTTTTTATGAACGTGTCAATTCTGATTAATTCCAATTTTTTGGAATTGAGATGAATCACCTTTCTGAAATTCTTCCATTAGATCTAGAGGCCAGGGAAATTAATAATTTTCTGAAAATCAAAATAATCCAGTCGAATTAAGTGATATAATTATTGCATGTCTCTTGATTTTTGGAGCATTTCGGCCCTCGTCGTGGAGTAATTCTACACCTTTTCCAATTGTAATTCAGAAAAGAAAACGTAAAATGTAATTCAGAATAGAAAATTGATATTCAGATATGGTAATTTGAATTTCAGAATAGTGATATGTAATTCAGAAAGCGTAATTTGATTTTCAGAATAGTGATATGTAATTCAGAAATGGTAATTAGAATTTCAGAAAATATAAATTGTAATTCAGAATTGGTGATTTGAAATTCGGAAATGGGAAACTGTAATTCAGAAAAAAAAAATTGCCATTCAGAATTGTTTGCATGTACTCCCGAAATAATGAACAGGAATATGTACTCATTTATTATAGCTATGTTATATAAAAAATATATCTAATACTATTTTGAAATACATATTACATTTTCTGAAATTCAATTGATAACTTCTGAATTACAATTTCCGTTTTCTGAAATTGAATTTGCCATTTCTGAATTTCAATTCACTATTCTGAATTACAACTTTGTTTTTCTGAATTCCAACTTCCTAATCTGAATTTCAATTTCGCTTTTCTGAAATTGAATTAACTATTCTGAAATTCAATTTCTGTTTTCTGAATTACATATTCCTATTCTGAAATACATGTTCCCTTTTCTGAAATTCAACTTTGATTTTCTGAATTACAACTGTAAAAGGTGTAGACGTCTCGCCAGTTCGAGTGTCTAACATCTTCAGGAGTCAAGAGTTACACTTTCAAGAGATCTTCTCGCTGAAATGAGCAGATTTGAGAAAGCCACCCGAACTGATATACTTTTTCATAATGTGGAAAATTTATGAACATAATGAAAGGGCTGATTTTTTCATTATTATGAAAAATATGAATGTGAAAAAAGATAGGGGTGGGATATATTTAAATTCGGAACTATAACATGACTTTTGAAATTATCTGATGAAAATCTATTGGAAAATATCATAGCACACTATGTTTTCCATTTGAGCAAACTGGTGAAAAGTACTTGAAAAACTGATCTAAATATGTCATTCCTGCATATTGTTCATGTCTAATAAAAAAAATTTTCTTTTCTCGTTTTCACGAAACCCTTCCCATTAGTTATCTTGGAAAAAAGACCTTTGTGTCGACATCAGCCTCAAATATGAGTAGTGAGAGGTCGTTCATCGACTTTTTCTCTTTTCCCTACTAAAAGCAGGAAACATTTCCTTTTAATTGAAAAATTTTTGTTTCCAAACCAATAGACGGAGTTCATTGTGTGATAAATTATCGTATAGGCAATTAGATACTCTAGAAAAATGTCTCGGACGATATTTCGATAAAACGGCTCATGTTTCGAAAGTTCTGGTTATCTTCAGGGTATCGAAAAAATAGACCAAGCAAATAAGACTTTTGCCTGGAAATAATTTCGGCCTCAGATAAGAGTAGTTCGAAAAGCGTCAAAATTTTTGGACTATTTTGAGTTTTTTTCGAATAGCTCCCAGACTGAACACTTAATCGAAAACAATGTCAATGGTTATGGTTGACGACCTTAGAATTAATTCAAAAGAAGTAGGGGTTGATAGGTTTCAGGTCGAAATTTCACAAAAACCAATTCAATAACTGCCGACGTTTCGGTTTATTTAAAACCTTCTTCAAAGGCTCTGAAAAAAGTGTGGGTATTACAATTGGTCTTACCTATTCGGCGTTACACAGTTAGTGAGAAGACAAATAACAAAAATTGAAGAAAAAGCAAAGAACAACAAAAATTACAGAGTTAATAAATAAATAAAGTGATAAATAAAATAAAACGAAAAACACAATGTCCAAAAGGGGACTACAGTCAATCTCAAAAAGAAAAAAAACAAAAAATTTGGCACAATTGACAAAAATCTCAGAAATCAAGAAACAGTGCAGAGCCACACACATGGAATCAGGTGAGAGAAAAGTTACATTATTATGTGGTCTTGTTCGTCAGAAAAAACATTTGTTGAGAAAAGAGTGGGAACAGTCGAAAGATAATTTTAACATTTTCAAACGCATTCATTCATGAAACAGAAAGAAGTGAGGAAACAATGACGTGGAATTAACCTGTTTTTTTCGCTATCTATTACATGTGTTGTGGGAGCGAACATAATAAATCATTTCTTCCTTATTTTTGAAATTAGATTGAAATATGACGTACTAAGGTTCGCAATATCAGTTCTCTTATTATATTATTATAATTCCTTTTTTTACCTCAGCTTAGGTTCTTTTTGTTTCAACATTTATTGTATTATTTTAGCTCTCTTATTCAAAAGAATATATATATATGTGTGTGGCTCTGCACTGTTTCTTGATTTCTGAGATTTTTGTCAATTGTGCCAAATTTTTTGTTTTTTTTCTTTTTGAGATTGACTGTAGTCCCCTTTTGGACATTGTGTTTTTCGTTTTATTTTATTTATTACTTTATTTATTTATTAACTCTGTAATTTTTGTTGTTCTTTGCTTTTTCTTCAATTTTTGTTATTTGTCTTCTCACTAACTGTGTAACGCCGAATAGGTAAGACCAATTGTAATACCCACACTTTTTTCAGAGCCTTTGAAGATGGTTTTAAATAAACCGAAACGTCGGCAGTTATTGAATTGGTTTTTGTGAAATTTCGACCTGAAACCTATCAACCCCTACTTCTTTCGAAAACAATGTTGTATTGAAAAGTGTTCCGCATTAAATTCTGCTTCTGCTACTCTAAAAGTATTACGATCTTTCATTTTGAACGAGAAGTTCTATAGAAATCATACATCGAAATATGGTAAATGTTTACACTTTTCGAAAAAACACATTTTTTCATTTTAAAACATATAATATCTTTGAAACAACGATCGTTAGACCAAATTGTTATTGAATGAGAGTTGTAGACCATTAAAATGTGATAAATACTTGACCCGCTTCCTTCCCATCCACAATGTAAAATCGCACAGTAGATCATCCCATTGAGGATGCTGATCATTTAATCGTAGCTAGTGCTGTTGAAGTTGTTCAGCAGTCCCATGAAGTGAGTGGTTATTGTTGAGGAATACACTGACCATCTTGTAATTTTGACTGCTTCAGCCCCTATGTGCACCAATTTTTTTTTACTAAAGCCTGGCAGAGGCAAGCAAGACGATAAATGGTCTCTTCTTCCTTGCACTACAAATTATTCTGTTTCGAAAACCAATATATTTTTCCTCATGTTTTTAGTGAGCTTTGGTGAAGGACAACTGAAATTTCTGAAGACGTTGAAAATCAACTAAATCAATTAAAATAACAAATGTGGGATTCATAAATTAATAACACATGGCTAAGAACAATATATTACATATTATAAACGTCCTTTGCGAGTGTTATCGAAGTGCTGCTTCAGTTGGAGGCACAGAGGCAAGAATAAATGAGGTTTTGGTTAACAATTTTTCAAACACTTTCCTACCTGCTTAAAATATTTTTTGTAAAGAGCTGTCATGCATTTCTTCTCTGCCTCGTCAGCCTTATCGGCAGAAGCATTTGATTTTCTAAACAATTCTGATGCTTTCAGCAGGTTTGTGTTGATTCTAGACGTCTTTAGGAATTTCATCTTTCTTTTATCAAAGGAGATGTCATTAAAACCATGACGGAATAAATATGTTGGTTTTTGAAACAGATCAAAACTTGTTGTGCAAGGAAGAAAAGACAACATCGTTCTGCTCGCCTTTGCCAGACCTTAGTAAAAAAAAATTGGTTCACATAGAGGCTAGAACAATCAAAATTATAAGAAATCAGTATTCTCCCCAACATTATCCACGAACCCATGAGACTACTGGGCAAATTCAAAAGCATTAGCTAGGATGAAATGATCAGCATCCTCAGTAGGATGAGCTATTGCGCGATTTTACATTGTGGGTTGGAGGTATGGGGTTACGTTTTTATCACAATATGATGGTCTAGAACTCTTATTCTATGAAATTTCGTTCGAAAGTTCGTGGTTTCATGAGTATTTCACGTTTTATAGTGAAAAAATGTGTTTTTTTGAAAAGTGTGAAAATTTTTCATATTTGAACGTATGATTTCTTCAAAAGTACCCGTTCAAAATACAATGTCGCAATACTCTCTAATAGCAGAATTTGATCCTTAACACATTTGAAAATCATAATGTTTTCGATTAAGTGCTCAGTTTTGGAGCTATTCGAAAAAAAAACAAAATAGCTGGAAAATTTCAAGGTTCATTGAACTTCACGACATAAAAGAATGATTAAAACAGTTTTCCGAATTCAACCAATTATTTCCAGGCACACCATTTTTTGAAGCTAATTTGCTTGGTCTAAATTTTTACTGCTTTTAGTAGGGAAAATGGAAATAATATGATATCAACATTTAAGGCTGATATTTTCACAGAGGTCTTTCTTCGATTTCCTGAAGATAAAAAGGATAAGAGGGAAATTCCAAAACGAAATAAGACGATTGTTTTAAACAGTCTAATATTTATATTACTTTTTCCTATCTTTTTCAATTTGAGAGATGTAGTGCTAAATCATAGCAATCTATCAGCATGAACATTAGATTATGTCTATTCGAATAAATTCAATAAATTATGGTGGAAATTCAGTCGAAATCAGTCATCTGGTCCTGAATTCATGTAGACAAACAGAACAACAAAATAACACAGACTTTCACGTTCATAATATTAGTAAGATTTGATTGAATACCTCTCGCCCCACCGAGCATCCTACTAATCAGATAATACAAATGTTTTCACGGGACAGAGGATATGAGTTAAAACAACAATTGAGGGTTTTGCCACATTTCATCTGCATATTCAGACTCTGTCAGATCCAGAATATGTGCATTGATGTGGAATTTTTAACTTCATAAAAAATCACAAAGGTCACCTCATTTTGTATTCGTTTTTTCATGTGAAGCAGAATTGTGATGAGCTTCTTTTCACATGAAAAATCAACTCTGAAATGAGGCGAGCTTTTCAATTTTTTATGCAGTTGGAACATTCACATCAATGGAGAATAATAGAATTAACTGGATTGTACAATTGATTTGACCACATTTGATAAGATAATAATGAAATAACTTGCACCTTCTTCACAAACATACAGGCGGAAACGGTCATCACAGCATTTAACGGACAAGATTCACAAAAGGGTGAATTTAAGACACTGTAAAATTATCGGTTCCGAATATAAAACCGAATATAAAATTTTACAGTGTCTTAAATTCACCCTTTTGTGAATCTTGTCCGTTAAATGCTGTGATGACCGTTTCCGCCTGTATGTTGGTGATGGTTTCTTGGACGGGAAAACCCTGAAGATGGCCTTTTAATTAGGCCGAAAGCGCTCGGTTTTCGACAAATAAACCATTTCACACCGAAGTACTCAAATTTATTAATCTAATAGTGGAAATTGTTTTTATTTTCCATGACGAACTGCTTCACCTTCTAAGAAAATCATTTTCAGTTGTTGATATTTCCAGTCCCCCCATGATGATTCCCGACCCCATCCCTATTAAAAAAAATTTAAATTTTTTTAATTTTTTCTCTGTTTTTCAGAAGAATCTTAGCAAAGTTGAAAAACTAATAATTTTCCACCCGTTTCTGTCGTTGCCTTCCATTATTATATATTATAATTGATTTTCGAATGAGTTTATACGTCATTTTTCACACACTTTCCATAGATTGTTTCTCTATAATATTCATTAATATATTAAACGATTTTTTTCGAAATTTCAACCTCCCCCGCAAAAAAAAACACACACACAAAGAAGCAAAAATCCGACCGCCCAACTTCCACACGTGGTAGGTACGCTTTGTACAACGCTAATGCCAGCGGAAACTATTTTCTTGAAATTTTCGAATTTGTAATTTTTTTTTAAATGAAAGTACTATCTGCAATGAAATTGTGGAAAAAATTCGAAAATTTAGAGATTATGAGCTTTTCATAGCAAAAATTGTGATCCTTCAATATTTTCGAGAATTCAATCGAGAGAAACGACAAATTAACTGGCTAGATTGATTTGGCTCTTTGTAGGACTTTTGTGAACATATTGAAATGTAGAAAGCACACTTTAAAATAGTAGTTTTCTTAATATGTTCGATTCAGTTCACAAGGAAAACAAGAAGCCCCCTTTTCGTTGCATTTTCAAATTAAGGTGAAAAAGAGAAAAAATATTCACGCAAGAGCAATAAAAAACCGACAACTTTCTGTGTGATAATTGATGGTTGCTGCGACGTCGATAATCAAAAACAAAAGGACTTAAAAATGAAAATTAAAGCTGAATGAATATTATAGCGGTTAGAGGGAAGAAATTTTTCTCACGCTCGTGAAAAAAACAACGAAAGTTGAAAAATTTTGTTGTTGGTTTTTCTAATATCTCTCAAAAACTATTGAAGCTGTATTTCATTTTGATCCTTTAGTGCTGTAGTGCATTATAATATCCAAAAAACAAATTGCATTGATTTGAACCGATATATACTTCAAAGATTTTGTTATTTATTTTTTTATTTATTGCAAAATAGGGAAAACAAACAGACCAACATGTCCACTACAGTGTCCACGTTTTCAACAAAAGTAGTCATGGTTGACAATGGAAAATGTTCTCTTAATTAAAACTTTTCAGATAAATACAAAAAATTCAGATACTCACGATAAACCTAGAAATTGGAAAACAAAAACATTCTCTCCTTCAAGGGGTCAATAAATGTTTAATTTTATATTTGAAACAATTCCACGAGATGTCGAAAAAACTGATTATGATTCATATGATCTATTTTATCATTTTAACTGTTATTTGAATTTGAATTTCAGACTAAGCTAGACTCAATATGAGCAATCATATCAAACATTTTTGATTTCTGCTGTCTTATAAGCCTTATACCTCAACAATTTCAGTCATAATTTTATATCTATATATAAATATATAACATCAGAAGAAAATTAGTTTTAACTGTCTTGAAAGGTGGAGGAAAAATTTAATAAAAGGTTCAACAACAGGGCCCCCAGACCTCGCGGGCATGCCCCACAGGGTTGCTGGGGGGGATTGTACTTTACGTCACTGGATATTTCTCAAATCTTGGAATACAATTAAATATTTTGGGATTAGATCAACCTTTGTGTCTGTTTGATTTTTGTTGTCTTGCTTTTTTCTGATTTCATACCTGTCTCAAAATTGTTTGATACTGAATATTTGCAATTACTTTCTGATTCCATTTTCTGTAAAGACAAAGTTACAAACGCACGAATTTCACATGATGCTAGTAAGGAAATTTCAATCCTCTCTTGTGAATTTCTTTAGTGTATTTGTGTAGTCATACCTCCAACTCTACCTACCGAGCTCATATAAACAAAGAACTGGCACCATCCTTCAGTGTTGTATATTTCCAAAATTCCGTTGAAACTGCACTGAACTACGGTAACCACTATGAGAAAACCGAGATCCGCTATTGCTAAGACAGCCAAATAATAGCTCGAACTCCTCATTTTCAGATGGGATGACATAAATACGGTGAACGATAAGCAATTCCCGACAATGCCCACGATGGAAATTGTCGGCAGATAATAAGTGTGTAGCAAATGGATGTAATATCCATAAGGATTACATGCATCGGCGCCATCCAAATAATCCTCGTCTGTTAGAGCGCTGAAATTGTCACTGAAATTCATTTTCAGAGGGTGCCCACGATAAGATAACACCGGTTAGTCTTGCACGGCAAAAAAAACTTAGATTCGGCACGAAAGTTTGGACGCCGATTCCGCTTGGCGCGATGCGAAAAGCGGAATTTCGGGAATGCCCACTACTTGACAGGACCTTCGCATTTTTCAGGATACTGCGAGGGTGTTCTGATACTGGGAACTGATTTCGCCACCGTGCGTTAATCGCGCATGCGTGCGCGAGACGGAGCAACAGGCTAATTCGCACCCTGAGGGTAATTGAAATTCTTACATGAAGAAGTGTCGAGTTTTCAATTTTCCAATCATGCAGGGAGCCGAAACCAATACCGAAACCTCAGGATACAATCTTAGTTATGTCATTTTGGCAATGCAATACTCCGCGTACAGATATTTCTATCAGGTGTTTTCACAACTTATTCAACATTTAATTGTTGCTTTCTGTTAAGTTGGGATTGAAATTTTATTATGAATAGACTTATACCAGAACAACGCCAGCGAATTGTTAAAATTCTAATCAAAATAATCTCATCATGCATTTTATACATTTCATTGCGTAAATAATAGCCCTCCAGTTAGTCAAATTCAGAGAAATATGAACCGTTTTTGGACCAATTTCAGTCTCACTGATGAGTGCCAACTGTGCGATCTGAATAAACTATAGCCGCTGTACAGGGTGGGCATATTTCGATGTTTTAGCACTACAACTTTTGAACCAGACGAGATAGACAAAATCTGATACCCCATTCTTGATGTTTTTTTCGGAGAAACTAACAAGAGTTGTATTCACTTTTGGTTACCTTCTTTTATTTTCGAGTTATGAGCGAAAATTGGAAAAAAGGCGATCCCAAAAAAAATAATTCAACTATATTTAGACTCGTACTTGGGGTGTATTTATTCTGGAGACCAATAAAAATATTCTCCTGCATTCATCTCTTCAAAACTAAGTGTATTGATTGAAACGGTGAATCATGTTGATCTTTTCGTTAATTTGTAATCCATTGTGAGATGAAAGAGTTTATAAAATATATCTGTGTTAGAATTCAAGTTAAAAAATAACACTTTCATTCGCTTAATAATTTGATCTTATTTATTAAACTGAGTAAACAATGAAATCAATGATTTGTAATTTATTTATATGATTGATACAATGAAATGAAAGAGCAGGCAACAAATTAAACGTTTTTATTTGTGAAAAATGGACATGCTATACTATATCGTCTATCGACTGAGAGTCGAGTGACTTTTTAAATAATTGAAATGTTTGATGAAACAGAAAAAGAGGTCCATTATGATTTTGATCTTATAGGAAAGAGATCAAATATATATTTTCAATAAATGGAAAAACAATATATGATATTCGAGCAGATATGTGAAAAGGGCGTAGACAAGTTGTCAAAAATCATATATGATAATCAAATATTAGTCAGCAGAGGTGAGAGTAGCTTATTCCACTGGAGAATCGAATCACTTTTGCTCATATTTTTGTTTCCATGAAGCTGCCATGTGGTGACAGAGATGTCTGGAACTTAGAATCTTTCTAGTTCAACTTAATACTTCTTGCTTTTCATTGAACCAAATACATTGCATTTCAAACATTTCAGAGCCATTGTAGGTTGAGGAAGTTATGTGGCCACTTCGAACCATATTTTCGCTTTTTCTAGATATTTCCTTGAATTTTATCAAAATATCTGACAGAAATACCAATGACATTATTTCTTTACAGGAATAAAACTACTCCTTTATAAATAAAAAATTAACTATTTTCTGGCCTCTACCCATTCTTAACTCCTGCAATTTCGTTCCCTGAATTTACCGATAAGAATATCAAATTTCGATTTTACTGAGATTGACTTTTTCTTATGGATGTAAACATTACGTCACGACGTTTTCAGTCAAAATATTCATATTTTTGTTTTGTGGTCTTGGATTGAGGTTATTTGTGTTCTGTGATTAGCAGTTTCAGTTTGGCGTTCCAAACTTCCAAAATGGTCGTCACGTCACTGTGGTGACATTACTTATGGAGCTCCATGAGTCTTATTGAAAAATTATTAAATTGTTTGTGGAGTTGAAAATATGTTATTGTTTGAGTATTATGTGATAAATAGTTTGTGATGCAGCCGAGCACATGATAAAAGATAAGACAGGCAGACAAGAGCATGACTGTAGGAGCGTGAATATCAAATCAGCGTTGGTAGGTACTCTTATATATTTGGAATGCTTGAAAAATGTTTTCGTAATATGCCAATCACTTGTCAGTGCTTTATCTTTGGTTATGTGTATTTACGTTTTTTCAGGTCAAAGAATTGAGGACTTTACAGTGAGGAAGTGATAGAAAGGATATTTCCTATATTTTAGTTGGGTTGGGAAAAAGGCAAAAACTAACTTTTCATCTCTAATAAAATTGTGCAATGTTCTCAAAGGTATAATATAAATAATTTCAGTGATCATAAAACCCATTTTATGTTTTATTAATATTTTCAGAGGTTCTTAAACAGAATGAAAATACTAAATTGGTTACTGAAAAATGGCTCCACGTTGTGCAGATAGCTTAACCAAAATTAAAAACCAAACGTAAAAACTACAAGAGCATGAGTGGAGGAGCTTCTCAGGTGTAGTAAGTCTCACCCAAGCTGTATATCGTAATTTTGTTCCTGCAAGCAAAAAGGCTGTACAGGTCGAAAATATTAGTGGCATCAATACGGATTTAGGCCCTAAAAATCAAAAAGAGGGATCGTCTTCGAGAAGGAAGGTTGCCTCGATATAAATTGCCAACACTGCCTACTAAAATTCAAAGTAAGTTTATAAATATTAAATAATCAGAACAGATTCCACTATTACTATAGCAGTAGACAGCCTCTTATCTTGAAAATCTTAGAATCACTGGTTTTTTTCAGGGCCAAAATCAAAGAATTCCCAACCTGCTGTGAAATAGGTACCAAGAGAAAGAAAAAGGCTACCTGGATGAGCGGCATACAGAAGACGATGTCTGAGAGACCGGGAGAATGGGTGTTGATAGAAGGGGATGGAGACTGGGAATTGGAAGGCCTGGGATGTTATAAACACGGATATCTATATCAGCACCCCAAAGGTAAAGTGTGTCAAGTCACAATATCAAAATTAGACAAATGAGAGATTTTTCAGTTCGATAATTGTTTCAAAGAATGTGTACTGCCATTACTTGGCGTCTTCATAAACCTAGGGAGTCAAAAATGTGTTCCACTAGCTAGAATTTACTAATGTGAATCCAATAAGAATATTGGATACCTATCTAGAAAGATAGGTTGTGTCTGAAAAAATGTGACTTAACACACTTTACCTCTGAGGTGCTGATAAATAGATATAAGGTTGGTTTCACAAAACTTTGTTAGTACCGTTTAATTCACTGGAGCCACCACAATTCGTAGAAATTTCAAAACGAGTAATTCGATTTGTGAAACCGACCCATAATCTGATGAGTCGATTTCGAATGGCTGTTTTGGTTGGTTAACGGTTGACCGCTCGGTTCATAAATGACAACGTCAAACGAACTGCGCTTTCGAATTCTGTTCAAATTTTGGAGAAACATCTGATTTGAGACGTCACCAGAATGTCATTCGAATGCGGTTGGTCCAAAACTGACGGACCAATCTATGAACCAACCAAGAACCAGTCAATCGAAATCGCCTCTAGTTCACAAACCAAATAATTGAAGTTCACAGTTCAATATTTATATCATTTAAAATATTACCTCATTGTGTTTTCCCTATTTTTTAGTTTAATTCATCAAATGTTAATTTTTACTTATTCTTAGTATTGTTTTGTAAAATACCTAGTTGATTTATATTTATATTTTTACTTTATGTTCATTTTTATGATTTAATGTGATAATTTTGTTAATTATTGTTATTGTACAAAATATTCTTAAAACTGTAATAAATTTTTTTGAAACAATCTAATCAATGCATTATTATTTAGTACCGCTACAAAAATTTACATATATTTAAATATATACAAAGATATTACCAGCATATGGCATGGACAAATCAGGAGATAAAAAGATATTGCCAGCATATATGTAAGGGAGATATTCATAGATGAATCTGTATGGCATATGCCATGGATATATTTTTGAAGATTATGGGATATTCCTGGCAGATGTTTCATGGTGACCTTGGATATTCCTGCTATCTGCCAGGCTTATGCCCTGGGAGATTTGGAATATGTTTGGAATATCTCAATATGCCAGCGGTATATTCATTGAATATGCATGGAATATTTCTGTGCCGTCTGGGTATGTGCTTTCAAGGCAACACAGCTCTCGCATGAAAAAAAATTCAAGACAATGCTGTCCGGATTACATGTAGATTTTTTACTGTTTTCGTTTTTGCATTTGATATTTTTTGACCTCCTAACATTTTTCCCTATTCGGTGGCCATGTTCTCGACTCAAAAATTTGATTCAGGTGATGTGGGCAATCAATGTAAATATTGAATCGAATGAGCCCATCAGATTTTTTGGACCAAAAGGGCCTTATACGAGATATGAAGCCTGACTTTGACATTTAAAATGCAAATTCGTCTTTTTAATTGAAGATTTGGATTTAGCGGGAAAAATTTTCAACAGCATTGGTTGAAACCAAAAATTTTCTCGGCAATATTTGGACCCTATAAAGCATTGTTTGTTCAAAAAAATGCGGGATTATTCATCGTGAGGTCCACAGTAATTCTTCTCAGGGAATCGATTGGGCCCATCAGATTTGTGCCCCAAACTTTGAAATTTCAACGAATTTCGGCCTAAAAATGGCCGAAGATTTCAGTTCAACCAATTCGTATGTAAAATCTCCCGCTGAATCGAAATCTGAAATTGAAAAGGAAGGTTTGCATTTGAAACTGCAAGGTTGGACCACTTATCTCGTATAGCCTTTCTGGACCCAAAATCTGAATGAACGCCCCCTGATTTTTTTAACAAATAACGCTGCATATACGGATTGAATATGGACGAAAAAATTATTGATTTTAACAAATTCGGCTGAAAAATTTCCCGCTTAATCCGAATCGGCAAGAAAAAGGATGGGTTTGCCTCATATCTCATATTAAAGCTTTATGGTCCGAGAATTTGATCATCCCATTCGATTCCACGGGCAAAATCACTAAAGACCTCAATCAGTATCACAAATTCGATTTTATACCTATGCGCGAAATATATTGACCGTTTCCAGACTTTTGAACCACCTTTCTACTATGAGTATTATCAAGTAAATAAAGAACACTAATCTGCCTCAAATTTCAGTCAGGCATCCTTTTAACTCATTCAAAGACGCCTTTTCGAATTTTGAAACGACGGCGCCTTATTATCAATATGCGTACTTGGGACGAACGATAAAAAAACCCAAAAAGAATCGCCTATATTTCGTATCAATTTGCGAAGAGATCAATATACGTATCATCATTTGAATGTAGAATGAAACGGTTGAAATTTTTTATACCCCTCCTAGAAATAATTGACAAACTTAAAATAAAAACACTTCAAAAACTATACGTTTTTCTTCTGCCGGTATAATTCCGGGTTGAATTAAATTTTTATTCAGTTGTTTGTCTACTAATATAAATGGATTGATCGAGCACAGTCAACAAGCCGCCCCAAAGTCTTGTCGTCTTTTGGTTTTCATACTCAATACGATTTTAAAGAAGAAAAAATTTCAGTATGAAAAAGCCGCCCCTGGGATTTGCCGCCCAGGCAGTTTGCCCGGTTTGCCAGCACTGGCAGCGGCCCTGGATATCACCATTTTTCTGATTTTCGCTTATAATTCGAAAACAAAAGAAGGTGGCCAAAAATGAATACAACTCTTGTTAGTTTCTCCGGAAAAGAGATCGAGAATGGGGTATCAGATTTTGTATATCTCCTCTGGTTCAAAAGTTCTAGTGCTAAAACATCGAAATGTGCCCAGCCTGTACAGGATTCACTCAAAGAAAGTTTCGATGAGAAATAATTTCACGTAATCCTCCAATTCATTGGTCACCGAGACCAATTGAATAATTTTCTCTGGGGTTACTGTCGCTTGTATATGTAGGTAGATGAAAAAGAGACTGTAGAAGTCCTGGTAATTAACATTCGAAGAGTTATTAGCGAAATAATACCGGAAATGCTGCCATGAATAGTGTTCATAACGTTATGAAATTTTGAAATAGTTTATTTTGAATCAAGTTGCTAAATTCGAAAATGATCGACTTTTCGAAAGTAGAGTTTTGCAATGCCTTCTGGCACGATTATTAAACTTTTTTTTTTTTATTTCACTCAAGTTTTGTGAAAAACTCTCTCATTTCAAATAATATTCAGATTCAGATTAAACGTCTCAGTGACTTTCGTATTGTATCTTGGCAGGTTACTGACAATTGACCACCAAAAAACGAAAACTGACTGAAAACAGTGCTGTGATGAGTTTCATTACAGCACTACTTTTAGGACTGTAATGAACTCATTACGATATTGGAATAGAAAATGGTATATTTCAAAACAAGTCGCAGAATGAGCTCCTATTCGAGCACGAGTCTGAAATTGAGGGTTGGAGTTTCCTCCTGCAACGAGTATCACACGATATTTTCTGTTTTTCAGTCAAGATTTGTGAAATACTTTCGAAATCAAAATTCATTCATTCAATTCTCATTCCCAATCTGTGTGACAGAAGCCCCCTGTCAAGATGCAGAAAAGGACTTAGGCTCAGCAATTATGCTATGTGCCCAATATCAAGTGTATTGTAAAAACTATGCTCTTCTTTAAAATGTTCTTGTCGTGCCCTGTGTCCTGGGGGCAACAGGAGTCTTGGATATAACGAATCACAGGATCACGTGTTCAACACATAAACCACAATCAATCCAGACGATCACTATAACTTTTACAATTTCAACGAAAAGAATGCACTTTTTAAACGAATATTAAAGAGAAGTTGCGGTGTAGAAGTAGGTTTTTGAACCAGAACGTGGGGAAATGTAGTCATTCCACCGTGACAATCATTTTTGAACTGACAACAATTAAAATAAAATGGCTTTTGAATTGTGGATGTTGTAGGTTGGCAGTTATTGTGTTTTCCGAAATTTGGCAGATAAGGAAATTTCAATTGAAAATTTATAGTATCGGAGGTCAGAACTGACAAACACAAAACAGGAAATACCTTAGACTGATATATGATAGACCTGGTATATAGCCTAAGGAAAATACAACTGAAAGCAATGCAGCAATGGCAGCACTACTTTCAGTACTGTAATGGACTTTCTATGATACTGAAAGAGGAAAAAACAAAATATTTGGTGGAAGTTATCTTGAGACATTCAAAAATGTGCTTCTACAGCTGTCTGTTTTTTCAACTCAGCTTTTCAATTCATATTTTCTGACATTCTAACAACTTTCGAGAAATTTTCTCTGATGTTATTGCTCCTGTTATAAAAAATTCTTTTCAAAGCAAATTAAGTACCGTTGTCGTAGATTCACAAATTTTGAAACATCATTTTTTGGGGTGATTCTCGTGACATAAGGACAATAAAACTGAGGTTTCATCTTTTATTTCGAAAAGTCATAAAAAATAAAGAAAACTGGGTGCAACTTTCGGTTGTTCTCCTTCAAAAGATACTTCCTATCCAAGATATCTCCGGAATTCAACACTCATTCAGATGATCTGAGCTTGAAGCTACAAGCTCGAAACTAGCTGGTCGTTCATGGGGCGCTGTTGCAACAAGACTTATTACTGCAGCGTTAGCTATGGTTTTCTCTGCTGCTGATTATTCTTGCCCTGTTCGGCTGAACAATTTTCTTGTGAAAACAAATGGATGTCCGACTAAGTTTTTCTATGAGGATTATCATCTTCGCCTACTCGTTGATTAGCAGTCCTCTAAAATATTGTATTCGTAAAGAAACAACAACTTTGAACATTTCCTATATTCCAGATAATGAGGTACCTACCTTGATTGAAAATCCGCACAAAATGCAGAAAATTTCCAACAAAAATCCGTTTTGCTCAATTAATTAATTAATTATAATTAATTAATGAATAATAAAAAGCAAAAAATGCCATTTAAGGGTTCCCCGAAATCGCCACTTGATTGGTGGATCGATCGGTTCAGCGGTTACTTCGATGGATTGATTGAAATTTGAAATTTTCAAAAGGAAAACAAGATAACAAACAATTTACTCCTCAAAGTCCACCAATTTTTTTAATCAATAGATAATTAATTTTCTTCTTCATTCTTCAGTCAATTTGTTTTTTTTTTCAGATGATTTTCGGTAATTTGCAAAAAAAAATCGAATGGAAAAAAACACTAGAGAGTATTTCTGCTTCACTTTCATCCAAGCTATAGAAACATTTCAATCTTCATTCTCCTTAAAAAAATTCATTTGATATCCCTAAACTACTTATACGGTAGTTCCGGATATATCAGCAATTGAGTGAAAAAAGGCATTTTTGAATTTAAAATACTTATCTCGAAGACAAATGGTCTCATCCGAGGGTGGTAAAAAGCTTGATAAACAGGCTATGCAACCTTTGCATCGGTCTCACTCGAAAAAAATTTTCTATGAAAGTGGAACGAAAATAAAATATTTCAAGATTTATTCTTCCTGATTTATCCGAATATCGCATGGCTATCGGTGCTTCGGAAAATTATTGGAAAATAAATTGAGAAACTGTAGTTCGGAAGTGAATTTTTTTTTTCTATGACCATTTTTCACTGAGATACAGTTGAGAACCACGGAAAATTGAATCAAGTTTTCAATCACAAAATGATTATGACACCATGCGTAGAGACATATTATTTTGGGATTAAGCCGTCTTAATACTTAATAATTCAAATTTCACATACAAACTGTATTTTTCATGATATCTGAATAAACCTGAGGGCTATGTATGATGTATGATATATTTCTGAAAGGGGAAAAATGGCGATTCTTAAGCCATTTGAAACTATTGCTTCCACAAGAAAAACCACAACTTCATGTTACAGCTCAGCAAGAAAACCTGTTGGGAAAAAACAAAGTACACTACAGGATTGCTATGAAAAATGTTGCTGTATAATGTTTTTATTTCAACATACTAGCACAAACAGGAACTGAGATCATGACCAGAGTTGAAATCGCCCAAATTTCAAGTTTGGCCTATAACTCGAGAACAAAAGAAGATAGAGGAATTCAGTTGTTGGGATTATCAATTTCTCTAAAAAAACCAAAGTAGCGTGCCATTCATTTTTCTCTATCGCGTTGGGTTAAAAAGTTGTTGTTCATGTATCACCAATTTTGCCCACTCTGTACATCAAATCACATCCCATCGGAAGGGAACATGACAGTATTTAGACACGGCTTGAACATCATGAATACCTAAATAGTTCAATGACATCTTCAGTCACTTGTGTGTATGAATAGGTATAGGGTAAAGGACAGAACACAAAATAGCATAAGAGTACAAAAAGAAGCAATAAGTAATTTAATTAATGTTTTCATACGAAGTTCTGAATTGGGAATCTACTCCTCTCTTGAATTGACTTCAGTCTACCGAGCGAATAAATGTTCGGAGCTTTTCAATTCTGCAATCCCCAGTTACTACTTCGACCTATTGACGGTTTCTCTTGATTCCAGTGCTATCAGATTCTGAAGAAAGCCATGACTGCCCTGAAGGGCCAACCGCAACCTAGTGGTTATCCCTTTGAAGCTGTGAAAACATACGTCATGAATCCGAAGTCGATTACGATGGGACAACTGTACGGCGAATTTGACTTGCAGACTCATGAATGGTAAGAAAATTATATTGCATTTTTTTCAGGAAAATCATAATCAGCGCAGGAAAACAAAAATGTTTTGTAATTTCAGTGTAGAAATTTCATTCATAACCAACCATTTCTCTTGATCAATGGTTTTTCTTATGAAAAGTTTTTTTTTGTCAAAAAAATTATTTTATTCGATTAGAACATAATGACTTTTATTATTCACGGAGTAGAGTCTGCAATACAAGCTGTAAAGCTAGTGCTCATTGGGATTTCTCTTCCAATATCGGATTGAAAATTGTCAACAGGGCTCGATATGTTATTTCCCGGTAATATTGATTTTTTCTTGAGATTAACTCAACATTAAAATATGTATTATTATTAAAGAATTTTGCATTAATATCTTTTTCCTGCTTTCTAACAGACTTTTAATTACAAAACCTTAAAATAAATTCAACTCACAGAGAAATGATCGAAAAACTAATCAAATAATTTGTTATTATCACACTTGTGTGGAGCACATGAAGCACAAAGCGATTCTTTCGATCGATATGAGAATTGAAGTTCCTCTGAGAGGCACAACCCATAGGTTTGAAATCTTAATTTCATTAATGTCACTTTATTAGAAAGACTTGTTAATGAAATTGGTGTTCCTGAAAAGTGTGTGTTGTTTTCAGTTTGCTAACTGATATCGATGGGAGCTGCCTTTTGAGTTGGATGGTAGTGTTTTTCTTTATGCAAAAGTTGATATTAACTTTTTTTTTGATAAATTCTTTTCATCATTCATTTCTCTTTGATGGTTCTTGGTTTGTTCTGGTTACTGAGGTTTTCATTTACCCAACAAAATGTTTATCATTTCATAGAAGGAAATATATCCTATTATATTATCCTTATATATTTTTTATTCAGAGGAATCTACGAATCCATGGATTCATAATTTCGAAAACAGGTTTCTCTATGATTCTTTGGATTTGAAATATCTCACTCCTCACGCTCCACACTCCTCTAATGTTTTTTCAAATAGTAATATACAGGGTGTTTCGAAAAATGCTCTAGGATAAAAAGAAAACTGAAAGTAAAGAATTTTCTTAACGCCATCCGTATTCAAGATACAGGGCGTTTGAAAAGAAAAATATATAAACATTTTTTACGATTTTTCCGAAATTACTGTCAACATTGTGATGAAATTTTTCACGAATATGTTGATGAATATATCTGATGAATGTGTTTTGATATCTGACTCTCTCAAGGCGCTAGTTACATGGTTACCAAGTTGTTCTGAACATATCTTTTCTGATACTAGATTTGAAATATATTAAACATTCAATTTTTCACTAACAAAGTGCTCTTGATAAAACTCAAGAGTTGAAGGACAGATCTCAACATTACTTCAATGACCTCATAGCTGACTCCCAATCGTAAAGAAAATAAATAGATTGAGAAAAAACGATAGATGTGTTTATTTGTGAAAACAGAGGACAATTTGAACACCTACTCTCATCGAGTTTATTTGTTTTCCACCTTTTTTTTCAGATTTTCGTATGATTTTTTTGTTCAAATATTATATCCATCAATACTTAATACCAGCATCGACTACAACTTTATGATTTTTCAAATCAAAATATTCCGAAAACGGTGCACACTATCGAGTTCAATCGAGAGTACCTTCTTGGTGTAAAATTAAATGATGTTCAAGATCAGTTAAAATTTACCATAATAAATCTTTTATCAAAAAAGTTATATTCGAAACAAATTGGTACGAACACACTCATTAGGTGTATCAGCATATAAAACATGTAAATCTTAGAAAATCTGTATATGGTTTTCTTTTTCAATCTTCATCACGAATACGGATGGCATTACGAAGATTTTCTACTGAACAACTATTATTTTTTCAGTTTTCTATCTATGCTAGAGAGATGGTCCCCTTTTTTGTTCATCTATTTGTTGTCTTATTTGCCATCTAATTCATTATTTTGCAGCTGTTTTCAACTTGTGTATGAATATTTTCTCATCGTAATTTTCTGAATTCGAGAATTTGAAAGTGAACTTCTATTTTCATGCAAACAACTGATTTGGTCATCGAATGATCTTTGTTGTGACATATCACAAGCACTATTATTCCAAAAAAAGAAGTGTCGGGGCCTAAAGGGTGAGAAATATAAATAGAAAAGGTAGTAGATTCTGCATACACTTTTCTTCATGTTGGGAAAGATAAGGACTCTGGGAACTGACTGATAGGTTGGAAGATTTGGCTACGCGAGAAGCGCAAGTCGCCTAAGAAACTCTGACAATAAATCTGCTGCAATATGGATAATAAAAAATTATAATGTTGAAAGACTTTAGGTGATTACGACTGATGATAGTAAGCTGTCTGCGGAATAGTAGGATATTTTAAAACAAGTTGAAGAATGAGCTCCTATTCCAACACGAATGCGAAGTTCGAAAACGAGCGACGAAGGAGCGAGTTTTCGATAGCATGAGTGTTGGAATTGCCTTCTGCAACGAATATTAGACGGTATTTTCTCTATTTCAGTCAATTTTTGTGAAATATTCTCGAAATTCAAATGAAAATTCAGATTAGTGACTTTTGTTTTGTATCTTGGTAGTTGGTGTGACATACGAAATTTGACAGATCACGGAATTTGAATTGTTTTGATTCGAAACTTAATTCGATCGGAGGCAAGGGCGTCGCTAGAGATTTTTTCTGGGGGGGGGTAAAAAAAATTTGGATATAGTAAATTGTCATGATATGTTCCTATGTAATGATTGTATGACTTATTTCTCGAAGGTAAATATTTTCCTGGGGGGGGGTAATTACCCCCATTACCCCCCTCGTATCGACGCCAGTGATCGGAGGTCAGTACTGACAACCATAAAACGAAACATATAACTGAAAACAATGCTGTTATTAGTTTCATTACAACACTACTTTTAGTACTGTAATGAACCCATAACGATACTGAAATAGAGAATAGTATATTCTAAAACAAGTTGCAGAATGAGTTCCTATTCCAACACGAATGCGGAATTATACGAGTGACGGAGGAGCGAGTTTTCGAAAGCATGAGTGTTTGAATTGCCTTCTGCAACGAGTATTAGACGATATTTTCTCTATTTCAGTCAATTTTTGTGAAATATTCCCGAAATTTAAATGAAAATTCATATTAGTGACTTTCGTATTGTATCTTGGCAGTTGGTGTCACTAACGAAATTTGACAGATTGCGGAATTTGAATTGATTTGATTCGAAAATTGAGTGGATCGGAGGTCAGTACTGACAACCACAAAACGAAAAATATAACTGAAAACAATGCTGTAATGAGTTTCATTACAGCACTACTTTCAGTACTGTAATGAACTCATTATGATACTGAAATAGAGAAATATATTTTATTTAGTGAGTCTTTATGACGTTGGAGAATTCCTAGAGAGTCTTTGTTTGTTATGACTGTATTTTGCTATTGTATAATATTTCGTTTGTTCTCTGGTTGATATATTCAGAACCGTTTGCACCATCGTTCCTTAAAGTTAAGGATCCCTTAAATATTGACATTTGCACGACTGTCACTCAAATGGAATTCTTACGTAAGGGACCTTAGAATATAGAACAATATTTTATTATCTATGTAGGGACCCTTAAATAGTTCTTTCTAGTGATATTTCAGTTTTTCATGTTGTTTAACTTCACCCTAGTTCAATAAAGCCTTTTCATTGGCTGACCGGATACAAATGATAGTTGTCATTTCCTTAACCTATAGCTTTACTGTCATTTTGACGATTTCATGCTAGTTGAAAGTTCAAATTTTTTCCTATAATTTCAAAGAAAACAACAAATGTTCAGTCAATTTGACAAATTATTTTAGGTTATAATCACATGCTCAAATTTGAGGTTAGGTTTAAGGATCGAAACGTCACTTAAATATTTAAGGAACGATGGTGCAAACGGATCTCATACTTGTACATTTGTAATTATGACATGCCATCAAATATGTTTTTATTTTTTATATTCATATTTTTCATAGGACTGACGGAATACTTCCTTCTCTCGTGAGAGTGGGCATCATAGCCGAAAATAAAGACAAGAGATGGTACATATTCGACGGGCCAGTAGACGCTGTTTGGATCGAGAACATGAATACTGTTCTGGACGATAACAAGAAGCTTTGCCTGAGCAGTGGCGAAATTATCAAACTGCGTGATACCATGACGATGATGTTCGAAGTTGCAGATTTGGCTGTTGCATCACCAGCCACAGTATCAAGGTGTGGGATGGTTTATTTGGAGCCTAGCGTGCTTGGATTGGAGCCCTTCATCAACTGCTGGTTGAACGTTTTGCCTGCGGTGAGTGATTCATACTATTTGATTTTGGCACCATCTTCACAGGTCACCACTATGTGATTGTTCGACTAGAAATGTTCAAATCATCTATAAATGAAAGTCTTGAACGGCTTGTGTTCTGACTTTCAAATTTAGTTCTATTCGAGTATTTTTGTCGAATATAAAATTGCGGAGTTCTCGGGTTTCCTCATTTCTCGTTTTGACGATTTGTACTGGCCCGCAAGATCGCTCAATTGGTCGGATTTATTCCATGAATATAATGGAAAATATAGTTTTTCTCCTTTGTGATGGAGAGTTTCATGGGAGACTAGTTTGTTTGAAATGACGCTCATGGGAGTCCAGTCAATGAGAATAATTGTTATGAATTTGTCAAGATGATATTTACATTGAAAAATTACACTTTCTGGGACGGTTATTTACGAATAACACAAATATTATGCATTGAACGAAAATGTCAATGAGACATTTGTAGCTTAAACATGAAGATTATTTTAATTAAAATTGTTCGAATGGTGCGAAACAATGGCAAGATATCTTGAGGAAAAGCAACATTTTTTTTCGTGAATGCTTGAATAGAAACATTTTTCTTCGTGCTTCAAAAGAGTTTTGGAAAGAGCGGTGTGAAAATCTGTTGCATATAAACTCAGCGAAAAACAATGCAAAAAATTGACGACTCAGATTTTTTACGAAAAAATAGGTAGTAGAACTGACGCAACATTTACCAGAATTGAAATTGATCACTTTCCATCTAAACCTTTCATTTCATTGTTGTCCATATGTTCAAGAACTCAAAATATCTAGCGTGTAAAAAAATGAGATCTAAGCAGAAAGCGTACGTTTCAATTTTATTGAAAATCTGCTTTCTTTACCTTGTAAGACACAAATGAAAAGAGATAGATACGCAAAACAGGATAAAGTATAAAATTGGTTAATCTTTTTCAATAAAAATACTGTTTCTTTTTTTTTGACGTACCATGAAAATTGACAAAGATATCACTACTTTGAGTTAGATTGATTGCGCAAGTATCGTCTTTCTTAAGCCCTTCAACTCTTAACCGTTGAAAAGGTGGAGATTTTGAATTTATGAGATCAATACAGTTCAAAGTGATTCAAATTTTCCTCAAAATGCTGTTCGCATATATGCGCTATCTTAAAAATTATGCGAGTTCTCGTGAAAAAACCGAACAATTTTTTTTTAATATCTGGAGCTACTGTGTAATGACTTCATGTGAAGCACCTAAAGACATGAACCGACAAAAAAATTATTATATGTCCGATTCATAACAGTTCTTCGAGACAATGCGGTACGTTCCATTTATCAAAGCCACAACCAAAAGTTCCGCTGTGAAATTTTCATCTCTCGTACCCACATCAGATGTTTTGGAATAGTACCAATGGATATTTGCAACCAACAAAAATGCAAAAAACACCGCACCACAAGAATTTTTGAAAATGATATTTTATAACTGCAAAAAACGCTACATATGAAGAATGTGCAGGTTAACATTCAAAACAGTGGGCTAATCTTTGGCAAAGGTGAAAAAATAATTGACAACATTACGCTATTCATAAGACGCTACTGTAGCCCAAAAATTACTTTTCTCGATTTCAGTATCGTAATGAGTACATTTATTTATTTATTTATTCATTTACAAGGACCACGAACAGGTAACTCAATACCCAAACAGTGTTCACAAATTAACCTTACAGTACTAAAAGTAGTGCTGTAATGAAACTCATTACAGCATTGTTTTCAGTTATATTTTTCGTTTTGTGATTGTCAGTACTGAACTCCTATCCATTCAATTTTCGAATCAAATCAATTCAAATTCTGCAATCTGTCAAATTTCGTTAGTGACACCAACTGCCAAGATACGATACAATGGTCACTAATCTGAATTTTAATTTGAATTTCGAGAGTTTTCCACAAAACTTTACTAAAATAGGGAAAATATCGCCTAATAGTCGTTGCAGAAGGCAATTCCAACACTCAAGCTTTCCAAAACTGGCTTCTTCGTCGCTCATTTTCGAATTTCGCGTTCATTCTGCAACAAGTTTTAGAATATTCTATTCGTTACGTTTCAACAAGTTTTTTTTTATGATTCTGGTTGTTCTCACCGCTTGAAAATAATAAGCATATATCCTCGCATATATCGACAAAGAGTAGGAGCAAAATTTCATTAAAATCGTATCATGTTAATAGAATTCGGAGGAAATGCCCAATTTGTGCCCCCATTGACTGGACTATCATTTTATTTGTGATTTTTTTATATTTGTTTCGTCAATTGAGTATCTTAAAGGAAATCGATCATTTCAGAACTATTTTGTGAGTAACCTTTCTTTCTTCTTCTTCTTTCATGTGCCTTGTCCGGTCTCCCTGACGTTGGCGATCACCATGGCAAAAGCCGTACGGTCCTCCGCCAGTCGAAAAAGTTCACCAGCTCTTCTTATGCCAGTCCAATCCCGTATATTGCTCAGCCACGACTGTTGCCTTCTTCCAACTCCACGGCGCCCCTCGATCTTGCCCTTCAATATTAGTTGTAACAGATGATACTTATCACCTCTCAAAATATGTCCAAGATATATCTTCCGGCATTTTACGGTGTTCAAAAGTTGCCTTCCGATGGTTGCTCTTCGAAGTACATTCTCGTTTGTAACATGTCGTGTCCACGGAATACGAAGCATTCTTCTGTGAAGCCACATTTCAAATGCCTCCACTTGTTTCATCGTTCTGACCTTCAGAGTCCACGTCTCCACTCCATACAGCAATACCGACCACACATAGCACTCAACTATGCGTTGTCTCAACTTCAGATTCAGGTTGTCATTGCAAAGGAAGGATCTCATTTTATTAAAAGTTGCACGAGCAATCTCTATTCGGCACTTTATCTCGCAGTCCGGGTTTAGATCCTCTGTAATGATACTGCCAAGGTATTTGAACTTAGTGACACGTTCAATTTGACCTTTCTTTCAGAGATATGAAATAAAATTTTCTAATAGATGTCAGTAATTGGAATTTCAACTTGATGAAATCCATTTACAATCACATCCAATACTGTCTACGGTATTCTGCCTTAACGAAATCATTCAACAGAATTACATTCGAAGAGAATAGTAAAATCTGACCTACAGAGCGATGTGCCTTATTCTCAACATTCATTCTTATAATCATGTTGATCTTTTCAGCTGGCTAAACCTTTTGCCGAAAGGCTGCAAAGTTTGATACAGATTTACGTATTACCGGCAATTCAATTGGTTCGTCACAGGACTAGAGAAATTTTGACTTCTGTCGACTCTGCCCTACTGATTCACTTCCTCAGACTCATGGATTATCGTTTTTTGCCTATTAGCGGTAAGGATAACAGGCCTCCTCCCAGCGAAGGATTTCGAGCACTTCTAGGTGAGTCATCCACCATGATTTATCAAGTTGAACAACATTAATTTTCATTCATTCACGGTGAGAAATAGATCGCCCCCATCCGAATTCTGAAGTTGACCATATTCTCCAACCCAATACGTTTCAAATGATTTATGAGATTTTTGGTGTTGCATAGGCACACATGTTATTAATTCTGTTCTCAAGCGCTGAAAGTATAAAGTGATATTACAAGGGCCAATTCTTCATCCAGACTTGAAGAAAAATCAGTAGAATTTCTTCGGTTACAACATATACAGGGTGTACCAAGTTCGACGGCCTATAAGGTGTTTCTGGAGAACTGGACCTATTTGAAATCTGAAAATTCGGATTATATTATTGTTTGACATCATCTACCGATCTACAATATTCTTAGAGCATGACAACTTTCAGTTATACAGGAAATGAAAAAAAATTTGAAAAAAAAAAATTTTTTTTTGGTTTTTTTTCGAATTTGATGAGGTATGCAATTCTGAATACATTCGTACTCAAATCGTTGCATTCGTCAAAATACTTTCCAAAATATCGAGAAAAAACTGTAGAAAAAAGAGAGGTAAGTGTATTCGGTATTATGTTTGTTATTCCTAACCTAGATGTCGTAAGCACAAACTGTTTTCACATTTTTGAAGGCAAAGACTGTGGAAATATTGTACAATTTCAGAAATTTGAATAACCCGTCACAGGGTGTTCCGAATGTTGGTTCAAAAATTAGGATCAAAATTGGCTTATTACTTTCGTTTTTCAAATTAGAACCTTATTTTTTTATGATTGCGTTGGATTCTACGAAGAGAAATGATGATAATCTTCCAACATGTTAATGCTCCTTAAATTAATAATTCTTGAGTTATTCAGGATTTCCTGATTTCATGTCGTACGTACCGTCAAATTCATAGAATCTGTTTCATATCAACAATGACCTTGATCATAGAAGATAAATTACCCAAATAACTCACTAGTGACTTCCTCTTTTCTGAACTCATTCATCATTGTTGATGTAAAACAGATTTCATGAATAGAAGCAGAAAATCCTAAATAACTCAAGAATTAGTAATTTTAGGAGCATTAACATATTGGGACATTATCATCATTTTTTTTTCGCACAATCCAACGCAATCATGAAAAAATAGGGTTCTAATTTGAAAAACAAAAGTTATGGTCAATCTTGATGACAATTTTTGAACCAGCATTTGGAACACCCTGTGACATTCTTCGCCTTCAGAAATGTGAAAACGGTTTGTACTTACGATATCTAGGTTAGGAATAACAAACATAATACCGAAAATCCCTTTTTTCTTCAGTTTTCCCTCGATATTTTGGAAAGCATTTTGACGAATGCAACGATTTGAGTACAAATGTATTCAGAATTGCATACTCTATCAAATTCAAAAAACAAGAAAAAACAGAAAAAAAAAATTTGAAATTTTTTTTTCACACCCTGTATAACTGAAAGTGGTTAGGCTCCAAAAATATTTTAGATCGGTAGATAATGTCAAACAATAATATAATCCCAATTTTCAGATTTCAAATAGGTCCAGTTCTCCAGAAACGCCTAATAGGCCGTCGAACACCCTGTATCTTTTTGCGTGGTGCTCCGATTTCGTTGAAATTTTCACCAGATATAGGATTGGATCTTGTGATATTAACCTGGAATTCACTTTGCAAAAATTTCCGTAGTTAATCAGTTATACAGGGAGAAAGGAAACCTTATTTTATACCATCCATTTTTGAACAGCCTGTGGTGTTTTTGAGGTGGAAAATTTGAAATCATTAAAATTTAATTTGAAGTGTGACCCTTTCTTAAAACGAAATATTTTTCGATTTACGTCAGTATCTCCTTTGAAAAACAGAAACACATTTTCAGAGAAAGTATTGCATTTTTTAAAATTTTATAACAATTCAAAACATCACGATACCTTACCGACCAGCAAACATAAACAAACATCTGAAAATTAATAGCGTTTATTCCCACCTCGCTTTCTCATCACTTTTACCAAACAACGTGGCATACTTTCAATGCAGCCCCGAAATTCTTCCGGGGGAATATTTTCAAATTCTTCAAGAAGGGCTGTTCGCAAATCAGACAACGTGTTGGGCTGCTGATTTCGAACACGTCTACCGAACATATCCCATACATTTTAAATTGGATTTGAATCCGGACTTCTGGCTGGCCACACCAATCGTGCGATGTAACGTATACTGCAGCCATCGTCATTTAATGCAAAAGCTCGTGCAACATCTTCTGGTCTCATTTTTCAAACGGAAAACTTGTGAAGAATATCCCTATATTCTGCAAAGGGTACACTATGTTGAAATATGTGTTTAATATTGCTACGCAACCAAAACCTATTAGATAAGAAAAGGCATTTCAATATATTGAATTGTTATTAAAATTGAAGAAAAGTATCTTTTTTTTTCAAAGCAGATACTGACGTGAATAAAAAACACATTTTGTTAAGAAAGGGTCACACTTCAAACTAAAACTTAGTAATATCAAGTTGTCCGCCTCAAATTCACCACAGGATGTTCCGTAATGGAGGGTAGGAAATAAGGTTTCGTTTCTTCCTGTATAACAGATAAACTGCAGGTGTTTTAGCGAAGCGAATTTCAGGTGGATATAACAAGACCCAGTACTATACCTGGTGAAAATTTCAACAAAATTGGAGCACCACGAAAAAAAATACAGGATACAGAGTGTTGTCAATGTCCATGTTTGTCATAAAGCACCCTGTAGAAGCCTTTGTACGAAACAGAATAACTCGGGTGATAAAAATCATTTCATTTACTGTTATCATTTCAATTAATCGATTCAACTTATCTTAATGCTTTATTTGTTAACTAACGCACCACCAACGCTAAAAGCTTAACTCCACAAAAATCAATCTCCGTGGATACGAAAATATGTGTATGATGTTACTGTAATCACAATTGCGTCGACGTCAGAAAAAAATTTATTTCGAAAGTCCGGAATCAGAATTTTATTATTATTATTATAAATTGCATGAAAGCTGGAATTTTTTTTACAGTGAAACAAATTTCAAATCCTACAAATGATTTTCTAGAAAAGACTAAAAATTTCCAGGCAACAAAATCAGGGCTGTATCAATACTGAGGATGAATTAAAATGGAGTGAATGAAATTATAAAAATTATTACTATAATTGATTCGTATTTTGTTATCAGAAAAAAAACATCAACTAGAAAGGAACTTTTCCGATGAAACTTATTTTCATATGGCTGATTTTCATATATGTTCGAGAATATTATTTCTAAAATATTTTGTATCATAAATGTCATATACTATCCATGGTCCAACAGTTTTGTCAGATTCTTCAAATGTAAAAAAATGAATGAATTCATTTTCACATTTTTGACTTTTGAATAATTATGTTATTGAGATAACTTTCAAATTATGTTTCATGAGTTGAAAAAATGGTATTGACTGAACATCCCCTAAGCACAATTGTTATTCAGCTGAATAGTTTTTGTTTTTAGTTGATGTTTAGTCACTACAATTTATCAAACTTATGAAATTAATGTCGGTATTCTGCTTTTTCTCTGTAAGCTACGAATCTGTAGCGTACGATTGATCTGTAATTTATCTATGGATCTGTATGTGGCTGACTTACAGATTCGTAAATTATGACATTCTGGAAGTTTTTCTATAACTCTCGTATTAGAAGTGTCAATTTTGAACTACTCCCTAATAAGATCGTAACTACTTCGTAATAAGATCATAGAATAGAATTTATTTTCCTATCATTTTGGCTCGTAAGTATTGATTATTGGATATATTTATGTTCAATTCGTGTTCGTTACAACGAGAAAGAGAAATTAACAACCGAAGTATAAAGATGAATTACAAAAGTAGTTGAGTTTAGTAAAGTATTTTATATTCTGTGACTAAAAAAAATCATTCAACATAACCTCACAATATACCTTTCGATATGTTTCCGATCATCTGTAAGCTACAGATTTGTAGAAAGCGTCGAGAATCGTAATTGTCCTGTAAACTTATGAAAAGTTACAGATTCGCTTACAGATGAAAGCAGAATACCGCCATTAGTTACCTAAATAACTGAATGTGAAAATTTGTAAATTTTTTTTAGGAGCTTTAAAGCGTCTGACAAAAGTTTTGGCCCATAGAAAGTGTCTGACACTCATAATACTATTTTAGAAATAATATTTACAAAACATATATATAAATCAGCCATGTGAAAATAAGTTATCTCATATAGCTCTGGGATCTTAGACTAATAGCAAGTATTGAATGATTAAAATTTAAAAAAAAAAAAACCGAAAAGTTCTCAGCAAGGTTAGAATACGAACTAGGGTTGAGAATGACTCGAACATTACTGTTGATGAAAGGACACCATACGATAATAAAGATTATCAATATCTGAAGTCAATATGACTAGAAAATTAAATCATTTCCTTTCTCAGTCTGAAATACCGGTAATTGTACAGACATTAACACAAAATTCTTGTTTCAGATAATATTTCATTAGATATATAAATAGACCACCAAAATTTATTCGAACTTAGAATGTTTCCGTGGCTGAATAAAGTTCAATTAATATTATACAATTTTGGTTTCCGATAAAAATTATTCCTCCTCATATAAATTTTTTTGTCAAACGGTTAGATAGATTGTGTGATCTTCATTTTGAAGATCATGAAAGTTCATGGAAATGACGGATTGAAGTCATTTCATCTCAGGTGCCTTTAATGAAATGAATTTTGGATGTCTATGAACTGATAATAATGCGTTAACTACTAGGAGTATGAAAGCTTCATCGAAAATCAGGATAAAGCTTGTATTTTCAAGTGGAATTTTTCCTTAAATATTGTATAGTCCAAAATTCAGATGGATTGAGAGTCTGATTTTCCTTACTGTATATTCGTGGCATAATACAGGGTTATCCATTTCGTGGTTGGGAAATTAAAACCCTGACATTTGACATCTGTTAAAGTTTAACGTCATCCAAAGCGTGTATTTTTTAGTTGAAGGTTTGCCATTTAGAAATATGGATCGTTTAACAGTTGAAAAACGCGTGATTCTGCTGTATCAACATTTAGAGCTTTACGAGCCGATTACGGTCGACATAATCGACCTACACAGCGAACAATTTGGAACACAGTGAGAAAATTTGAAGAGACTGGATCGGTTACTGATAGTGCAAGGCCTGTGCATCATCGCAACATTCGTTCTGCTGAAAATATCGCTGTCGTTGCTCAAAGTGTGGAGGAGGACCTGAATTTGTCGATTCCTCGACGTGCTCAACATTTGGGCTTGTCTTACGGCTCATTGTGGCGAATTTTGCATTTGGATTTGCATCTCCATCCCTACAAAATCCAACTTACTCAAGAACTTAAGCCTCAAGACCATAGACAATGCAGAATATACGCGAACTGGGTGATTGAATAATAAACCGTTGATAACGATTTTCCGAACAAAATTTTCTTCAGTATGAGGCTCATTTTTAGCTCTGTGGTTACGTAAATAAACAAAATTGCCACATATGGGGCTCTCAAAATCTTCAGGTGATCGCAGAAAGGCGTTCACATCCGGAAAAAGTGACAGTTTGGTGTGCATTATGGTCTCGTGGTGTTATTCACGGAAGAGCAATTACAGTCAATTCTGATCGCTATGGACGGATGTAAACGGATTATTTCTGGAGATAAATTGAAGATTATGATCTGGAGAACATGTTGTTCCAACAGGACGGAGCCACAAGTCATACAACACTAGCTAATCGAGCACTTTTGCACGAGAAATTTCAAGGAAGCGTAATTTCGAGATTGAGTGATGTCAATTGGCCTCCAAGATCTTGCTACTTAAGACCTATGGATTTCTTTTCATGGGGCTATGTGTACCATCCTCAAACTCTCGAGCAATTGAAAACCAACATTCGTGAAGTTATGGCCGAGATATTGCCAGAAATGTGCCGAAAAGTCATTGAAAATTACCTCAAAAGGATTGAGTCCTGTGAGAGGTTCCGTGGGGGACATTTGAATGATGTTGTGTTTCACGTATAATGGCAAGGTACAATCTTTATATTGAATAAAAAGTTACGTTTACATCTGCATATTTTGTGTGTTTATTTAACTTTACTTTCCTAAGCGTAAAATGGATAACCCTTTATAATGTTTCCTGGGGTTATGAATTGATTGAGTCATCTGCCCTCATATGTGAAATTCGGTTGCTCTTTTGCAGGAAGCTTGATGGTTCCCTTTGTTGTATCATCAATGATTTGGAGTATAGGAGCAACTTGTGATAGTAGTGGACGGAACAAAGTGGACAAGTTCGTGAGAGATACAATGAAAAGCAACAACCATACCCCGCCATTCCCAAACTCTGGAATAGTTTACGATTACAAGTAAGCAAAATTAATTACTTAGAATGTCATGAAATGGTGTAGAAACGCGATAACTCATTTTTTCGTAATATAAGGTTGAGAGATGGTGGATTTGGAGAACCATCAGATTCGGGTGATCCAGAACAACCATACTGGGAGCATTGGATGGAAAAAGTTGAAGAATATAAAATCAACACCGAAATGAAGTATTCCGGTGAGAATTAAAAGGGTGGTTTGCTATCATGATATTCAAAAATATTCGATTCCAGATATTGAAGTACCAACTATCGACAATGTGAGAAATTCTTATATGATTGGTGCCGTCCTGCTGAACGAAAGTAATATACTTTGCGTTGGGCCTACAGGGACCGGTAAAACCATGACTGTCATCGCTAAACTGGCCAAAAACATGCATAAAAAATTCATTTGCGACTTCATGAGCTTTTCTGCTAGGACTAGCGCCAACCAAACACAGGTATTCAAATCTATAGTCCATCCAACGAGAAGCGATAGCTCCAGTAAACAACTAGATACACCCATAGGGTCATGAATATTTTCATTGGCTACCGTTTAGTGCTTTCTCCGTCTTCTCCAGGTCTGTATTACGACAATCAAGTGATTCATCTGGAAGTCTCAGTTGCTTGCGACGGCGTCGGCCGCGCAATCGGTACATTAAATTCAGTAATGATAAATATGGCCTTGGTGTTTTGATGCGCTATCTCCTCTCGTTGGATGAACTATAGAAAGTAAGTTCGACATGTTTCTGCGAAAATGACATTTCAAGACTGTAATGCTCCTTGGGGCCTCTTTGACACTCGGAACTACACCTTCTCCAATTGTAATTCAGAAAACGTAAAATGTGATTCAGAATAGCGAATTGAATTTCAGAAGATGGTAATTCAGAACAGTAAATTGATATTCAGATATGGTAATTTGACTTTCAGAATAGTGATATGTAATTCAGAAAGCGTAATTTGATTTTCAGAATAGTGATATATAATTCAGAAAGGGTATATTGAATTTCAGAAAATATAAATTGTAATTCAGAATTGGTGATTTGAAATTCGGAAATGGGATTATGTAATTCAGAAAAAGCAAATTGTAATTCCGAATTCGTTGCATGTATAGTGGTTTAATATTATACAGTCAAACACGAAAACAGAAAAAAAAACAAACTTTAAAAATACAAAATCATTTCTCAGGAAGAGAAATCTTGTGATCTTGGGATATTCTATGTAAATTTTCAATGACCAACTGGCACATCCTCGATACCGAGCTTGATACTATTCTGAATTACATATTACATTTTCTGAAATTCAATTGACAACTTCTGAATTACAATTTTCCTTCTCTGAAATTGAATTTGAAATTTCTGAATTTCAATTCACTATTCTGAATTACAACTTTGTTTTTTTGAATTCCAACTTGCTAATCTGAATTTCGTTTTCTGAAATTAAATTAACTGTTCTGAAATTTAATTTCTGTTTTCTGAATTACATATTTCTATTCTGAAATACATGTCCCCTTTTCTGAAATTCAACTTTGATTTTCTTAATTACAACTGTAAAAGGTGTAGATTGAGTACTGAGTCATGAATCAGATGTTTGCACATTAAGATATCTTGATTCATTATGAACATGCAATCATCATAATTTTGCTCCGATAGTTCGCACTGAGCATCTAGATAGATTATAATATGATGGTCTATACCTCTATCCTATTACATTACATCTCGTTCTAAAGCTTGAAGTCTTTTGGATATTTTACGTTTTATAGTTAAAGAATATTTGTGTTTAAATTTGCCATACTTTCCATACTGATATAATAAATGTGAATGTCCGTGTGTTTGTTTGCCCTCTATGAACTCAGGAACCAGATTACTGATTTTGATGAAACTTCCCCTATATTATAGAGAATTTTTTAGGGAGGTTTTCATGAAGGGCTTGTCCCTATATAACGGGGAACTGAGAAAAAATATCGATTTTTCATGAAAAATTGCGGAACTTTCTGGCTTTTACGGACGACGCTGCGTGAACTATGAGAAATAGAGAAACATAGTCAAAGACAATTTTGTAGTGCTCAAAAATTTTTATAAAATAGTCCGCGACGGCAAATGTATAACTGCCGAAGACAACCCACGATGATAGCCATTTTTAACATTTTCAATTCAATTCGAAATAATGGCCTTTGACTGGCATGAAATGAATCAATATAAGATGAATGTGACTGTTATCTGCGGCATTTTTTCCTGATCAAAATAGTTTATTCTAAAACAAGTTGCAGAATGAGCACCTATTCCAACACGAATGCGAAGTTCGAAAACGAGTGACGAATGAGCGAGTTTTCGATAGCTTGAGTGTTGGAATTGCCTTTTGCAACGAGTATTGGACGATATCTTCTCTATTTCGGTCGAGTTTTGTGAAATACTCTCGAAATTTAAATGAAAATTCAGATTAGTGACTTTCGTATTGTATCTTGACAGTTGGTGTGACACAGAGGGAGACAAGTAGTCAGTCGGGTGAATGAATATTCACCGAGGAGGATTTATACAATAGCCATCTCGTTCACCTACTCTGAATCCCATAGATAATTTTTGATGGCGTCGATGCCAAGGTTGCATTCAAGCCGAAGGTGGGCATTTTGAACAATTGTTATAGTCACAAAATGTCCATTCATAATTACGATTTGAATATGAAAATATAACTTTTCAAAGGCTTGTATCTTCTTAACTAAAATGAATCGGATATATGTTCATGAGTAAAAGAATGTTCAAAATAAGCACAGCTATCATCTATCAAAGTTTGTCATAGAGCTTCTAGAAGCAGAATTTAAGGCTGAATACTTTTGAATACCACAAAGTTTTTGACAAAGTGCTCAGTTCAGAAGCTATCCAGGAAAAACCTGAAATAGTCCAAATATTACAAGGTTTTCCGAACGTCACGACATACGCTCCACTAGGAAAATACTCTCATCAGAATCCTAAATAATCGTTTAAAACATTTTCCCGAACTCATTCAATTATATACAGGCGAAAGTCTTATTGGCTCGGCCTAACAGAAATTTTCCGAATCATCCATTATGAAATGAATTCTTGAGATGCTACTGTTGAAAAATCGTGCTAACGTTTAATATAAATTTCGACATGAGCATCTCTAATGAATCCATATTGGGGGTATAATGAATTGAATTAAAGCTTCAATATTGCCTTTTCACATTCAAGGATCTCATCGATTCTAAATTAGACAGAAGACGCAAAGGAGTTTTCGGTCCTCCAGTTATGAAACGGCAGATATTTTTCATAGACGATTTCAATATGCCAGCTCTGGAAGTCTACGGAGCACAGCCCCCGATAGAATTAATTCGACAATGGATGGATTTTGGCGGTGAGTAATGTATTTAACATTTTATTAAATCCTCTGGAAGGATTTTTCAGAGCAGTACTGTTCACTCAGAGGGCCAAATAAGGGCTGAAGCATACTAAGAATTCAGCCAATCAATATTTTTCAATGCAAAAATCACTAAATCATATTTTTGGGAATATGAAATTCCATTGATTTCGATGAAGTTCAACAAATTAAAGAAAATAATAGATGATACAACAACATTTCCAAAAGTAATTCAGAAAAAGTCAATTGCATTTCAGATTAGTCACTTCAATTTCAGAAAGCGTCAATTGAAATTCAGATTTATCAATCAGAAAACATCGAATGTAATCCATATTGGTCGATTGAGTTTCAGAAATCTTGATTTGTAATTCAAAATTCGAATATTATTCGAATTAAAGTTGGATTTTTAGTACTTCATTACACATTTTTATAATGGTTATCTATCGTCAATCATATATCATATTCAATCAGTCATGTTTCCATGTATGAATGACCAATATAATATGGTGAAATCTCTTCGTGTAGGCTTATACTTTTCTTCAATACTCAATGAGAATTAATCGAATTGAGTACATATTTAATTAATTAATATTTTCTGCAGCTGGTGTATTAGCAAGTAATTGCACAAGTGCATCAAAATTACCAATAATTTTGCATAATATCGTGTTGTCTAAAAACTGCAGTTTTTCAAAGACACTAAGCTGGAATGCAGAATTATCAGGTCATTTTGATGTACGAGTGTAATTCGGGTGATATTTCCCGAAATATTCGAGCCGTGCAATTATCGCAGGGATCTTTCGCTCTCTACAGTGCAATTATCGCTGTAATTTTCGATAATTGCATTCTACTTACATGAAGTTTTTGACAGGACGGAAATATTCGGAAGTAATTGCACAAGTGCATCAAAATTACCGATAATTTTGCATGACAGCGTGTTGTCAAAAAACTGCATGAGTTCATTTTCATTTTTGGAGAAAGAGCCCGACACCGAAGGAGGAGGGCTCTTTCTCCAAAAATGAAAATGACCGAATGCAGTTTTTCAAAGACAACACACTGGAATGCAGAATTATCAGGTCATTTTGATGCACGAGTGTAATTCGGGGGAATATTTCCGGAAATTGCTATGGATACGGGCAGTGCAATTATCGCAGGGATCTTTCGCTCTCTACAATGCAATTATCGCTAATGGCATTCTATCAACATGAAGTTTTTGACAGGAGGGAAATATTCGCTGTAATTTTCGATAATTGCATTCTATTTACATAAAGTTTCTGACAGGAGGGAAATATTCGCTGTAATTTTCGATAATTGCATTCTATTTGCATGAAATTTTTTACAGGAGGGAAATATTCGGAAGTACAAATTGCACAAGTGCATCAAAATTACCCATAATTTTGCATGACAGCGTGTTGTCTAAAAACTGCACGAGTCCGACACCGAAGATGGAGGGCTCTTTCTCCAAAAATGAAAATGACCGAATGCAGTTTTTCAAAGATAACACGCTGGAATGAAGAATTATCAGGTCATTTTGATTCACGAGTGTAATTCGGGAGAATATTTCCCGAAATTGCTATGGATACGAGCAGTGCAATTATCGCAGGGATCTTTTGCTCTCTACAATGCAATTATCGGAAGTAATTGCACAAGTGCATCAAAATTACCGATAATTTTGCATGACAGGGTGTTGTCAAAAAACTGCATGAGTTCATTTTCATTTTTGGAGAAAGAGCCCGACACCGAAGGTGGAGGGCTCTTTCTCCAAAAATGAAAATGACCGAATGCAGTTTTTCAAAGACAACACGCTGGAATGCAGAATTATCAGGTCATTTTGATGCACGAGTGTAATTCGGGGGAATATTTCTCCGAAATGGCTATGGATATCAGCAGTGCAATTATCGCAGGGATCTTTCGCTCTATACAATGCAAATATCGCTGTAATTTTCGATAATTGCATTCTTTCAACATGAAGTTTTTGACAGGAGGGAAATATTCGCTGTAATTTTCGATAATTGAATTCTATCAACATGAAGTTTTTGACAGGAGGGAAATATTCAGATTGAGTGATCGTCTTTGATAATGCTGCATGCCATTCGAGATTTGAGACCGTTATCACTCAAACAGTGGCAATACTTCTTCGGATGAGCTCACAATCTCCCGTGCTCAATCCAATTGAAATTTTATGGTCAAAAACGGGAACGTTGAAACAATACTCAGAATTTCAAACAGTGTGCCAATGGGGGTTATTGAAAAAAGTCTAACAGAACCTGAAGAATATTATTGGCCGAGCTTAGATGCAACTGCGTTGGCAGACATGCCTCTTTCTTCAGTTTTGTCTTAAAAATTGATTGTTTCACGTGAAAATTAAAGTTTTTATCACTGTTTCATTTCCGAATCACCAACAATTGAAACTATCTGTAATGCAATCTGGCATCAATGTGCATATGAAATGAAATTCGAATTGCCATTTCTGAAATATAATTGATAAATCTGGATTTCATATGACTATTCTAAAATTCATATGACGAATCTGAAATACATTTGATGCTTTCTGGAATACAATTAAATAATCTGAAATACAACTGATGTTTTCTGAATGTCGATTGACAATTTCTGAATTACAATTAGATATGGTGTAGAACAGAAAGCTCATTCTAATATTCGTTCATTGAAAAACTTGAGCGTTGAACTGATGTAGGAATATGAATGCCTCTTCGCTCGTATCATTCACGTTCTTGCGAGATCATCCGAAGGAGCTGAAACCTTTCGTTTCCTTTTATTTTTTCAGGTTGGTACGACAGAAAGAATATCGGAGAATTCCGGAAAATAATTGATGTCAATTTTGCCACATCTATGGGTCCCCCTGGTGGAGGTAGAAATCCTGTTACTGCTCGGTTGCTCCGACATTTTCATTTCATTGCCTTCTTGGAGATGGAAGATTTCAGTAAGGTAAGAACGCAAGAAAACTTGTTAGAGATCTATTGACTCGGGCAATTCAAAAGATTTCCTTGAAATAAATATCAAGACATCTCATATAGGAACTAACACAATGAGAAAATTGGAACAAATAATTCGACAAGCCGGCGCTTTCAGAATTTGAATTGAAGTAGAAAAAAAAAAAAACGTAGGAGACTTCGAACAGAATTTTGAGTACCGAGAACAAAATAAAAAAGCACATGATAATACACTGAGCAAAAAAATTTACGCACATTCTGAAAATCTCAATTTTAATGGAAGTAAACTCTACATTGACTTTATAACTTATTTTTTATTTTCTTTCGGGAAGGTTTTGAACAAAACAAGACTCATTATATATGAAACAAAAATTCAGGATTTCTCCGAAAGAAGAGAAATGGACAATTTTCAGAATACTGAAATGCTGATAAGTGATTCAATACATGGTTTTTCCACCCCTTGCGTTAATTACAGCTCGGCAATGACGGCTCATACTGAAAATGAGTGATCTCGAATTGTTCTGATCTAATCCTTCCTAGATTTCTCCGAGTTGGATTCCTAAGACATTAAGAGTAGCTGGACGATTTTCGGAACTTCTCAGCTTTCTACTGACATTGTCCCAAACCTTTTCAATCGGATTGAGATCTGGAAATCTTGCTGGCCATTCCATTCGAGAGACTTCAACCTCTTTAAGGTACTCGTGAACGATGCGCGCACGATTGGGTCTGGCATTATCGTGAATAAAAATGAAATTTTCACCAATGTATGGGGCAAATGGCACTACATGCTCTTCGAGAATGTTCCTCATATACTTATCAACATTCATAGCTCCGTTATCACCGACCACTAGGTACCTACTTTCCCGGAACCAGTAGTATTCAGGAAATTGAACTGAGCATATCTTTCATGTGGACGTTTGTATACAAGGAAACGTCGATCACAATGATAGAGGCGGTATCTATACTCATCTGTGAGGAGAAGTTTTTCCCCATCGGCCTCTTCCCAATAGATATGCTCTCTCGCAAAATTCAAACGCGCCCTTCGATGGGCTGGGGTAAGAGCTGGGCCTCTAACCGCGATACGAGGCCTTAAATCATATTCTCGGAGGCGATTTCTTATTGTCTGAGTGCTAATTTGAACCCCATGAGTTTGCTCAGGCTGATTTTGAAGGAGGTGAGCGATTGCAAACCGTTGTCTCAACGAAGAAACTCTCAAGTAACATTCTTGGATGGCAGTTGTTACCCGTGGTCTACCCTGTCCTGGTCTTCGGACATTCATACCTGTCTCCCTGAATCGCTTCAACATTCTGAACATACTTGTATGTGAAACTCCAAACCTTTCTGCAATTCTTGTGGATGTCCACCCTTCTTCTCACAAAACTACCGCATGACAACATTCCTCTTGGGTCAAATTGCGTGTTTCGCGTTGCATAGCGATCGAGTGTAGAAAATCAAACGAATGAAAAAATATTGATCACTAAACTTGATCGAAAACAACTGATTTTAGAATGGAGCTAATACATTTGAAATCTGATATCATCTTTTTTCAATCTTGCTGGGAAAAAATATCTGTATTGAAGAAACACGTTGAAAGTGGATAACATATGCATGCATATAATTCTGATGAGAATACTTATCGTTGAGAACACTTTCAATTGTGGAATAAATTTGAGATTTCCATAATGTGCGTTAATTTTTTTGCACAGTGTATGATATGAGAGTTCAGAAAACTTTTCCAAGTAAATAAAATTTTCAGATTTCAGAATTTCACATTTTCTTGTTCAAGCAATATCAATAATTTCGGAAATATTATCCAAACTGATCTGACAGTTACACAGGGGTTTTCACGGCAGATTTTCTGAGATACAGAGTGTTGAGATAAAAAAAAATTGGTTTTATGAAATTATTTACTACACCGTACCCGATTTTTTTTTCTTTTTTTCACGTTATGGGTACGCATTCTGATTCAGAGAGTTGAAATAATACAATACATATTGAAACAAAATGGTACCTATCTGAGGTTGGAACAACACAGGTCTGCAGAATAATTAGATAATGATAAAATTTTTAATTGTCCGGGGCGGAAAAATGTCTGCCGGCGGCTCTGATTTAACCTCCATGTTAAAATTTTTCAGAACCCTGTAAATCGCTAATTCGATTATTTCTGCTGAATATCAGAACCCGTTGTATGAAATTTTTTTCTTTCGACATCGAAACAGAGTAGATTACTAATTGAAACTTCGTGTTGCTCCAAAAATCCAGTAATTCATGTTCTCCCCAACTTCAATTTCAGCGCAATATATTCGGCACGATACTGAAATTCTGGTTGGATCGTACACCGGAACAAAGCGACTACTTCGAGGCAATTCTCCTGTCATCAATGTACGTTTATTCAACGATATTGACGGAGCTGCTGCCCACTCCAGCTAAGACGCATTACACGTTCAACCTAAGAGACCTCAGTAAAGTTTTCCAAGGATTACTGATGTTCGAGCCCGAGCAAGTCGAGGTAAGCCGTTCTGAATTATTAATGCATTTATAACGTCACACATGATAGTCTCTTAGTTGAAAGCTATTGTGTTTCTTTGAGCAAATCGATTGGAAATAGCCTAGACGGGACGAAATGGAGAACAATGGATATATGAAAAAACTGTGATTGACAGGACAGAAACTGAAAAGATATTTCTCTATTTCAGTATCGTAATGAGTTCATTACAGTACTAAAAGTAGTGCTGTAGTGAAAATTCATTTCAGTTATATTTTTCGTTTTATGATTGTCAGTACTGACCTCCGATCGAATCAATTTTCGAATCAAATCAATTCAAATTCCGTGATCTGTCAAATTTCGTATGTCACACCAACTGCCAAGATGCAATACAAAAGTCACTAATCTGAATTTTCATTTGAATTTAGAGAATATTTCACAAAAATTGACTGAGACAGAGAAAATATCGTCTAATACTCGTTGCAGAAGACAATTTCAATACTCATGCTATCGAAACTTCGCATTCGTGTTGGAATAGGAGCTCATTCTGAAACTTGTTTTAGAATTTACTATTTTTTTTGGGAAAGTTTGTCTCTTCGATTTGTGAAACATAGAAAAATTCGTAATAGTTATCATTGAAGTGAATAGCATGTTCAACTCATAGGCTCACCGATCTTTCATTATAACGAAAAATGTAATCAGATTTTGACAACAAGAGGAGAGATATACTGGTTTATGCCTCATTTGGCCTTTTGACTGTTCCATATCCCTCAAAGACAAAATGTAGTAGTGTAGAAAACAAAAATTCCCAATCTCCAGATACATTCTACAAAAAACTGCCTACATTCTCTTTAACACTTCGACATTTCAGCAATGGCCCTCAACCCATTAGCGCCGAAATTAATTTTTTTTCGATTTTTGGAATTTTTTTGTTAAAAGCTGGTGAGAAATTCTTTCTAGAGACAAGAAAATAATTTTATTCATTGATAAATATTAACAATGTCATGATGCAAATATCCTGCGGTATGAAACGGAAAAAAAATCTATGCAAAGTCTAACATCACATTTTGAACACATTGTTCTCATGATCGACTTGCATCCACGTCCAGCGCACTTTTTTCGTCTTTTGTGTACTTCACAAGATGATTAAGTTAATCGAATCTCACGGAATTGGAAATTCGACTATCTCTGGAAGAAGAACAAGAGGATGACCGCCTTCCTTGTCCTTTCGGTGTTACCCCATACTTTTTCAAATAGCTGTTGACCACTTCTCGTTTGAATTCGAGTTGCGAATTTTTTGATATTCCTGTTTCATTGCACAGAATCCAGGTATTTTGCATAGCTACGTCTAGCAACCATGAAACAATCGGCGAATACCATTTCTTACTACAAAATCCTATTCGGTCAGCATTATCACTGAGTTCACATGATCGCGCGACAACGCACGTTTGTCGCTCGTTAACGCGCGTTGATGTATTCAGATGGCCGATCGTTGATAGCGCGACAGCCCGCGACTACTGTCATAATCTTCTTCTTCTTCTATCGTTCACAATGTGCTGTAGCGATTTTTAGATTCCGAGCACAGAAAAAGTCATTGAAATCTCTGTCAATATTTCAGCTTTGTACGTCAAATCGCGCGAATCATCTGAACACGTCTATGCCAGACAGTTGTCTTTCAATACGCCCGACGCCGCTCGTCTTCGCGCGAAACAAGAAAGGCCAAGTTCAGATGATCGCGCGATTACGCGCGATTCCCAAACGCGCGACTAGAGATACAGGGGACCTAGGCTAAGTTCACATGATCGCGCGACAACGCAATTTTGTAGCTCGTTAACGGGCGTCATAATCTTCTTCTTCTTCTATCGTTCACAATGTGTTGAGGCTATTTTTAGACTCCGAGCACAGAAAAAGTCATTGAAATATCTGTCAATATTTCACCTTTGTACGTCAAATCGCGCGAATCATCTGAACACGTCTATGCCTGACAATAAGGCTAAGTTCAGATGATCGCGCGATTACGCGCGATTGCCAAACGCGCGACTAGAGATACTGAGTAGTCCCATAGAAATGTTCATATGGTCGCGCGTCATCGCGCGTAAATTGGCGATCACGAGCGATCGACTTTGCTCTGTCGCCAGTATCTTGTTTCGCTCGACGTCGCGCGACTTCGCGCGTATTGAAGTACAACTGTCAGGCATAGACGTGTTCAGATGATTCGCGCGATTTGACGTACAAAGCTGAAATATTGACAGAGATTTCAATGACTTTTTCTGTGCTCGGAATCTAAAAATCGCCTCAGCACATTGTGAACGATAGAAGAAGAAGAAGATTATGACAGTAGTTGCGGGCTGTCGCGCTATCAACGAGCGACCATCTGAATACATCAACGCGCATTAACGAGCTACAAACGTGCGTTGTCGCGCGATCATGTGAACTTAGCCTTATACCTCAATAAGGCTAAGTTCACATGATCGCGCGACAACGCACGTTTGTAGCTCGTTAACGCGCGTTGATGTATTCAGATGGTCGCGCGTTGATAGCGCGACAGCCCGCGACTACTGTCATAATCTTCTTCTTCTTCTATCGTTCACAATGTGCTGAGGCGATTTTTAGATTTCGAGCACAGAAAAAGTCATTGAAATCTCTGTCAATATTTCAGCTTTGTACGTCAAATCGCGCGAATCATCTGAACACGTCTATGCCTGACAGTTGTACTTCAATACGCGCGAAGTCGAGCGAAACAAGATACTGGCGACAGAGCAAAGTCGATCGCTCGTGATCGCCAATTTACGCGCGATGACGCGCGACCATATGAACATTTCTATGGGACTACTCAGTATCTCTAGTCGCGCGTTTGGCAATCGCGCGTAATCGCGCGATCATCTGAACTTGGCCTAAATGCGAAGTCGCGCGACGTCGAGCGAAACAAGATACTGGCGACAGAGCAAAGTCGATCGCGCGTGATCGCCAATTTACGCGCGACCATATGAACATTTCTATGCGACTACTCAGTATCTCTAGTCGCGCGTTTGGGAATCGCGCGTAACGCGCGATCATCTGAACTTGGCCTTTCGCTCGACGTCGCGCGACTTTGCGCGTATTGAAGTACAACCAGAGACAACAAATGAGACGCACAACTCCCTACTAAATTTCATCCGAACTTTTGCATCCTTGTCTTGCAGCATGGGACCTATATGTAGATGGCGCCAGGGCCGCTTTTTCGAGCGTTTAGCGCGGGAATTTCAAATTATTCATTTCTGTTTTATTATTGTTTTTACGTTAAGAAATATTGGAGTGATTTCACGCAACCATAAAATAAATGCTAAAATTTTTGCCATATCGATTTTTGGCAAAAAATTTCGCTTTCAAAATGGTTGCGTGAGAAAAAAACGAAAATACGACTTATAATAATGATTGATTTATTGAAATTTTCAATAAACTCAATCTGCGTATGAAACAACAAGTAACACATTAAACAAGTAAATTAATAACAACAAGTAAAACATTAAACAAGTAACATATACAAATATAACACAAAATACCTATAATAATAACCTTCATATATTCTTTAGTTTCTTCAACTTTTTTGATTGAATTTTTTCATTTCGGAGATTTTTTAATCTCTGATTCTGTCTCTTAACCCACCAGGGTATTCCAATATTCACAATACTTTGTACTGTGATATGTTGCACCTCCTCATGATGTTGTCCACATTTCATCCATGTTAAATCAATATCATTATGAATGAATTTATAGGCATGATTTGGAAGGTCAGAAATGACAGAGTTTTTCCTCATGAAATTCTCCAGAGAATTTATACCTTGACCAATGGATATGGTGAATAAAGTACTCGGATAATTCAATTTTCTACTATCATCTGACCATTCCTTGCACCAGATATACATGTTGTGTGTCTCTAACTCATCTGATGACAACAGAGAGGAACACTCCAAACAGGTTAATTTTTTATAGATGCCTTTTAAAATGAACCCGGCAACATAAGCAACGGAAAAGGTTTCGGAACTACCCCTATTTACATCTTCTTCAAGTCGACACACTGTCTCCTCTGTTGCCATCTCTGGGGTTTCAAGCACTTCAGCTTCACCTTCATTATATTCTTCTATTCCCAGGAATGATTTCAAATTACTGAGTAAAACAGTATTGTCCATCTCACAGTTAGTGTGAGTGGTTGTATAAATTAAATTATTTAAAATTTGTGCTTTCAAGCTACCAACAAATTGGAAAGCAGAAGGATTATCGTTGCATCCTGATCCAGATCGAATGCATCCAAATAAATTCTCCAAGGGGTCTTGATTCAGAGATCTTGGACTCAATTTTGTCAATCCTTTAGAATGCACAGATCCCCATATTCCCCTGATAGCCCTAAGAGATATTAACCAACCCATTTGAGATGGTGGTTTACTTTGCAACAACTGTCCGCTTTTTGAAAACCGTTTAAATTTCCAATTTTTCACCATCTGAATAGCTTTAGGCCAATATTCAATATGCGGAGAGTTTTCAACGATGTTGCACTTCAACTCCTTTCCTGAATCGTTGGTGTTCCCGTTGAAGCTATCAAAGAGTGTATCTACATCCATCAGGAATGCGGCAGTACCAATATACTCCTGTTCTATAACTCCTGAAAGTTAATACATGATGAAAAAAGAGTAAAGTTGAATTGGAATTAATCTTACCATTTCTGATCATGGAGTACAAATATGCTGCAACAGATCTACTCATTACTTGTGCAGCAATGTGGACCTTCATGGCATACTTCATGATCGGGTCGAAAAAATGATCTTTCAACCTGAAAAGTACCCTGAAGACATAAGGAGATGCCTTGTCATGTTCATACGCCCAAAGTACATGTGAAAATTTGGCCTCCATGGTTGTGATGCTTTCTCCTATCTTAACATCCAGTAATATGTTATATTTTCTGAATAAAGCATACGTTCTTTTCAATAAATGAGGGGGATCATACATAGTGAAAATTTGTTTGCCTTCATATATAAAATAAGGTTTATTAGTTGTCACACCTAATTCTTTGAGGCATTTCACATTGTTAACACCCATATCACAAATGGTGCCAACAATGTCCAATTTCGCTACATCTGTAGCAGCTGTGATAACTTCAAACAGACAATTTCTGAGAATTTCTGAAGTGCAACTTTTGTGCGTAAAGAAATAGGCTAGGGGTTGCTTCCATTTTCGGTTTAGTCTAACCACCATAAAAACTAGAACTTTTCTAGCGGTCCTTTTTCCACTTCTTCCTTTACCAAAATCCTCAAATCCGATAATTTTCATCTGACCCTTATCATAATAAAGGTGTTCTTTAATGTCCATCTCATCGAAGAGCAACACGCAACAACGATCAATATCATCTTTGATATTCTCATTAATGTGTTCAAAAATAATTCTATTTATGCCAGGATTCAGCGGCACATTTTTGAGCAAGCTCAAAACGGTGTTTCGTGAAGGAAGGGCTACAAAAGACCTCAGCAACTTATAACATCTGGGACTTTTTTTTAGTAATAATAGCGACATAACTTTGTCGTCTAGGGCCCATCTTCTGCCTCTTGTACCCTTTACTTTGGCACATCTCAATTGCGAAATCATGAAGTTATAGGTTGTTTTAGACATGTTCTCATACAAACTCTGAACCTCTGGGCTTTCAGACATTTCTAAAACACTCCTCAAAGTCCTAGACTTTTCCCTACACTGCTTTTTGAGCTTTCGTAAGTGGTCTTCCCTTTGCTGAATGATCTTCACCAATTTCTTCTTTCTTGGTGAAGTGTTACTAATGCATAAATTATCTATGTTCCTAAAAATTCTGCCTTTTTGTTTGGGTGTCTGATGAATCTGTGCGTTATGCGAGAATACTGCTGCAAATAAAAACAAAATTAACTTCAAATTTGATGGAATAACAGAAAGAAATTTAACTGAATAAATTATTTATATTATACATTTAGAACATACCTGATGAAAGGACATGTTGGCTATCTGAGTGGACTGGCACAACATCACTACTTTCAGATGTAATGAATGTGTATTCTTCGCATTCTTCTGGCATTGCAGAAGTCGATGGAACTGGTTCATTGAAGAACCGCATTGGAACTGCATCTCTGAGGAGTCTATAATTTATTGCATTCATGTATGACTCTGGAGTAAAATGGTTTGAGCATATTCTATGATTTCGGAGATTTTCTCCCATAAATTTCATCCCTAGTTGCTCTTGCCAGATTTTCGACCTGAAAAAATAAAAAACACGATTGTATTCAAAGCTCAATCCTTCATATAAATTTTGCCAACTTACTTATTTATATTTGTTGGGAAACGATGCATCTTTTTTACTTCATCCTCTCCGGCTCCACATATATAACATTTAACCATTTTTGAAAAATAATTTGTAATAGACAATCACTCACAAACTTCAAATTTCAAAAGTGTTTACAGTCGGTGTCGCTATAGCAACCCGGAATATATTTCTTGTTGCCACAGTGGTTTAAATGCACGTGGACTGATGATGATAGAATTTCACTTTCGCAATAGAAGAACGGAGATAGAGCTAGTTTATTTTCTGCCAATGGCAGTATATATTTTCAAATCTGGCAACGCCAAGAAAAGCGTAAGCAGCGCCTCTACTTTCAGGGCATGAGAAATAGAACAAAGAAAGTCTTATGTGATTTGGATGATATAGACAAGGACGGGTGACAAAGCCTGAATCGGACAAATTTAGTGAAGGAGTTGACCGTCTCATTGTTGTCTCTGGTACAACTGTCAGGCATAGACGTTAGACGTGTTCAGATGATTCGCGCGATTTTACGTACAAAGCTGAAATATTGACACAGATTTCAATGACTTTTTCTGTGCTCGGAATCTAAAAATCGCCTCAGCACATTGTGAACGATAGAAGAAGAAGAAGATTATGACAGTAGTCGCGGGCTGTCGCGCTATCAACGAGCAACCATCTGAATACATCAACGCGCGTTAACGAGCTACAAACGTGCCTTGTCGCGCGATCATGTGAACTTAGCCTAAGCGCCTAGGGTTGACATTATGGCAACCCAAGAAATCAACTGAAACTTTTTCCAACTAATATTTTTTTGTGATTATATTTAGTCTGTTAGGATCATGAATTGAAGTTTCAATATTCATATAAAAAAAATTATGACAAAACCAGGGCGCAAATAGAAAATATTGCACTTACACGAACTTAAGTTTCATGCTTTTCACGATTCCCGAAGAACTCAATGTTTCACAACTCCTGGTGGCGGTACGAGTGATTTTACATATAAAATTCTTGTTACTGTTAATATAAGGTACATTTGTGTATCAAGTATACCAACCCCCAGCTTTCCTGCTACAAATCTGCGCATCTGGGAACCATTTGAAAAACACCTCGAAAGCGTTGCCATATGGCAAACGGAATTATCAATAATAGTATTAACAACTCTTTGTTAGTTGAATAATTAGTTACAACAGCAATATCGAGCATTGGAAACGCTGTTTCACATATTGATTCAACTATTTTTTGAATGCTTTATAACATAACTATTATACCCGTCAATAAATTCCGGACAGGCAAAATTTTCGTCAAATTCAACACACTGTATCTTTCTTCGTGGAGCTGCGATTTTGTTGAAATTTTCACCAGGTGTAGTATTGAGTCTTGTTATATTAACCTGAAATTTACTTTGCAAAAATATCTGTAGTCTATCCCATATACAAGGAGAAACAAAACCTTGTTTTGTACGCTTCATTTCTAAACACCCTGTGGTGATTTTGAGGCGGGAAATTTCATATCATTAAGTTTTAATTACAAGAGTAATCCTTTCTTAACAGAACGTTTTCTGATTATAGACTAGCAAACATACACAAACATCTCAAAATCGTTTATTCAAGGGATCATATTGCTTTTATATTTCAGGATGTGACCGAGGTTGTTCGTTTATGGTATCACGAATGCCTGAGGGTATTCCAAGATCGACTAGTCAACGATGACGATCGGAACTGGTTCAACAATCTACTGCATAAAACTATTCAGGAGAACTTCAAGCTGGATCCTGAAGAAGCACTGGGATTGAATACTATTTTGTTTGGCGACTTCCTCGACCCTCAGGCTGATATAAAGCAGTATAAACAGATAACAGATAGGGAGAAAGTGAGATCATTATTATTTTTATTATAATACATAATATCCCATCTTCATAATTCAACTTCAATATATTATTTTTTTGCGACTGTCTAAAAAAAATCTGCACATGAATCAATTAATTAATTTCAGACGCCTACAATACCGTAGGCATCTTGACATTCCGTACTGGGATTCGGCACCTAGCTCGAAAAGCGCTATGTCATTGGTCAAACGAGCACGAATTGAGTAACCAATTACAGTTCGAGCGCGAAATGTATAATATGTACAGTAAGCGAGAGTTCAGTGCAAGTGCTCTTTTTGGCTTTATTAATCATTTTATTCAACCATTACGTATATCGGCTAATTGAAAGTGGGATTTTTTCCAGTTGATGAATGACTTTTTACTGGTTGCTTTATTCAGTCATTTCACATTGTGAATGTATTAAGCCTAGCATGACGTTTTCTAGTAAAAATCTGCCACACAGATTTTTCCGACCTATCCATACCTAAGTATAGGTAATATATTTTGTAGCATCCAAATATTTCTGAGATGAAGACATGGTACCAAGTTCTAAAAAAGAACTATTCAATTGGGAAGTAATGAACTGAAAATGTGTAGTTTGAATAAGTCATTTCGTACGTTTTCTAAACAAGAACATTAGATTAATTCAATAACTGTCCGGAAAAAATCCAGGATACAATCTTGATTAGTTTGATGGATTGGGTTTGTTGGGTTTCAGTTGAACATTTTCAGACTGAAATTATCTCTAACTACTTGAAGGATGAAATGAGATGGGAATAATCAAACTTTAGTTATTTAATCAACTAGTTTATGAACGTGTTAACGGATCGAGAGAGTTCAAGATCATTAATCGCTAGATGGATAAACGAGTGGATTAAAAAATTGTTCCGTCCGCCCCAAATAATCAAACAAGGATATTCTAACATGAAAAGTATTTCATTTTTCAAAACATGATTCATGTATATAGTGTAACCAAATTGAGTTGAACCATTAACGTATCTCAGGTAAATATCACTATGAAGCGGAAACTGATCTTATATTGGAAATGCGTAACTCTCATCAGAAATGCAATTATATTTGTGAGATTTCTGAAATTTTCATCTTTGGTTGCCCATGACAATTATTCATTGAAATGCGAAATCAAGAATTAATAAGGGTCATTGATGGATTATTTCGTGTGTGTTTAACTATCATTTCGAGGTCAACGGAAAAAGAAGCGTTCATCAATTACGTGAGTACAAATGAGTTCATAGACGTAATGAAGAAAATGGGGTTATTGGGGACATAACTTCCAACCACTTATCCACATCGTCCCTGTTCAATAAATTTGCCCTATATTTTCCTGGCCCTATTTCACAATATTCATGGGCAGTTGGTAATTTCATTGCATTATCCATGCCTGTCATCGTACGAAAACAAAAACAATAAAGACTCTAAAAATTTCGCGTCGTCTCAACAGCTACGATTTGAGAAGATATAAACGCGTTCGACGTTTAGCGCAGTGCTACAGATACGTTCGCTTCAATGCGCACTCTCTCGCTCAAACAGAGAAGGTCTCGAGTCTGCCAATGGAATAGCGCTATTCATACAAGGTGCCAAATCGAGGTATGGAATGTCAAGATGCATACCGTAGTTGTAGGTAGTGTCGGGTTGACCTTCGTTGTAGGTTATGTCGAGTTGGCTCCCTTACCGCATTACCAAGGCGCACCGACTAAAAAAAGGATACAGTACCTACCTACCTACATTATAGAGTTACATAAACTTTTCTCCCACAATAAACTTGTTCTTAATTTGCAGTTATCTGATGTATTGGACTATTATCTCACTGAGTACAATAACCAAAGTACAAGACCCATGAGACTGGTGCTCTTTCTTGACGCCATTGCCCATGTTTGCAGAATATCCAGAATTATTCGTCAACCTATGGGAAATGCTCTCTTATTAGGAATGGGTGGCTCAGGTAATTAACACGCGTCCTATCTACAATCCATTCACTCAAATTTGAGTTAGAAATGGAAGAGTCATCCGTAAAGATGAGAAAATTGTAAAGTAAAATTTTGTGTACTTTAGTTTGCCCAACTACCGAATTTGATTAACATATCTCGAGGAATAATCTAGAAATCTTCAGGAATATACCAATAATCGTGAAAATATATTCAGAGAGATGTGGTGAAACAAAATTCGGAGCTTATTTTCCTGATGCGTAGCAATGAAATTGTCGACATTGATAATTTCTATGTGAAATACGTTCAGATGAGCATTATTTGACCCAGAGAAAGTGTTATCCTAAAAAATTGTTGTTGCAAGCCCCCTTAAATCGTTTTGATAGCTCTGTATACATTGCAATAAAATTTATTTCAATTATCTTTATGATCCCTTGGGTGGAGTACCATTGTTTGATAGATCATGGAACTATCCAGCGTAGACTCATTCAGCATATTAAATGTAGCCAATCTTGACAATTACCCATGAGAATTGTCCGAAGAGAATGTTTTTCGCATCAAATTCCAAATAAAATAAACTTTCCAATAGTATTTCGTTTGCAAAACATTTGATAAAATTGAATCGATATCGAACGTATAAATTAACAACTTCATTTTTTTTATCCAATAGGACGACAGAGTTTAACGAGACTAGCTACCTTCATGGCGGAATTTTATCGATTTCAAATAGAACTTAGCAAAGTTTATGGTCCCACAGAATGGAGAGATGACATCAAACAACTAATGCTTAAAGCTGGATTACATAGGGTGGAGACGGTATTCCTATTTTCCGATACACAGGTATTATGCATTTTACATTCAATTAATGGGAGTTTTGCATAATGATGCTTATCAATAACCTTAATTATTTCAACGTCTCTGAATTATCAATGATCTTTTCATGAGCACCAAAAAGACATTGTTTTCCGCACCCGTTATTTTATGATGGGAGTATTGAAGATCAATTAAGGAAATGATGGCATAAGCGTGCATTACAAATTGCACCTCTCCTTTTACTAATTATATCCCAAAATAATAGAGATGGCAATAAAACGAAATTGATGAAACTAGCAGAATGAAGAAAGAAAACTGATTCGAATAACTATAGCCCTATTTTGCATATGCTCAAATATTTCGGAAATTCTGGAAAATTAACTAATTATACACCGAAAATATGTGGGGTTGATTTTGTGGTCAAAACAAAAAAAGGGAAATTTGGTATTAATTTGTTTTTAAAATGCCCCCTGAAAAGTTACACTCAAAAAACAAGCACAAAAAAAAATTATTTTCATTTTCTTGTTTATCAAGTTTGCGGTCAGAAAGTTGGTACATATAATTAGTTAGTTAGCAAACATTTGTTTAAAAAAACCTCAAATTGAGTTCGATATTAAGTACAAAATTTGTAGCAAGAGTAAAATACAAGGATACTGAAGATATTAAAGTTATTTCCACAAATCAAATTGAAACAAGTTGGTTATTTCATTTCTGCGTTCAAATTTTTTAGAAACCAGAAAGTTTTGGTGCTGAGCGAAAAAAATATCTACTGAAAATATTGAGATCTTTTCAAAAAAATAAATTTGGTACCTTACTGGCATAAATTTTTTTCCGGGATCTGGAAATCATGGTGTTGTGTGTAAGTTGATAGTTCAAAAGGGGTTATAGTCCACTGCGACCTTATGGTCTATTGTGCTTATGAAATCTGATATCTTGGAATACTTCAGTGAGGCTGATTACTCACTCCCACAGGTCTCTTGATCAGAGCATTGTTTCCTTTGGCTTACAATGCCAATTCATTCTGTGACTAGGTGAATAGGAGTTTCTTCCTCCTCCCCACAGAATCTACACTCGTCAGTGTTCGATACGCCCATTCTCAACAAGTGTTTTTTTAGGCGACAATGCCCTGTGAGAAAGCCAGTGAGGAGTTGTAGTTGTTTCTTACTGAGATCCCAATTTCTTTTGGATTTTGCAGTTTCAAAATTCCGAAGGAACTTTCTGGAGTGATCCAACCTTGGGAGATTCTGCCAGAGTGTTTTTCTTTCAGTTTTCTTCCTCTCCAGAAACTCTTTCCTATAGGTACATTTTCCTATACCGCAGAAAGGTTCTGGGCCAGTGAGTGGTTTCCGAGCACCCTCTCTGGCAAGTTTGTTGGCTTCTTCGTTACCTGTGATTCTCGAATGACTAGGAACCCAGATTAAAGAGACCTTATTTTTCTTGCCAACCTTATTGAGTGTGTTGTGTGTTACGTCAGCACCAAATTATGAAAATGCAAATTACTAACAAACTATGATGGTGGATGGAGAGTGTTATATGGACCAAACTGAAACAAATTGGTTGAAAAATTTTGAGCGGCTGATATTTCACACGTGGAGAATATTAAACGTCAAAAAGTAGTTGTTTATGAAAAAATTGCGTTCATAACATGAATTCCCTGAAGCTCTACTTCGAATTTTAATCGGAAAATTCGCCCCATTCTCTAAACTTCTCATGCTTACAGATAAAATCCGAGACATTCCTCGAAGACTTGAACAATATACTGAATTCCGGAGACGTTCCAAACATCTATCAGCCGGACGAGATGGATCTGATTTATCAAAACATGAAAGGAGTCCTTCAGGAAATGGGAATGACGGCAACTAAATCGAATTTGTTCTCGGTTTATCAGAAACAGGTCAGATCTAATCTCCATACCGTCATTACTATGAGGTGAGTACGAAGCTGAGAAGAATGGAGCCTTCACAGATCCAGAACTTTCTCAATTTATTTCGAACAATTGAATGTTTGCCGATTATATTTTTATATTGGAACGACTTCCTCCAGAGTTTAATTTTTTCTTTGCCCTGTCTGAGATCCTTTTCTTGATTTGATTTCAGTCCTATTGGGGAGATTTTCAGAGCTCGTTTGAGACAATTCCCAGCACTCGTCAATAACTGCACGATTGATTGGTTCAGTGCATGGCCCGATTCTGCATTACAGGTAAGTTGTCAAGAGTAACTTTCAAAATTATACAGAGTGTTTCTGAATTGATGCGATCGATTTCAATGGATGATTCTTCAGAAATAATTAAGGGGATTTTCTCATACAACTTTTTGTTCAACATACTTTTGCCTCCATGTCACAGCACGTATAACGAATTAGGTAGAAAAATGAAAAAATGCTATAATTATTAGTCCAATATTATCTTCAAACAAGAAAAATCTTGAAGAAGCCTAGATGCTCATTGCATCCATATAAATCCTATACCTAAATTCCTTTAATCAAATACTCAGTCAACCCCCTAAATGCATGTACTTCCGCTCACACTTTGAGATAAGTTATATCTATCACAAGAGATCAACTGCAAAAAGAGGACGTAACTTGAAATGTCACTTTCACAAATGATCACCGAAGCCGATAATGACATAGATATCCGAACACGATACTGTTTAGCTGATTATTAATTTATTATTTCTTATTAATTGATAACATTGGTGTTTTGTACAAAGTGAGTCTTCCTCACTTGAAGAAATTGTTGATATCGAGAAATACATGTAACGATGTTATAAAAATGCAAAATCAATTTTGAAACATCAATGTTTAATTGTCAAACTTCAATGATCATCGAAAACCAATGATAATCGATCACCTCTATTTCTAGGAGAAATGCATATCAAATACCTCGCAATTTTATATTTTTTCACCTCTTAAACCTTTCTTGGACTTCCACGAATAAGTCAAGATCAAATTGATCCAGCCGTTTTCAAGTTTAAGCATACCTAACGCACAGTAATTTATTTTTATACATACAGAGATATTCACGTTGAAAAAATGAAATCAAGATGAATGAAATTTAGAAGATATTTCATGGCTAATGGCAGAATTTGATTGTTTCTCCCACCCCAAAATTTATTCACGGGAGGTTGAAAAAAGCAACCACTGTAATATTCAGCCTAAGAACTTTTTGATGCCCCTATATTTTACACTTTAGAAAATTTGTTGCAACATTTTTATGTCTGAATTTGATATGATGAATTTGTTAGGTGGATTACAAAATAATCAAGTTCTGACTAGATTTTTTTCGCATTATTTCAAAAAGATTTTATGAGTGATATAAACAAAAAGAGCTGCTATCAAATGAACAGGGCGGATAGTTTCTTCTCTTGATTTTTTTGGCTTTCTCTTCAAATTCTCAAGAATTGGAGAGAAAGGGTTTTGAACAAAAACTCATATGAAAGACCCCCCTCAATTTTTGACAAAAAAAGCACCCATTGAATTCTTTCGCATTAAACACTCCGGTATATCATTCGAAATGCAGTCCTGCTGAATGCAGCACATTCCGAACAAAATTCACCTAAAAACTTTTTTTTATTCAAGGCAGAGTTAATATTTCACGGATTAATTCGTAAATGAATCAGCGATATTAAAGATGATTCTCACTCATATGCGGGATCACAATACAAATTTCTGATCAGGCTGAGTGAAACGGAAGTATAAACATGAGAAAAGTTAATTCGTCCTGAAAGACATTTTACAATGTGATGGAAATGTTGGCAATAACTCAAGAGACAAAATAAAAATTGTAACTCACTAAAATCATGTTCTATTTTGATTGATGAAATATAAAACAATATAGCCTTACTTGCCTACCATTTACATTTCCCGAAGAAAATGTGATTCCTCCCCGTTATTTTCTCTATACATCAACGTCGAATATCTTTTCCCTAACCCATTTCAAAAAGCAGATCTGAGATTGCGCGTTGCGCCTGTGTTGCATTCTCAGTGTTCTACGAGCCTCCATTTGTTAAGTATTAAAAAAAATAGTGAATAACTCGAAAACGGCTTCAGATGGCTAAGGGAAAGATACGTTTAATAAATGTGGCACTCGCAGATCTATCCGAAAAAGTCATAATACACGAGATGTTCCATTTGAAATAAGAAAGTTGATACCGTTTCCGGTGAAAGGAAAGTCATTGCTATTTGAAAATATTTCATAAATGTAGGTCAACTTGTCTTATTTTTCTGAATTGCATGGCAGGAAAGACACCAACATCGAGTTATTCGAAAATTAAAATCATCAGGTTGAAATTATCATTTACACAACGAAAAATGTTACAGAACGAGTTTGTTCCAGTTTGGAATATGTTATGATTATCAAACTTTGTACAAAACAGTTACAATTACAAGTTGTGAAAAATGTTTTGTTCATTTTCAATTACCAAGAGTGCGACGTTCGGTAGTCTGCAATAAAAAGATTCACATATTCGTCCGAAGAACAATACGCAAAAATTTCACTACACAAAATTTTTTTTTTCAGTCTGTTGCTCTCCAGTTTTTGGACGATATTCCTGAACTTGATTGTTCTGAAGAAGTTCTCCAGGGAATTGTTGTCGTTTGCCAGTTCATGCACGCCAGTGTGGTCGATGCCAGTGAACTTTATCGGCAAGAACTTTCCAGACATAACTATGTTACACCTACCTCCTATCTAGAGCTACTTTCAAGCTACTCCAATCTTATAAATGTCCGGAAAAATTCTCTTCTCGAAGGAACCTCTCGACTTAGAATTGGTATAAAAAATAAATCCAAACGTATTAATTTCATCTGAATATACCCTGATTAAAGGTTTAGAGAAACTGCAGAATACTTCGGAGGAGATCAAAGTACTTCAAGAAAATTTGAAAATAATGAAGCCAGCTCTAGAAGAAGCTGCGATAGATGCCAATATAATGATAGAAAAGATTGCTGAAGATACGGTAAGCGAAAACATTCTAGTTTCAAATCTGCCTTCATTATTCGTCTCATGATATATCATATTTCACTGAATATCAACTCTTCTACCGTAGAAAATAGCAGAAGAAACGAAAGTAATTGTCGAAAGAGAAGAATTTGAAGCAACTAAAAAGGCAATGGCAACCGAAGAAATAGCAGAAGATGCCAAGAGGGATTTGGGTAAGATACTAAAATGACTAACAAACTGCCATTACAGTTTCCATATTTATATTTCCACAGCCGAAGCAATGCCAGCATTGTTAGCAGCTGAAGAGAGCTTGAAGCAACTAAACAAGAATGATATTACTGAAGTGAGAGCCATGAAGCGACCACCTGGAGGAGTTGTATACGTTATTGAATCCATCTGTATCGTTAAAAATATAAAACCGATAAAAGTAATATTCGTAACTTTTCCCAAACTTTCCTATAGTAGTGAACTTCTTTGAAGGTTGCTGGTTCTAAGATTGGTGAGAAAATTTTGGACTATTGGGAGCCAGGAAGGCAGATGTTGGCAGATCCCGGTGTTTTCTTGTCTTCGCTCATGAATTTTGACAAAGATTCTATCACGGAGGAAATGATTGAGAAACTTACGAAATATGTTAACGATGCAGGTTTCGAACCTGAAAAAATAGCTAAGGTAAAGATATATCAAAAATGCTATCACAAAACTGACTAAATTTACTGCTCCACAAGAGTTAGATAAATCGTATTAAATTGTTTGGAATCTTTTTGTAATCTTTGACAATTTCAATCGAACCAATAGAAATCAGAAATTTTTTTCCCCAGCAGGAATAAAAAGAGATGATCAGATGTTGAATGTATTGGCTCCATTCTAAAATCAGTTGTTCTCAATCAATTCTTGTGATCAATAGTTTTTCTCTCGTTCGATTTTCTACACTCGATCTCTATGCATTGCGAAACACGCTATTTGACCCGAGAAAAATCTGCCCAAGCGGTAGTATTGCGAGAAGAAGGGTGGACATACACAAGAATTGCAGGAAGGTTTGGAGTTTCCCATACAAGTGTGTCCAGAATGTTGAAGCGATTCAGGAAGGCAGGTATGAATGGTCATAGACCAGGACAGGGTAGACCACGCGTAACAACTGCCACTCAAGAACGATACTTGAGAGTTTCTTCGTTGAGACAATAGTTTGCAACCGCTCGCCACCTTCAAAATCAGCTTGAGCAAACTCATGAGGTGCAAATTAGCACTCAGACAATAAGAAATCGCCTCAGACAATATGATTTAAGGACTCGTGTCGCGGCAAGAGGCCCAGCTCTTACCATCGAAGGGTACGTTTGGATTTTGCTCAGTTCAATTTCCTGAATACTACTTGTTTCGGGGGAGGATCGATTATGGTTTGGGCTGGAATATCTTTGACTGCTCGCACAGACCTAGTGGTCGTTGATAATAGAGCTATGAATGCTGATAAGTATATAAGGAACATTCTTGAAGAGCATGTATTGCCATTTGCCCCATACATTGATGAAAATTTCATTTTCATGGACGATAATGCCAGACCCTATCGTGCGTCCCTCGAATGGAATGGCCAGCAAGAAGTCCAGATCTCAATCTGATTGAGCAGGTTTAGGACAACCTCGATAGAAGGCTGTGAAGTTGAGAAAATCATGCAGCTATTTTTAATGATCCAACTCGGAGAAATTTGCGAAGGATTAGATCAGAACATTTTAAGATAACTCATTTTGAGTATTTACCGTCGTTGTCACGCTGTAATTACCGCAAGAGGTAGAAATACCAAGTATTAAATCACTTATCAGCATTTCAGTATTCTGAAATTTCTCCTTTTTCACATAAGATTCGATGAAGTACTGAATTTTTCTTCCATTTAATGTGTCTTGTTTCGTTCGAAACCTTCCTGATAGGACATAAAAATAAGTTATAAAGTCAATGTAGACTTAACTTTCATTAAAACTGAGATTTTCAGAATGTGCTTTAATTTTTCTGTGCATTTAATGGAAATCACTCCTGAGAACATTTCTGAGTCTACTCTCAATGTCAAATTTTCCCGTGTTTTTCCATTTATTCTGTAATATTCTATTCATTTCAGATCTCCAAAGCCTGTACGTCACTCTGTATGTGGGTGCACGCAATGTATAAATATTATTTCGTCAACAAAAGCGTTGCACCTAAAAAGGCAGCCCTCAAACAAGCCGAGGAGGATCTGGCCAAAACGATGGCAGCCTTAGCTGAAGCTAAGGCGAAAATGAAGGAAGTCTTGGATGGGTTAGCGGTTCTTCAAAAACAACTCGAAGAGAAGATATCTTTCAAACAGGAGAAGGAGCAAAGCATAGGTCTCTGTGAAGAAAGGATGAACCGAGCTGTGAGGCTTTTGACAGGTTTGGGAGACGAAAGAGTACGTTGGATTGGCACTATTGACAATATCGAAGCAAGCATAGTTAATGTCACGGGAGATATCCTTCTTAGCGCAGGAGCAATAGCGTATCTGACTCCTTTCACTGATAAGTATAGAAGAGGTCTTCTCTCGGAGTGGATTAAACTCGTAGCAGAGAAAAAAATACCCGCTTCAGAAAATTATGATACAGTGCTCACTCTAGGAGAACCCGTTCTGATAAGATCATGGCAGTTGAGTGGACTACCAAGAGATTATTTGTCTACCGAAAATGCGGTTTTGGTGTCGTGCTCAAAACGATGGCCACTTTTCATTGATCCACAAGGACAAGCGAACAAATGGGTCAAAAATATGGTATGTTCTATAGTATTGATATACTATATACAGGGTGAGTCGGGAGGAACGGAACAAACTTCAGGTGTGTATTCTTCAGGTCGAAAGAATTCCGAAAAACTCAAATGTTGTTATCCGATTCTCATTTGTTTTCAAACTATAGGGTAATTAGAATATTTAAATAAGTTCAACCAATATTCAGATCAAGAGTTTCTATGACTATGGATTGGTCGCTGTGGTCGTATTAGTTGACCTCCAAAATCTCCAAACCTCACACCATTGAACTAATGTTTGTGGGGCTGGTTCAAGAACGAGGTATACAAAGTTAAAGTTGACACTCGGGATGCTCTAATTCGACGCATTAGAAATACGGCATTGCTTTTTAAAGTAAAGCACGAATCAATCAGAAAAGCATCGAGCGCCCTTCGCAGACGAATGTGTTTCGAGGTTAATGGCGGGATTTTCGTGGATTTATTAAAATAATGCTATAATTAAAACCATTTTAATATAGAAAATATTGTTTTTTATAATGACGCTATAGTTTGAGAACAAATGAAAATCGGATAACAACATATGAGTTTTTTTATATTATTTCGAGCTATAGAATACACACCTGAAGTTTGGTCCGTTCCTCCCGACTCACCCTGTATATAAATTTTTTTTTCAAATTTTTTCCAAAGTTTGAGGCCGAAGATAAAATACTAAATAAACGAAACAAAAATTAATTTTGATGTCTTCTAGACTTTGAAGGAGATTCAAATCAAATTAAAACGCCATCTAAATTATTTTCTCAATCTGCATGAAAAACTTTATAATATCTTACTTGTGGAATATAAGTTGTATTATGAAGTTGAAGAATTATTTAATATTTATGGGAACCTACGACATTATTCCAAGCGTAATTCGGAAACTGTCAAGTGTATTTCAGATTACTTACTTCAGTTTCAGAAATCATCAAATATATTTTGGAAACCTCAATCGAAATTCATTTGAAGATTTCTGAAAATAAAGTGACTAATCTGGATTGCATATAATGCAGGGACGGGCCATGGGAAGGGATAACCCAACCCAATGTTGAAGGCAGTTGGAAAATTTCAAAACAGTCGGAAGATTTTCAAAGGAGTTGGAAAAATTTCGAAGTAGTTGGCAAAATTTTAAAGCAGTTGTAAAAAGTTCGAAGCCAGTTGGTTAAATTTTAAAGCAGTTGAAATTCATTAATTCCAAATAGTTATGAAAGACGAAGCAATCTGAATTAGAAGTAGAAGCAGTACTTGACAGTATATGTAACCCAAAATTTTTACCATCAAATGTTTGAAGTGATGCGAGATGCGGCCTCAAGAAGTTGATACCTAGTTGATAAATTTTTCAGTCTCATGGACTGTGTCATAAAAAACTATCTGGTACCATCAATTTAATCTGTAACTATCAGATAAGCAGAATCATCATTAGGTAGGCTCCTCATACCTACATTGTGTTATAGTTTGACGAATAAACAATATGTGCAAATAAATCAAAAGAATAATGAACCGAAAAAAATTCAAAGTGAAGATTTTTGAACAAAAAACGCAACAAGTGTGAAAAAAAATAATGAGCAGTGACCTCAAAATATCGAAATGCAATTTGTTTTATTTTTTTTACAATAATAATTTGAATGAGCTACGAAACACAAATCCAACAAGAATTCAGAACACTGAATATATCTTCAATAATTGTAATAGACGCTGCAAAGAGCCAACTCAAATAAGAAAATTACGTTCGGAATTTTTTCTTCAATATGACTGATTTAGGGCTAAACCCTACTAAAATGGGAATCGGTTTCATTTAAGAAGTATCTTGATTTATGAAACACACTTTCATACACATATTCTGTTTTATTCCTTAGTTATGTTGTTTTTCTTTATCTCATGGAATCTGATAGCAGAAGTAAGGCTCATTTTTCATCAAGCGGAATATATTTTCTGAAAATTTTGTTCCCATTATTCTGTAAAGAGGACCCATGTTAGGGATGAACTGTTTCAATATTATGAATCTCATGTTGCTCTTGAAGGACCACCCTTGAAGGGGCTAATGAGACACGAAATTGAACTTTTGTGGATGTTAATTTTACTGTTGCACATAAGTGAATGAATTTGCTTATATGCTTGCTTTTTATCGTGGTTGAAAGCTGGTCTCTTACGGAGTGACTGTGAATGAATCACTCCAGCTTCAAGCAGGGTGAGAATTTATAAGTGGCTGCACTTCTTACCTTAAGGCAGCTTGACAGTGTTGCTTATCCTAATTTGAAGTGAAAAGATTTCATGAATAGATCATGCATTAAACATCAACAAAGTGGTAAGTAATTAACTTTGGTTTTTCATCTAACCAACATTCAATCATTTTTATTTCTTCATTTAATGGAATCTCATTTATCATGAAGAAAAACGATTGCATAAAATAGAAAAAAAACTCACATTATCGAATTTATTGGGCAATTGGAAAATAATTTCCCATCATTTCGACTGATGTTCGGTAGATGTGAAAAAAGTTAATTACTCCTCACTCTGTTGAAATTTATCATCTTGATTTTTTTTTCTGAAAAAATATACCATAATATGTATAACGGTTTCCTGTTAATTCAATGTACAGTTGCAAAATTTTCGATTGATTTAACCTTCCCAAGAGTTTGGCTTCGGCCCGTCCCTGATATGATATTTTCTGAAGTACAAATGACTGATCTGAAATACTATCTGATAATTAATGTCAATGCTATTCTAAAAATCATTTCAACCGTTTTGAGAGCGCGTTAACACTTCTCCCACTGATTGAAGAGTAAACTAAGATTCTGCATCGTAGATCAAATCCTCATTGAGCACCGGAAGCTCTTTACTGGAATATCGCCTGAGTTTTTCATTGGAACCAATAGAATTATTTTTTTTTCAGGAAAAGAATAATGGATTAGCTATAGCAAAGCTATCTGATAAAAATCTAATAAGAACTTTGGAGTCAGCCGTAAGGTTCGGAAAGCCAGTTCTTATAGAAAACATCGGATTGGAGTTGGACCCTGCACTTGATCCGGTACTCTTGAGACAAGTTTTCAAGCAGGGCGGTACCATGGTTATGAAATTGGGAGAAACGATCGTTCCTTACGACAACAATTTCAGACTTTTCATGACAACGAAGCTTCCTAATCCACACTACACACCAGAAATTGCTGTGAAAATACTACTAGTCAATTTTACGTTGGTTCCCAGGTGAGAATTTTACGTTAAGAATATTATGCAACATCAGGAATCCGACCAGGTACAGTACTGACATCTGCGGAAGAAGTATAGATAGCAAACAGATTGTCAAAATACGTAAAATGGTTCAGAATCCACTTGCGTCATGCGCATGCTTGCACTTTTTTAGGGCGAAAAGCCTATTTCAAATGGGATATTTCAGCTTTCCAATGAGAACCAGTTGAGTGGCAGGAGGTCATGGAAATTAGGCATCAGACAACGACGAAAGACGTTATAAAACCAATAGGTAGATAGAAATTTCAGCTCTTATTCATTATCGAAGAACAATTTCAACATTATATCAATACTAAACGCTACACCGAAGGAGTGTTCAACCTCTCGAAGAGTAATTTCAACGCCTGCAGAAATACAAAAGACATTCACAAAAAGGAGAAGGAAGAATAAATGCAAAATGTACTCCTAACTAGAAGTGAGGAGTTTTCATCCAAATGAAATAACTATCACGAAAGATCATGAAAAAGAAAAGCGAACGAATACAAAATATCCCATCTTCATAATAATATATCGATAAAAAAGAACCAAACCGAATTAAAATATGAAATAAACGGAATCTATCATAGTGAATATATTCAAAACGGACAAACGTATAATAGTCTAAGATCCCAGGGCCGCCAGACGTTACTTATTTTTGAAGTAACGAATTTTACAGTATAGCTAGTCTTATATGTGTTCAATAGTGTGTGCATACTCGCTAGCTTGGCTAGGCGGCCCGTTCACAGGTAGAAGGAAGAAAAGGTAGACAAAAACAGACCGAAGTTTTCTTAAATTCGAAGAACTGATTTTTATATATGTGGCGCAGAATATTATGAAAAATAAATATTTCATATTGCCAGACAGTTTCCGTGGGTCGTTATTCCTCCCAGATGCTTTAAATTTCAATAAAAAAAATCTCAGTTAGAAACATTGTTGCGAAATGGCCAGATTCAGCACTTTTGTTGAATTCGAAGCACTGATTTCTATATATGTCACGCATATTGTTATGAACCAATAAATATTTCATATTGCCAGACCGTTTCCGTGAGCCGTAATTCCTATCAGACGCTCTAAATTTCAATTGAAAAAAAAAGGACTTTTCTTACATTCGAAGTATTCAATTCTGAATATGATCCTTGGGGGATTATTTTAAAACCTTTCGTGGAAAGCCAGACCAATCCCAAAGGCCAAACATTCTGCCAGACACAATCAAAATTATATTAGGTCCCTAGAAACTATTAATTTTTTTGCCTACAAAATGTATGTTTCAAACATCAAATTCATGGAAATGACTATTATTATAATTATAACAGAAATAAAAAAATATAATCTTTCTCATTAGTATCTTAATCTTAATCTTCATTGTCAGCTTCATTCGATGGTTAACTCGTACCTGGCGTTTTACAATAATTTTATTGACAGAGGTTTCGTAACTATGGGTTCTGTTCAAATTTCCTCAAGTTGGTAGAACCTGCCTTGTGGGTCGTAATTCCTCCCATACACTTTGTAGGCAAAAAAATTAATAGTTTCTAGGGACCTAATATAAATCAAGATTGTGTCTGGCAGAATATTTGGCCCTGGGGATTGGTCTGGCTTTCCACAAAAGGTATTAAAATAATCCACCAAGGATTATATTCAAAATTGAAGACTATATGTAGGAAAAGTTCTTTTTTTCAATAAATTTAAAGCGTCTGGGAGGAATTACGGCCCACGGAAACAGTCTGGCAATATGAAATACTTATTTTTCATAATATTCTGCGTGACATATATAAAAATCAGCACTTCAAATTCAACAAAAGTGCTGAATCTGGCCATTTCGCAACAATGTTTCTAACTGATTTTTTTATTGATATTAAAAGCGTCTGGGAGCAATCACGGCCCACGGAAACGGTCTCCCAATATAAAATATTCATTTTTTATAATATTCTGCCTGACATATATAAAAATCAGTGCTTAGAATTCAACAAAAGGTCTGAATCTGGACATTTCGCAAAAATGTTTCTAACTGTGATTTTTTTATTGAAATTTAAAGCGTCTGGGAGGAATAATGGCCCACGGAAACTGTCTGGCAATATGAAATATTTATTTTTCATAATATTCTGCGCGACATATATAAAAATCAGTTCTTCGAATTTAAGGAAAGTTCGGTCTGTTTTTGTCTACCTTTTCTTCCTTCTACCTGTGAACGGGCCGCCTAGCCAAGCTAGCGAATATGCACACACTATTGTACACATATAAGACTAGCTATACTGTAAAATTCGTTAATTCAAAAATAAGTAACGTCTGGCGGCCCTGGGATCTTACTCTATAATTCTTGTTGCCAGATAATTAGATCCTAACGATATTCATGATAGGTATCTATGCTTATTCCCTGAAAAAATGCTGTTTCAAGAACATTTTTCGAAGCTGAAATGGTAGTCATTTGCTTGATATAAATCTTTCACCCTTGGATTGTGAGAAAACATGTTTCAGTTTGTGTTAAACTTTTTTTCAAACCATCTTAGAAATGCATGTTGAAAAATTATTTCATGGAATCGTGAGACAATTGAACTGGAATAAGCGGTGTAATAATAGATACACTGATTGAAAGTCATACTGCTTGAACCTCCTAATTTCTCAGTCTACATTTCAATAGAATACCAGTCACTTTGTGGGCAGAAGCGACATTTTGTATTAATTGTTCCTAAAGGCATTTGTCGATTCGAGTACTCAATTAAGCGGTTTGATTGTACAGCAAATTAGTCACCAACGTAATAACTGTTCGTTCTCAAATTCAATCAGAAATTCCACGATATTCAATTGTGCGGAATTTAATTCGGATCATTGTTGAATTGATAACACGTTCTCGTAGATGGAGATAGAAAATAACAATTAATTAATTACACAATTTTCAACACTCACATCATAACTTGTCACATAATTAATGAAGCATACACTTGAAATTGTAGAAAAAGTTTAGGACGAACGAGTTTTTCTGATAAGCAGTCAAAGAAAAAAATAACAAGAGATTTCATCTTCTGAATTACATGCATCTTAATGGAAACGATGTATCTTTACTTTAGTAGTCCGTTCTGAATCATATTTCGAAAAACGGAACCAGTCATAGTTTTTCGTCATCATCTAGTATGTGATATCTACTTCAACAAATTCATTTTTGTATAAGTTCAGTTATCTCACTTCGTTCATAAATGATTACATAAATAGCTATACTGTCATTGTCACAGAGATATTTGAACTCTAAGTTTCCGGAACTCACTTTAAAATTTAATGGTCCATTCAAATATCAATCCTTCATTTAATGAGATATTTCATTTAGCTATGATTATTCTGAAGGAGGTAAATTTTTATGGAACTCTTCTGATGTTGCAACGGTGCGTCGAACACAAAAAGGTTTGAAAATATTTCGTGATATTCGAAAGCAGAATTAGGCAATTGTGCTAATTGTCGTTCTCATTACTTTGTCGAAGTCAAGTTTGTTAACTTCAAAGTGATGAAAATGAACCGTATTTTGGCGCGATTTGTTAACCTGGAAACAATTAATATCGGTACTAGGAAATAGTCAATAGATGACACTAGAGAAAAAAGAGCAGAAATCGATTTTTTTCCAACCATCTTTTGGACTGGGAAGAAGTACGAATCATTTCCAATCTCAATGAATCGCAGCTTAAGCCGCGAATAATATGCCAAAGCCTAATTGATAATCTGGAACGTAGCAAAATTTATGGTAGGCTTGAAGTGTGAAAAGGATTTCGCAAATTTTGATTGCCCGATCAATAGTATATAACATTACTGGCACGATAAGAGGGTTTTTACTAGCGAATGGAGGATATAACTGACGACCGATTTATATCTCATTTCTTCTCATTTGTAAAAAGGTTAGATAAATTCTAAAAAAATCTCTATAATTTGTCGCAAATGTCATAATGTCTGTTCATTATTCTGTACATTTGTTTTGGCGAAAGCGAAAACGAATGTAACAAAAGAAAGCAGTGTAGCATCAAGTTTATTACCTGTGAAATTAGCTTCAAGGTACGAGCGAGAATACGACGACTTCAAAAAGTGGCAAAACATAAACAGTGTGATTGGGTAACTGAAGATGTTTTGTTGGTCTACTTGAATCAACTATCACCTAAATTCAGACCTAATACTTTATGGGCAGAATGGTCTATGCTGAAAAGCTGCCTGGAAATGAAAAAAAAAAATGCCCCTGTACATAGGTTTGTTTTCCTTTCAAAATTTATTGAAAAATATGACGTTAAGTTGTCATTTGCAGATTTCAAAAAGTGATAGCGTTTCTGAAACGAAAAAATGAGCGTTATACGCCAAAAAAATTCAAGGTATTAAGTAAAGAAGAGGCTAAACAATTTATTTTACGTGCTCTTGATGACCAGTGGTTGATGGCGAAAATTGTACCAATATTTGGGATTTTTAGATGTTGTCAATGTCACAAAATTCTCTCCTTGAACAAGAATGATGTAAAAGATATGGAAAATATGTTATTGTGACAATGCGGCAAACAAAAAAAATTAATAACAAGAAGATTTACCATCACTGATGATGACTGCAGCTTCAAGCCCAGCATGTTATACAGAAAATATGAAAATCTTCGGCCTCCTTGAACAGAAAGCCTAAGATTTTTTTTGACATACCGACATGGAAATGGAAAGTCGGTTAAGCTGGCCAGCACACTATTGGTGGTGTCCCAAAGCAAATAGCGAGATATTCAGATTTAAAAGACCTAGAGATATACATCGCCTACTCTCTTCGCAGAACTGGAGCACCGAAATTGCGATGAGTTATGTCGATGATTCGGTCAACAAAAAATTCAAATGTCTAGCAAATTATTTGGTAGTAAGGAGAGTACAAATGTTCTGCAGTCCTCGAGTTAAGCAGTTTCTGAGTCAACAGATGGGTCATCATCACCAGTATCAACTCTGTCATCATCAAAAATCTGTGTTACTGGAAATAACAATTGTACCATGAGTTTCAACATATATGACGATAAAACAAAATTTTATAATGTAAATAATACTACTACCTTGTAAGAATTTTGCATTTTATCTGTCCGTTTTACAAGTTAGTGACTGGATAAAATAAACTTTCTTGATTAATAAAGTGTTTTTGAAAACTAACGTTCACAAATGAGAAACAAGTAAACAATTTAACGTACCTATATTCGAACACATCTTATCTCTTGATTTCAAAGAATCTCGATGAATATATCACCTGGGCAGTTTTCGATAGACCGACCATCAAAATTTTATCAATCAATCATTTATTTATTTTTCATATAAGATTACATTTCATTAAAGCGATCTTCAGAGTTTCAAGTAAGCTTCCACATCTTGTCGTCAATCACATTGATAATTCAAAATCTTGACAATATTTTATTTTTCTTCGAAGTGTGTTCATCATCTGAGGTTTTGTTATATTTCAGTGGTCTTCAAGATCAACTTCTGGCCTTGGTTGTGATGCAGGAGAGACCAGATCTTGAGGAACAACGACAACAGATCGTTGTTGGTACCGCTCAGATGAAGGCTGAACTGAAGGAAATCGAAGATAGGATCCTGTACAAACTGAGCATTTCAGAAGGCTCACCATTAGATGATTTAGATTTCATCATAACTTTGGAGGCTTCGAAAGTGAAAAGTGAAGATATTAAGGTAAACTGATAAATTGTTTCTTTCAGCTATCTAGTCATGACCGGCATTGAGTTCATGTATTTATCTCTGTAAACGAATCGAAATTCGGCCAAAATCATTTTCATACAAGATACGACATTCCAACGAAAAGTAGAAGTGACTATGGGAGGAGTTTGGGGTTAGTGATATTCTGCACGAAAGGACCTTCTAGTTGTCGTTATGCTTTGTAGAGTTGTTCAAAAAAAAATTATTCATAACTCCTTAGTGGACCTGTTGCTCTAGCTATCGTTTGCACCCCACAGTTTGAAATCGAAAAATTATGAGAAGGGTTCACAACTTTCGAATCACATCATCAGCTTCATTTTTAAATAGTTCGGCACAGCTAGAGTGAAGAAATCAGGATATACAGTCGTGAAAGCTTAACCATAACCGTAAACCATCCCTGGGATGTTTGTCGATGTCCTAAAAATGCTGGCATGGGGATGTTTTTTTGAGACTTAATATGTACTTTCCAGAGAGATTTTCGTAGGCCAGTTGAAAGCTTTCTTTGTTTCAATCTGGACCATCTGCGGCAATTCTCTGTTTGCTTACTGACAGTTATTGGTGAGGTCGAAATAATGTGGATATCTTCTGTTGACCTCACATATACTTCTCGCACAATTAAAGGAATAGAAAAATTTTCCAAATTTTTTGATGTTCTTCAACAGGTTGTATCTCAGTGAAAAGTGGTTGTATGGCTAATAGGAAAATAAACTTTGGAAGCTTGAAGACTCCTATTCCTGAATTTATTGGTTCATAATTTTCCAGAGTACCGACAGCCATGGAATCCTCGGATAAAGCACGAAGAAAAATTTTTATATCTTCATCAATATTGGGGAAAAAGCTAAAAATATAAGTGAATTTCACAGCATCATGTACCCTCAAGGCCTCCCTAAAAGGGTTTGAAAGGTTGGTGAAGCGGTTGTCGTGGACCGATTGATTGAAATTCTAAAAAAAAATAAGGGAACAAGGTTTTCGTTCTTTGAAGTTGACCTCTTCTTTTTGAGAATCAATTATTGATTTTTTCCTTAATTCTTTCGAATTGCAATGCATTGGTCCAGGAAAAATGCTTCACTGATCGATCTACCGATTTAGGGGGACCTTTGGGGTACATAAGAATGTAAAATTTTCTTATAACCTCAGGTTTCGCTCCAATATTGATGACGATAAAGTCTGTTGACCAACAAATGGCAAGATGACATTTTCTTGTTCTTTTTTTACATAAAAAATACACATGGACGATTGTCATTGGAAAGTTTGATAGACCCACAGTAGTTCCAGGGATATGGGCAGTTGAGTGAAAAAGGGTCCTTTTGCATTTAAAATGGGATATCTCCAAGATAAATGGTCATTTTCGATGGTAGTGGATAACAAATCAAACCTGAATATACAGGCTATGCGGGCTTTGCATCGGTTCAGCTAAAAAAATCATCCATACGCGTAGAGATAAAATAAAAATTTTAGGAATAAAGAAATTTTTTTCGTGCTTTATCCGAGGATTGCATGGCTGCCTGAACTCTGAAAAATGGTTAGCAATAAATTCAGAAATAAGAGCCTTAACACTTCTACATTTGAATTTTTTATTCCTCATACGACCATTTTTCACTGAGATACTGCTTGTTGAAAAACACGAAAAAATTTCGAGAATTTTCCGGATCCTTTAAATGTTGCTAGAAGTGTAGATAACCCTAATTATTTTTAACTTTTCAATCTATCTTAGAGACGAGATCACTGTTTTTTGAAACATCCTGTATATAGCCATGCTGATGTTACTGGAATCATACATCTAGGAGTCTCGGCTGACATGACAATGATGAAATACCATCAATCAAATGACCAGAAAAAACAAAAAGAATCTTTACTGTGGGTATCAGGGTGTTGTCGTATGAAAGGAAATACGCTAAAGCCGATGAATTCCCGAAGAGACCATTGAGTCTGATGCCTGCTGGACCTGAACCTTTTTGTGGGCTTTGATAAAATCCATATCAGATAGAGGTCCACCAGAAGAAAGAACAAAATTGAGAAATACTCTTGCTCAAACCGAGAAATTTGTCGAATTGAAAGAGTCTTCCGGGATTATTGGCTGTGGTCCATTGGTCCATTAGGAATAATTTTACCAAACCTTGAACCTACAACTTCAGTATGCATTTCCAGAGGTTCTAAGGTTATACCTCGAACGCTGAATTTCGACACTGTCTGAGATCTATCAGACCGAAAATTCTCTAAAGATGCCTACCGAAGTTGTGGGTGAAATTATTCCTAATGGACCACAGCCAATAGTCCCAGAAAACTCTTTTTTTACTGGTATATTATCAGGTCGTGAAAGCCTTAAACTATAAATTTGGGAAATCCGGCCTGATTGCATTAGGCTCATATATAGTCCGTTTCAAAATGATTGTCATCAGAGCAAGCCACGGAATTACAGCCGGCTGTGGGTTCATCATAGATTGAAATATATCAATATAACCTATAAAATGATTGAATATATTTTTCAGGCAAATAAATTTGAAGATTTTTTTGTGGAATAATATTATTTTCGTCATTGTTGGACACATTTTCAAACTCAGCTTTAATTACAAAAGAAAAACAAGCTGAGATGATGACTAAAATATACACACCCACACTATGTCGCTGTAGATCAAGCATGGGAATTGGAAATTCAGGATCGATAATAAAAATAGCGTGGAATACTTCAACATGAAATCTTGGAGGCTTTCGAAGAACTCCAATGTAGAGATATCATTCATTAAATAATCAAGGATAACTAAAAGTTCGTTCTCTATGAAGACTCTTCCGCAAATTTTGGAATCTTGATTACTATCGAAAATTCAGCCAAGTTCTCACCCTGTGTCATTTTTTCTGAGTAGGTATTGAGGAAAAGAAAGTATAATGAAGCTGACATAACTTTATGATTCCATAGCCAAGTTGTTGAAACAAATAGAAAATATTTGTTGACAAATTGTGAATCATTGGAAGTGTGATATGCTATAAAATAGATCACTATTATTTGTATTTTTATTAATACTGTCTTTTTCATGTTTCATTAAATGAAATACCAAATGTTGATTTTGATTAAAACTCAGTTAATTTTCAGGCAGTTCAAAAAATATGTACAAACTGATTTATTCATTGTTCCTGATTTTAGAAAGAATAACGTCGTATAATGTCTCTTTGAAGGTATAATGATGTGGAATAGGTCAGCTCACTTCTGACTGTTAATGACTTGTCTTGCCTTCTTTCTCTCCAAAATTCATCTGAAAGTTCTAGGTGAAAACTGAAATTTGAGACTTATTTATTTATTCGAAAAAATCGAAAACACCTCGAACAAGTAAATGATTGTTACCTGAATAACTAGCAAAACGCGATTAAAACTGGCAGAAACCTGCTGAATTGTTGAAAAACTCGCAATACCGACGAAAACTGCTTCACGTTTCCTTGTAGTTAGGCGGAGCGAGAGGTATCTTGATGAATTCCAGCCATTTTCAATTCGGTAATACTTGAGAAATATTCAAATTCAAAACTATTTTTTCGATTTAATCAAGAACATAAGCATACAGAAATAAATTCGAAAGGAGGTTAATTCAAACTCTGAAATGTCAAAACTTAGTGTTTTCAATCAATACCAACCTAAATCCTAGAACTCAAAAGTTACTGATGGGATATTACCAACATATTTTCGAGATTCCACAGCCGCCCGAGATGCCAATCATTTTGAATCGGACTATAGCTGCCACGAGCTGAGCTTGAGGTAATGGTAGGTCTGATGACTTGACACTGCCGATGCAAACATGTTTTCGTACCTCATGGGACAATTCAACAGGTGAAATTCTGCAGGCTCTGTGCATCAGAGACTGAATACATGGTATTCAAAATTAAGAACCATTCACACTGTCAGGTTGGTTCTGAATCCTCCTGAGTTCAAAGCCTCTTGGAATTAGAATGAAGAAGTTAGGTGAAAACATAAGATCCTCGTTGTTGAATTTCCTAGCAGGCTTATCAAATCTATAACGACCTCCGTTCAGAATAATAAAAATATGGCAATTTAGAAATCAAACACGAACATTTCCAGCTCCTCCAAAGAAGGGTAGAATATTCGGCATGGGGCCAGCTACCCAATACCAAATAAGTTGACAATGTTCTCATTCAACAAGCCTCAAAATAGGGCGATATTATCAACAAATCATAGTTAAAAATAATTTAATTACACAAGGTTTCAGGAGACAAGTTTTTATTTACCTGTTCTTTAGAATGTGGGAGTGGAAAAGCTAATGTTTATGGATGCACCTGCTATTTCATTGAATTGCAGTTACATGTACCATCACATATGTTCGGAAAATGATGATTTAACATCAATCAATAGTGCCAGAATATTGAATTTGCAGCCACTTCTATGAAAATCAGATCAAATTTTCAGATTCATGCAGAATTTTCATATTTCGAAATAGCAATCCATGAGCTCAAACCCCAATGCAGCCACACGTTGATTCATTTCGATGAATAATTAATTTTCCCCAGTACTAGAGAGCGAATTCGAATTGAAATTGAATGACGTAATTGAGTGTCCATTGTAATTCGAAAGAAGCCGAGTACAAGTATATAATTCAATGTATCATGTTTCAGAATAAAGTGGAAGCAGCTGAAATCACACAAATCGATATAGATAACACCAGAGCGCTCTATATTCCTGTGGCTAATAGGGCCCAAATCTTGTTTTTCTGCTTGGCCGACCTTTCCAATGTTGATCCCATGTACCAGTACTCCTTGGAATGGTTCATATCGATATTCATGAATAGCATGGCTGTTACAGAAAAATCCAGTAAGTTCGAGCCGTTTCCAATGAAGCGATTCGCCACCAAAAACTTTTTTCCAGATAACATGTTTATGTTACAATTTTCCATTTATTCTTCATCAGTCGGACACCGGTCATGTTCAGGACAAGAAGGGTTATATAATCAAGTACTTTCTGCGTCCCTGTCATAATCAGGCAGCTTAGATCAGCAAGAACATCTCCTTAAAGTATAATTCGATCTCACGAAACGTCTAGAATCAATTCACGACGACGGCCGAAATGCTTGAAAAAACAAGTTACATCGACTCAAATCTAATGAGTACAATGCTTATGACTACCACAACTGAATCTCAAAATTAAATGATGAAAACATAACTCTTCATATTCTTATTACTTTGTGGCGGACTCTCCACTAATTGGCCCACTAATGTATCCTGTGGAGAAAGATTGCGATACAGTGACTTTTCTCATGAATTGTATTGAGAAAAAAAATTAATCCATCTACTGTATTTCTTCGTTTAACTTTTTGAATGAAACTCGAGCAAGGATCAAAGGAAAATTATTGCACATCTATCAAAGAAATTCGATATTTACGCTGTTTGCTCTATTTCATCGGGAAAAAATAATCCACAAAAATAATACAGAATAGTACTTTTCAAAGAATTCAGTTTTAAAAATTTGTTAGTTATTGATTGTTCATCATAAAAAATTACTTTCATTGATAATGAAGTTCGAACAAATACTCACATGAAACATGCAACAACATGTTGCATGTTTTTGAAACATAGATGAATTCAAAATAGTAATCATCGAAATGAATACCATTTTCAATTCCCAGGCTCAGAGTTCTTTGTAATATTTTACTCATTTCTTCACAACCAATTGCTAATAAATTCTGAAGTTTTTTATGAAGATTTTGTCCTGAAATGTGCGGGATACTGATGAGGCCCAACAAGGCCGAAACCGGTATATCTCTCATCTCAGTGACAAAATCTAATATCATTTCTCCAACCTCATGATAAAAGAACTCTGAGCCTGGGAATTGAAAATGGTATTCATTTCGATGATTACTATTTTGAATTCATCTATGTTTCAAAAATGTTCTCGATGTGCCTTCGTAAAGGCAAAGAATTTTCTTTTTCTTATGTTGCATGTTGTTAATGATTTAAAACGTAAGATATTCCATGAATAGTTCATATTTATTTGCCCAGAAGAATATGGAAAAATTTCGTGTAAATTCACATTCATATTTGTATACAGGGTAGGCAGAATTGATGATACATGAACTACAACTTTGTAACCCAACAAAATAGAGGGAAACGAATGGCACATAACGGTCGTTTTTTTCAGAGAAACTAATTATACCATCAACTGCATTCCTTTCTATCTTCTATTATCTCTGTTTCTGTTCATGTAAGATTGTTGAAATCAAAACCTTATACATACACTAATTTCATATCAATCCAGTAGCATACTATACTTACTGTCAATAAATTCCGGAGAGGCGAAATTTTTGTCAAATTCAACACCCTGTATCTTTTTTCGTGGTTCTCAGATTTTGTTGAAATCTTCACGAGGTATAGTATTGGGTCTTGATATATAAGCCTGAAGTTAACTTTGCGAAAATAGTTCATCCGTTATACATAGTGATACAAAACCTTGTTTTATACCTTTCATTTCTGAATACCCTGTGGTCAATTTGGGGAGGAAAATTTGATATCATTCAGTTTTAATTTGAAGTGTTACCCTTTCTTTACAAAATATTCTGTATTTTACGTCAGTATCTGCTTTGAAAAAATTATACACATTTTCATAGAAAGTGTTGCAGTTTTTCAATTTTTATAACCAGTAAACATAAACAAACGTCTGAAAATTGATAGCCTTTATTTCCACCTCGCTTTCTCATCACTTTTACCATACGACGTGGTATACTTTCGATGCATTAAAACATTTTGTTGAAAAAGGGTCACACTTCAAATCGAAACTGAATGATATCAAATTTCCCGCCTCAAATTCAGCACAGGGTGTTTAAAAATGAAGGGTATGAAACTAGGTTTTGTATCACCTTTTATAACGGATGAACTACAGGAATTTTTGGCAAAGTAAACTTCAGGTTAATGTAACTATACCTGGTGAAAATTTCAACAAAATCGCAGAACCACGGGAAAATATATAGGGTGTTGAATTTGAAAACAATTTTGCCTATTCAGAAATTATTCCTCCCAAGAGGTTTTCTTGCTGATCTATAACATAAACTTTCATTTTTTTCTTTTGGAAACAATAGTTGACTAAGAAAGAATTATAATTGATTTTTCTTCCAAAAATATATAACACACTATACTGGGTGGGCCATGTAAAACAGTTCTTTTCAGCCCCATTTTTTTAAGTATGCTCTAGAAAATCGTTCAACTGGTTGATCTTTCCAAACGGAATAGAAATCAATCAGTGTATTCATGAATAGAACTGAAAAACTTTTACTTTGATGTGTCACTCGAACCCAATAGAAATTTTAATTTCGAAGAGGGTGCCACCCTGATTAGGGGTACGATCTTGAAGACTAAAGACTTCGAAAGATTCACTCTTCTGAGCATTAGAGCATTTCTTATAATTAATCATGGAAATATTGGTCAAAAGGAATTTTTGACATTGGCAATCCTTTATAATGTATATACCTCTGAAACAGGAAAATATGATGATCATTTCTGACTCATGACTCATAATCCACTATGGTTTCCATAAGAAAAAAAACTTTTCAGAACTACGGTGAGTTCCAAGAACTTCAATCAAATTAATGAGTAATTAATTTGAATTGTCTTTCAAACTGGAATGTCACATTTGATGCACGATTAAAATTTTAATGACCCATTAAATATGGGCGTTCGTGCAACCCACCGATAGTGAAGTAAAAACATACAAATCTTTTTCTTTAGGTGAAATCGCCCAGAGAGTCTACATAATAAACGAACATTTCACGTTCAGCTTGTTCACGAACGTCTGCAGAAGTCTCTTCGAGAAGCACAAGCTCCATTTCGCCTTTTTGATGTGTGCCAGAATTTTAATGGACACGAACAAAATCGACGGACACGAATGGCATCATTTCTTGGCCGGTGGATCTCCCATTGGAGTAAGCCTTGGAGCATTTCTCGAAATAACTGTCTAATTACAATTTTCTTTCATGCAGACAGACCGCAACCCCTGTCCCGAATGGCTCTCTAGTAAATCCTGGAATGAAATTTTGTCTTTACGAGTACTCCCAACTTTTGAATCATTCACAAACACGTTCGCCGCAAAGAGATCGCATTACCAAATGATTTTTGAGGCACAGGAACCGCAACAGTGAGTAAAACTGGATTAAATATTGAAGTTGTCGGGATTTGGATGTTGCTTGTTTTTCTGGGGAATGTTTTATTCGAAGTGCAACTCAATAATGCACGTCCTCTTTGATTCCTATCGTATTGATGTTCCGAAGGAAAGGAATGGAAAACCAGATATTTGTGTTTGCTGTGGTTTTGGCTTACATTTCGACGATGAAACAAGACAGCAATTTTTTATCTCATGAATGAACTTAAACCTGCGGCTCCGTACTCGCTTTAATTCAATATAAAATGCTACTGTCTAGTGTTCACTTTATTTTGCGTTTTTCCATTCCGTGCCAGGATATGCAGATTCTGTGAATCAGAAACGAATGAAAGCAGAAAATTAAAACAACTTCACTACTAAAAATTAAATCAAGAAAAAATTATTATTGAACATAAACAAATAATGGCGGTATTCTGCTTTCATCTGTAAGCAAATCTGTGACTTTTTATATACAGTAAGATTACAAGGTTCCCAGACGTAACGAATTTTACAGTATAGATAGTCTCATATGTGTAGTGTGTTTATACTCGCTAGCTTGGCTAGGTAGAAAAGATAGACAAAAACCAACCGAACTTTTCTTGAATTCAAAGAACTGTTTCTTTTATATGTCATGCAGAATATCATAAAAAATAAATATTTCATATGGCCAGACCGTTTCCGAGGGCCGTTATTCCTTCCAGACGACTTAAATTTCAATAAAAAAATCACAGTTAGAAACATTGTAGCGAAATGGCCAGATTCAGCACTTTTCTTGTATTTGAAGCACTGATTTTGATATTTGTCACGCAAAATATCATAATAAAAAATATTTCATATGGCCAGACCGTTTCCGTTAGCCGTTATTGCTCCCAGACGGTTTAAATTTCTTGAATTTATTATTATAAATATAACAGAAATGAAAAAATAAAATCTTTTTTTATAATAATAATAATAATAATAATAATACTTTATTCACCAATTTTTTCAAGTTACAAATAATTCAAAGTAATCAGACAACATTCACATTAATCAAAATGGAAATAAAGTTCAAAATGCAGAATAAACATCAAAAAATAATATTGAATCAATTGAGTACCATGAAAGGAAAATCCTTGTGTATGGTAAGTATATCAAATCTTCAAGTATTCACTACGTAAATATCCTAGAAGGAACTTTTCGCAACATTCCATACCATACCATCATCAATCTGTAGAGTACTATCTGATGGGAGCATTTTTTAGGTCTACCAGATTAGCCACTGTAGCTCTAGGCTGAAGGACCTCAACTCCCTTACATTGTCTGGCAGGACATTATAGGTTCGCGGGGCCAAATATGTATAAGTTCTTTGGCCAATTGTCTTGTGCACTCTTGGTATTGAGTGACCCCCAAGGGCGTATCTTGTATGAACTTCATGATCTATCGTTTTATGATTAGTTTTATATTTATAGTAGAGCAGAAAACTCCTACAGAACAATTGTCTTGGATCAAGTACAGCTGCCTCTCTGTACAATTCATCTGTTGGTTGAGTGACTTTCCTTCTATAGATTACCTTGAGGATTCTTTTTTGTACAATTTCTAACTTTTTTATGTGAACTACCTCCACCCCTCCCCAAGCTAGAATACCATACAAAAGCAACGACTGCACCAGAGCAAAATAAAGAACCCGCAGATCAGCCAATCCACAAAAAAATTCTCATATGTCTAAATAAGGCTAGGTGTCTTCTCAATTTAGAACATAAGTTTTCAATCTGGTAATCCCATCGTAAGTGCGAATCCACTATTATCCCAAGATATTTCGTGCAGTGAGTTCTATCGATGTGAATTATTTTGTGATCCAAGTGTACCACGAGCTTATCTACATCTGGAAGTGAGGAAACATAGCTACTGAAGGACATAAAGGAGGTCTTCTCATAGTTGACAGTTAGTAGTTTTTCTCGGAAGAAATCTAAAATTAATCTTAATCCTAATTTTCATTGTTATCTCCACTCGATGGTGAACTCGTACCTGGCGTTTTACAACAATTTTATTGATACAGGTTCCGTTATTATGGGTTCTGTTCAAATATCCTCAAGTTAGTTGAACCAGCCTTTAGTCGTGATTTCTCCCATACACTTTGTAGGAAGAAAAATCGATAATTTCAAGGGATCTTATAAAAATTTTGATTGTGGCTGGCCGACTGTTTGGCCCTTGGGATTGGTCTGGCTTTCCACAAAAGTTAATTGAATAATTATATTCAAAATTGGAGGAATTACTGCTCACGGAAATATGAATTTTTTTTCATATCATCTTTAGTGATGAATATAAAAATCAGTGCTTCGAATTTAACAAAAGTATTGAATCTGCCCATTTCGCAATTATGTTTCTAACTGTGATTTTTTATTGAAATTTAAAGCATCTGGAAGGAGTAAATGCCCACAGGAACGTTCTGGCAATATGAAATATTCATTTTTCATAACTTTCCGCGTTACATATATAAAAATCAGTGCTTCGAATTTAAGAAAAGTTCGATATGTTTTTGTCTTTCTCTTCCACCCACTACCTATGAACCGCCTAGCCTAGCTATCGAGTATGCACACACTATTGAACTCATATAAGGCTATTTATACTAGAAAATTTGTTACTTCAAAAATAAGTAACGTCTGGGGGCCCTGGGATCTAAGACTAATAAGATTACAAGAAAATTACGATTCTCGACGCTTTCTGTGAATCTGCAGCTTACAGAAAACATATCGAAAGGTATATTTTGAGGTTAGGTTGAATGGTTTGTTTTTGTCGCAGAATATAGAATACTTTTCCTTACCCAACTACTATCAGGCGATTTCGATTCACTTTGGTTCTTGGTTGGTTCATAGATTGGTCTGTTAGTTTTGGATCAACCGCATTCGAATGACAAATTGGTGACGTCTCGAATCAGCTGTTTCGCCGAAACTTGAACCGTATTCGAAAGCGCGGTTCGTTTGACGTTGTCATTTATGAACAGAGAGTTCAACAGCTAACCAACCAAAACAGCCATTCAAAATCGACTTTTGTGTTTCATTATCGCACTCTGATTGTAAATTTCTCTTTCTTGTTGAAACGAACACAATTTAACGATGAGTATATCCAATAATCAATAAATACGGTCGAATTTTACAGAGAACTAGATTCTATTCTTTGATTTGCAGATTTACGAATCTCTAAGTCAGCCATATAGATACAGATCAATCGTAAGCTACAGTGTAGCTTACAGAGAAAAAGCAGAATACCGCCATTAATAGCTTATATCTAAAACTCTCACGGTGGAGAAAACTGAAAGCAATCGAATGATTCACTCAGATCCGTTTGCACCATCGTTCCTTAAAGTTAAGGATCCCTTAAATATTGACAGGTGCACGACTGCCACTCAAATGGAATTCTTACGTAAGGGACCTTAGAATATAGAACAATATTTTATTATCTATGTAGGTACCCTTAAATAGTTCTATCTAGTGATATTTCAGTTTTTCATGTTGTGTAACTTCACTCTAGTCCAATAAAGCCTTTTCATTGGCTGGCCGGATACAGATGATAGGTAGTTGTCTTTTTCTTAACTCAGCTTTACTGCCATTTTGACGATTCAATGCTAGTTGAAATTTCGAATTTTTTTCTATTATTTCATAGAAAACAATAAATACTCAGTCAGTTTGACAAATTATTTTAGGTTATAATCCCATTCTTAAATTTGAGGTTAGGTTTTAAATATTTAAGGAACGATGGTGCAAATGGATCTAAACCATCTAAAAAAATCTACAATTCCTTATTGCTTCGATTCAGCTGTACAGGGTGGGCAAAATTGGTGATACATGAACTACAACTTTTTAACCCAACAAGAAAGAGAAAAATGGATGGCACTTTACGGTGGTCTTTTTTAGAGAAACTGATAATGTCATCAACTGCATTCCTCTATCTTCTTTTGTTTTCGAGTTATAGGCCAAAACTGAAAGTTGGGCGATTTCAACTTTGGTCATTATCTCCGTTCCTGTTTGTGCTAGGATGTTGAAATAAAAACATTATACAGGCACTTTGTTCATAGCAATCCAGTAGCGTACTTTGGTTTTTCCCAAGAGGTTTCCTTGCTGAGCTATAGCATAAAGTTGTGTTTTTTCTTATGGAAACAATAATTTCAAATGGCTAAGGAAGAATCACCCTTTTTTCCCGTTTCAGGAATATATCATACATCATACATCGCCCTCAGATTCATTCAGATATCATGAATAATAAAGTTTGTATGTGAAATTTGAATCATTGAGTATTAAGTAGGCTTAATCACAGAATAATATGTCTCTACGCATGGTGACATTATTATTTTGCCATTGAATACTTGATTGAATTATCCGTTTTTCGATCTCTGTTCAGAATAATTGTAAATCACTTGAATTTGAAGTTATTATTGCCGGCAATAAGGAAATGTTCGCAAACTTCGAGAAATATGATATGTTGAAATTTTTTATTTTAGCGGCAATAATGACTTCGTATTGACAGTTGTTTTGAACAGAGATCAAACCACAGGGAATTTAATCAAGTATTCAATCACAAAATAATTATGACACCATGTGTAGAGACATATTATTCTGTGATTAAACCTACTTAAAACTGAATAATTCAAATTTCACATACAAACTATATTTTTCATGATATCTGAATGAATCTGAGGGCGATGTATGATGTATGATATATTTCTGAAACGAGAAAAAAATGGCGATTCTTCCTAAGCCATTTCAAACTATTGTTCCCATAAGAAAAAAAACACAACTTTATGTTATAGCTCAGCAAGGAAACCTCTTGGGAAAAACCAAAGTCCGCTACTGGATTGCTATGAACAAAGTGCCTGTATAATGTTTTCATCTCAACATCCTAGCACAAACAGGAACGGAGATAATGACCAAAGTTGGTATCGCTCAAATTTCAATTTTGGCCTATAATTCGAAAACAAAAGAAGACAGAGAAAGGCAGTTGATGGCATTATCAGTTTCTCCAAAAAAGACCACCGTAACGTGCCATTCATTTTTCTCTATCTCGTTGGGTTAAAAAGTTGTAGTTCATGTATCACCAATTTTGCCCACCCTGTACATACTCTTGATCCTTTTCCAAACCTAAAAACTTCAGTTAAATAGAAATTTAGTCAAATCAAAGTTGAACAGCAATGATGTGCCAATTTTTTCAGGCAACAATTACCAGAACCATTCGAATCGGAGTTGACCTTATTCCAAAGATTGCTGATACTCAAATGTCTCCGACCGGACAAAGTAACGAACGCCATTCAAATTTTCCTGTCGCACGAGCTCGGCCAACGTTTCGTCGAACCTCAAACCACCGATCTCGGCGAGATGTTCGCCGAGTCGAGTGCCACGGTTCCCCTGATCTTCGTACTTTCCACGGGAACTGATCCAGCCGCTGACCTTTACAAATTCGCCGAAAGAATGAAGATGGCCAAGCGAATGTCCTCGATTTCCCTGGGCCAAGGACAAGGCCCTAGGGCTGAAGCTTTGATCAAGAGCGGCTGCGATGCGGGCACGTGGATTTTCTTTCAGGTGAACAAAACATTCTATTAAATGTGCGATGCTATGAAACGTTTCATCTTTATGTTGGAAATTTCTTGAAAAAACTGGACTTTATTCAATGCAATAGTATATAACATTACTAGCAAGGTAACAAAGTTTTTACTGGTGAATGGAGTTACCTACTTGAGCCAGTAAAACCCGTTACCTTGCGTGTATTGTTTTATATTTTATTTGTTTCTCATTTGTTAAAAGGTTAGATGAATTCCAAAAAAAATTTCAATAATTTGTCGCAAATGTCGTTAGCTATAGAAGCTTTACCACGAACATGTCTGTTTATTTTTCTTTACATTTGTTTTGGCGAAAGCGAAAATGAAAGTTCGAAAAGAAATTATTGAGGCAGCCAGCGGTGTTGCTTCAAGTGCATTACCTGCAAAATCCGCTTCAGGGTACGAGCGAGAATACGACGACTTCAAAAAGTGGCAAAACAAATATAGTGTGATTGGGGTAACTGAAGATGTTTTGTTGATCTACTTGAATCAATTATCCTAATACTTTATGGGCATAATGGTCTATGCTAAAAAGCTGCTTGGAAATGAAAGAAAATGTAGGTTTGTTTTCCTTAAAAATTCATTGAAAAATAAGACGTTTAGTTGTCATTTGCAGATTTCAAAACGTAATAGCGATTCTGAAACGAAAAAATGAGCGTTATACGCCAAAGAAGGCCAAGGTATTCAATGAAGAAAAGACTGAACAATTTCTTTTACATGCTCTTGATGACCTGTGGTTTCTGGAGGAAATTGTAACAATATTCGGGATTTTTGGATGTTTTCGATGTGATGAAATCCTCTCCTTAAACAGGAATGATGTAGAAGATATGGAAAAATACGTTATTGTGACATTGCGTCAAACAAAAAATTCAATAACAAGAAGATTCACCATAACCGATGATGGCTGCAGCTTCAAGCCCCCCATGTTATACAGAAAATATGTAAATCTTAGGCCTTCTGGAACAGAAAGCTTAACATTTTTTGACATACCGACTTGGAAAGTGCATTTTCCTTAATGCTGGCTAGCACACTATTGGTGATGTATCAAAGCAATTAGAGAAATATCCAGGTTTAAAAGACCCAGAGTTATACACCGGCCACTCTCTTCGTAGAACTGGAGACACTATGGTTGCGGATTCGAGTGGAGATGTTTTAGCACTGAAGCGTGCAGGAGGGTGGAAGAGCACCGAAATTGCGATGGGTTATGTCGATGATTCAGTCAATAAAATAATAGAAATGTCTAGCAAATTATTTGGTAGTAAGGAGAGTACAAATGTTCTGCAGTCCTGGAGTTTAGCAGTTTAAGAGTCAACAGATGGTTTATCATCAACAGTATCAACTCTTTCATCATCAAAAATCTGTGTTACTAGAAATAACAATTGTACCATGGTTTTCAAGATATATGACGATAAAACAAAATTTTAAAGTAACTGATACTACTAACTAAGTGAAAACTAAGTTAACTGTCAGTTTTACAAGTTAGTGACTTGATTAAATAAACTTTCTTGATTAATATTGTGGTTTCGGAAACTGGTGTTTACAAATGAGAAACAAATTGAAACATTTTCATGGTCTATTATGAGGAATAACGGGTTAGATTCAGGTTTTATACTTATTTTCAAGAAAATAAATACTTGCATCATAGTAGTTGGCTCAGCACTTCTTGATTTTGAAAAAAAAAGTGTATTGCTGAATTGTGCTAGGATTATTCTGCGTTATGCCGGCGAAATTTCTCGTTTATTCCAAGTGCTTCCAGAGATAATTCAAAAACCGACAGAATCTGACAATCTAGCACTTTTCCAAATATTGTATTCCAATGATTGAAAATAGTTTTTCCGCCACTCATGTCCTGAGTTGTGCCATTCGAATATTTTTCCTGAAGTCTATATAATTTTAGAAAATTAGGAATTGATAGAACTATAGCCCAGCACTATCGTTTTCGCGTTCAACAAATCAATTGTTAAATTTGTGCCGTCTTGTGACGCAAATAAACTGCTCCATATGAGGTACGGATATTTTAAATTGCGAAAAAATTTCATATTTGTACTAATTCAACTAGCAGGAAATAAAATTCAAGCATTTCGAGACTATCAATAGGTACAATGTAGGATCTCCACGGACATCAGATGTTGTTTCTTAAGGGTGCAGAAGCTCTCACAGCTCATTTAAGGATTCTAGGTTATGTTGGTGATTCCTAATCTTTTTTGGAGAATATCCCATGCCCATGCATGTTCTATGCAATTCAAATCTGGTGAGTGCGGAGGTATTGGTTAATGTGGAAAACAAAGTACCTCGCTCGCATTCTCAACTATGGCTGCACGGTGCAGTCTAGCGTTATTGCGAAAATGAAAATTTTCACCAATAGCAATTTGAAAATTTGGCAATACATTGTCAATATCATGCTCCTTATATGGTAAGGCGGTTATATTCCCAGGACAAATGTGTAGATCTGTGCCCCCGTTGAAACATAATATCCTGGCCCATATTATAACACTTCCCCCTCGGAATGGATAGACTTCTTGGACAAAACGACTATTACGGGGTATGCGTGGAATTGTTCATACCCATATTCTTCGAGAATCTGAAAATTCTCCATATCTGGATTCATCTGTGAAAAGGGCAGTACGCATTGATCGTTCCAATTGATATGTTGCCTTGCCCATTCCAGTCTTTGACGCTTATGGTCACGTGTTAATGGAACTGTAGCATTTCGATAGCCTTATAAGCCTCTGCTAATTTACGGATTGGCAGTCCCATAAAACTCGTGTTAAATCGGAGCTGTTGATTAACTGACTCCATTTCAAAATGGGAACATTCATGATGCATACGCAAAGAACCGAACTTCAGAAAAAAGGCCACCAGATTGACAAAATGTCTCATACTGAGGTTTATTGGATCGATTCCAGTTGTTATTGTGTTTGACATGATTGTACAGGGTGATTCACTCATCTTGGTAACCCCAATTTTTTTGAAAACTTCAGAATACCTATATTTCATTCTTTGAATGGCGTTTTTAACAAGTCAATGTTGACTTGAGATGTGCATAAAAATCTGCGGAATAAATAAAGACGCCAGGCACCACGGCGCTATCAAAAATTTTTTCTCCAGGGACATTTTTTTTTATCATGTCATTCGAAAGATCATTTCATTCTGAATTTTTTTTTTTCGAATTCAATTTTTATACATTTCATAGTCAGTGATCTGCAGCGTGTTTTATGTTAATTATATTCCATTTATTTTCTTCTGTATTATGGTATTATGGAGACATAGATATAATTTTGTGATTTGAATTCAAGAAGGCTAGTTTTCTAGTCAATGCTTCTTCAAATGAGCTGAAATATGTGGTTGCAGCAAGATATGGCTCCATGTCACAACGCTGCCACTGAGAAGAGATATTTAGATCAAGAATTCGAAAATAAATGGATAGGAACCAATGGACCCATCAGGTATCGCCGGACCTAAAGCTCATGAATTACTTTCTGAGGGGCTCCCTGAAAATATGGTATACCAAACTGATTTCAATAACTTGGACCATTTGAAAATGAAGATAAGAGCCCAAGTAGTCCCTTATATTTCGACCGAAGTAACTTATAATGAAATAGGAGAATGTTATAATTTATGTATGGATCATAATGGCCGGTTTATAGAACATATGATCCGAAATATTTCGTTTGTAATAAAAAATGATTATTGTTATAAGATATAACATTTAATGAATATAAAAAAAATAGTTTGTTAAAAAACCTCCGTCATTTTAAGAAACAAAATCATATCTAGGTCATCCAGCCATTATGATCAAAACATAAGTTAGATCATTTCAAGTTACTTTGGTCAAAATATAAGGGTCCATTCATTTTCGAATTCTCGATCTCAATATCTCTCCCCAATGGCAGCGTTGTGGCATGGAGCCCCATCTTGCTGTAGCCACATACTTAATCTCATTTGAAGAAGCAGATTGTTTAGAAAACTAGTATTCTTGAATTCAAGGCACGAAATCATATCTATGTCTCCAAATAAAGGCATACTACCATAATACAGAAAAAAATAAATGGAATAGATTCAACATAAAACACGCTGCAGATCATTGACTGTTAAATGGATAAAGGAATGGATAAAATTGTATTCGAAAAAAAGTTCAGAATAGAATCATCTTTAGGATGACATCGACTTGTTCAAAACGCCATTCACAGAATGAAAAAATATTCTGACGTTTTCGGGAAAATTAGGGTTACCAAGATAAGTGAATCACCCTGTACATCGATTTTTCCAAAGATTCCATACTTTTCAAAGCAATTTAATACGATATCTCCAACTCTTATGAAGCGGTTGATATATTAATATTACAAGCCTTGTGTGTACCTTAAAACGAAAGTATCTTTTTACTCTCCAGTTTGAGATTATTTCTTGATATACTTTGAAATATAGGTGTTTGGAAAAAAAAATTACGCATAGTACAAAGATCTCCGTTCTGATGAAAATATGAAAAAAATTATGCCTTAGATCTGAAAACTAGATAACTTAGGTAAATACTGGAAATACTGCTCATCTGGAAGTGTTCAATTAAAATAAAGAACAAATTCGAATAACTCGAACAAAAATTTTCATATTCTATTCACACCCAGTATTTTGATGAGCATAAAAAAACAAATCTGATCACTATTTAGAATTGCCACTTGGCCCCAAGTTGGATGCCACGGCTGGAGTACCTCATAGAAAATATCGAGCCAGAAAATACCCACAGGGACTTCAGACTCTGGTTGACCTCGACACCATCACCACATTTCCCGGTCTCCATACTGCAGAACAGCTCCAAAATGACCATAGAGCCACCTTCCGGCATAAAAGCTAACCTGCTCAGGGCGTACATCAGTCAGGTGGCGGAATTGGCTGATTTCATCCAATCGGAAAATCCGAAAGCTCCCCCCTTCAAGATGTTACTCTTCGCCTTGTGCCTGTTTCACGGTGAGCCAGTCGAAGTACGTATCACGTAAATTTTCAAAACGAGTGTTTTCATTCTAGCTGTGCTGTTAGAAAGAAGGAAATTCGGCCCTCTCGGATTCAACATACCGTATGAATTCACCACGGGAGACTTGAAGATTTGTATTTCTCAATTGCACATGTTCCTCATGGAATACGACCAAACTCCCTTCAAAGTACTGACGTACACAGCTGGTCACATAAATTATGGTGGCAGAGTGACTGATGATTGGGACAGAAGGTGCCTCATGAACATTTTAGGAGATTATTATGACCCAAAAGTCGTCGAAGCTGCTTTTAACTTCGATAATACAGGGGTTTACCATCAGGTAATATTAATCTTCCACAGGAATACATTTTCAATACTAATATGTTAGGGCCATGGCGATCGATGGTTGAAACATCAAAGTCTTCCTTTCGAAGTCCAAAAAAATTTATTGTGATCGCTAAGAGAAGTAGCAAATGATGATTCTGAAAATTTATTACTTAATGGATTCTCGTTGTTGTTGAATCCCAAGACAATAATCTGAATTATTCCAAAAGAATATTTGACGAAAAAATCTATGATTTGATTAAATTTATTACTAACCTATTTATTCAACATTTTTGTTTCGCAGTTCACATTGTTGGTAATGAGGAAAATGATGTTATGAAATAAACAATTTATGAGCGTACGACCGGGATACATACTACTCAATTTGTAGGAGAATATGAATGTTGAATTATATGAGTATCAAGTAAGGAATAAAAAATTATCTGGATAGTACTCATTTCTGATGTAGTAGTTATCGATACATATTGAAGTGAAGGACTCTTTGAAAAATCAAACTATTTACTGCTTGCCACAAATAGTTTTTCAAGTAATTCAGATAATCATCTTGGGTTTCGATAAAGTTTGTAAATAATTTTTTAGAATAATCAAGTCGATATATTTTATTCTTGCCTCCTCTGTTATGTTGTGTTCAGTAAACGACACGCAGTACCCATGTTCAAGTAAAGAATTTCATTCGATATCAAAACTCATTGGAATGGAATATAATCATCATTTCAGTTTTAATATGACGAGATTACAAAAATAATTCTTTTCTTAGTTGGAAATGCCTATAACTTAGAGGGAGTCCGAGAGAATTTATCCTCCTTCCACTAAAATGCCTTTTTTTTGGTACCATAGCTTTTCCTTGTAGTTTTTTTTTAACTGCACTATTAAGCCTCATTTTGCCTCTGGAAAGACTCGTGTACCTCTAATGAATTGTGAGTTATAAACGAATTCTCACAAATAAAATTTTGGCTAATTTCTTCCGCTTTTATGGCAGACTTTACTCTCTACACAGGGAGACACAGACTCATGGTACACCCCCATTTTCTCCCTTCTTTCTGTAGCTATATTTCTGAAATTTGAAACATTCAATATACCTACTCACCTTGAGACACTTTTTGTTCATTAAAGAAAATCCAATTTCCGGTTTTTCCGGAAATGACATCAACTTTGGATTTTAAAATAGGAAACCCGGTATATTATTACATTTTTCAAATCTCCATAATTTGTTTTATCTAATGATACCTCATAGTTTATATTTCATTCGTCGTAACGCTCATTTTATTTTTCGATCTAGAGAGCCATGTACTCCCTAAAATTATTCCAAATGATCAAAATAATGCTACACTATAGTAATACGTACCAAAAAAGTTAACCAAAACTTTTTTTCACTCGAAATTTCGTTTTGTCAAATGGTAGCATAATGGTACTCTGACGTCATTCGAAAGATTCATCGGTGGGGTATCCATCCATATCAACTTTTTTTCTGTATAACCAATACGAACACGATAATGGAATTTAGACAAGTTTAAGTATCTTCTCGGTTCAATCACAATAATTAATCAAGGTAGCTAGCGAACACAAACAACAATTTTAAGTTGGAATTTTTTTTCAATATGTCAAAAAGTGAGAATATTCAATGTTCCAAATTTCAAAAAATAGCTACAGAAACAAAGGAGAAAATGAGGGTGTACCATGAGTCTGTATCATACTGTGTAGGGAAACATTACCCGAATTCAGAATCAGGTAATATGATCATTCAAAATGTTGACATCATTGTAAAAATTTCTATTCATGTCAAGGAATTCAGTATCCCCCTGGTTATCTCTCCTGGACTCCCCCACCTAAAGTACTTGGAAAATAGAGATATTTTCATCCAAACAACTGCGAAATGAATGTGTGATACCTTTCCAACAAAGACATGAAAATAAAAGTGTCAAGAATTAATTGATATATATTTTGGGTTTAAGACGCCGTTTCTCTGGCTCAAATTTACAATATAAGTCATCAAGACTTAAGCAAGACTTGATCCCGTTTTGGATATTCATGAAGTCAAAAAACTTCTATTTTGTCTTTTTTTCATCTGTGATAGAGCTTGCATCAAAAATCATTATGAATCTAAATTTTTTTGTCGTTATAAGATATTTGCAATCACATCAGTAATACTTCACCTATTTTGGCATTCCTATAGACTTTTGAAATAGAGCATATCATATCAGAGTCGAATGAGAGACGGGATAAACCACAACAGTTGCTTTTGCCTTTTATGTCAACATTGTTTGATAAATGAATGAAGATGAAGCTTCCGAGTCTGAAGAAATTAATGAAGATCATCTACAACAAATGATTAATGCAGGTGAAAATGAGAGAATTGATTTCGGACAAGACTTTCTTCATTTTGATGAACATTTAGAAAAAAACAGGAAAATTACGTTTTAATAGATATGGCTGTGATTGAAATACCATGAAAACATATACCAATGCTAGCAAATTACAATATCGAAAAACATGTCCTTATAATTATTTCATTCAAGTAGAAATTGAAGAATTGTAATTGAACCGAACTCATTGATTTCTTTCGGATTAAAAATGATCTATCTTACAGCATTTCTCATCTGCTATAACCGTTTTTACTCAGAGCCTGTTTGATCGCGTCACAAAATATATGTCTTCAATCAGAATTATGAAGGGAAAAATAACTGTTGTTATAATCTAATTCATAGGCAAAATATCTTTTTTCTTACTTCGCTGTGTAGAATGCCGAGTACCATTTGATCAAATAACATTTCTATGTCCCTGGATATTTTTTGCAATAAACGGCTACCATTTCTGATTATTTTCGTGAAAAAATTATATTCTTTCACACTGCAAGCTTCAGGTGGAGTGCATTGGTTTTTTATTGTCTCCAGATTTAAGCAATACATACGCCTTTTCTCTCAGAGCTATTTAACTTTTTAAAATCCGAATTATTTTATATACAAACATGCTGCTACTTTCACATAGACTTCTGAGAGTCCAGACACGATTTATTCGAAGGGCGTCTGCATTCGCTTTGAGTAAATACTGAGAATCAATGGTGTCATTTTTGGGAACGTTTTAGATATATCTTGACTCGAAAAGTGTGGTATTCCAACTCTGATCTCCTTGGCATTTTAATTATCAGATACACAGAAGGATAGAAAATAATACTTATGCAAAACAGATGATTCAAGGCTGATATGAGTTAATCTAATAAAATTTGTTAGAGTCATACTCCAGTAACATCATTATCCGTCGTAGTAGGTGAAATTCATTGGCTTTCGTCCTAGAAATGACCAAAATATAAAAATGTGGTCTTGAACTGAAATCAGTACCTAATTATATCATTCTAGTGGAAAGTAAAAAAACTTAAAATTTCATTAATAATTAGCAATTGCTAATAATTTTGTTTTTTATCGTTTTTCACCTCCAGTAGAAGTCGTTTCATTTTTACTTGTTCCATTTTAAGCTGCCCTCCGATGCCTTATATCTAGACTACTTGGACTACATCAAATCGCTTCCCATAAATGACGATCCAGAAGTTTTTGGCATGCATTCCAATGCAGACATCACATTCGCACAAGCGCTCACCTCTAGCTGCTTGTCAACATTGCTGATGCTACAACCGAAGCAAGTAGGTGGCGCTGCTGCAAGTCAAGAAGAAGTCACAGGAAACGCTGCCAGGGATATCCTTGAGCATCTGCCTCCGCTATTCGATTTGGAGGAGATATCGAAAAAGTAAATTTCACTCAATTTTTCATGATAAAATGTTGTGATGAAAAATTTTTATTATAATAATAGACATCACCTGCTTATGATAGGAATTTGAAAAAGTCAAACCTATATGACTGAAAATACAAAGGGAGCAATTGACAACAGCAAATGTTTCAAAGAACTTTAAAAAAAATAAAGAATCAAAAATGAGATCTTTGCAGACCTAAGTGCTTTCCACCCCGCTATTTTTTTCTTCATATATTATTTCAAGTTTTGTAACATTTTCACTAGATTCTACTTTTCTAGGATTATTATAATGCAATATTTTTGCTTTAATTCCAAAAAATTCAGAGAAGAGTAAGTTGTCACTAATCGTTTCAATTTAACACACTGAACGAATGCATTTGAATAGATACCAATTTTTTAGGAGACCAATAAAGTGATTTTTCGAGATATCACAACAGATGATGTTTCAGATATCCTGTTCTGTATGAAGAGTCCCTGAATACAGTGATCATTCAAGAAGCTATACGATACAATAAATTACTGAAGGTCATTTCGGATAGCCTGAGGGATTTATTGAAAGCTTTGAAAGGATTGGTGGTTATGTCAGAAGCATTAGAAAAAATGTCCAGGAGCCTATTTAGTAATCTTGTTCCGGAAATGTGGGCTTCCAAGGCATATCCTTCCTTGAAACCACTAGGTCTGTACCACCTATTGAACCATATCAAAAATTATTTTAATTGGGTAGTTGTTATTGTTCTCAATGAAAGGAGTTAATGATGGGGGGTTAATGATGTTAAAACAGTTTCTTGAAACATCGTACATATAATATAAAATCAGAACTGAAGCTTTTACACATAATAATAATAATAATAATAATAATAAATTCACTTTTTGTATATAAATATTTCTCTTTCAAAAACTCGAAAAGTCCCAACTATTTCAATTTAAATATTGCATGAAAATTTTCATTCCAATTCTTAATAGCAGTTGCCTTATTCATAGGTTTTCTTTTTGTTTCACATACTTATGCTATGAGTGTGCAAATTTCACCTACACGAAGGAATTTACAAAGAATCTGATTAATGATCATCCGAAAAATATCGTATTTATTGCATTTTAAAGAAAGACCTTTTTTGAGTCCGTTCTATGACCTTTGTAATAAATACCTGTGTCGCTTCATTTCTTTTACTGGAAGGTTTCAAGAAGTAGTTTTGGAAACCATTCTTTCATCCTACTAAGAGCTTTAAAATTTAATCTACATAAGCTGTTTTTTAACGAATTTTCAGCTGCATGGGTTTCAGATCTTCACGCAAGAACTGCATTTTTGAACAAATGGAAGAATGAAGGAATACCTCCTGTCTTTTGGATTTCTGGATTCTACTTTCCTCAGGCTTTCTTGACTGGAACCCTTCAGAATTTTGCCAGAAAATATGTAGTCTCTATCGATACGATTAATTTCGCTTTCAAGGTAAATCGTTATCACCATCTTTGATTCAATTTAGCAGTAAATTCTGAAAAAACACGAAGCAACTGCATTGGATTTCTCCTTTAATTAGAAAATGAAGAACTGTTTCAGCCTACCGTCTTCAGAATGTTTATAATTAATGTTTACATAACAAAAACGAAACGAATATAATCCATAGGAACGAAGAAACGAATTCGCAATGTAAATTAAGTTGAATTTTCATTCAAGCTTTCCTCATCTGTTTTCTTAATTGTGAGATGTGATCGAACATCCATGTGAATTATATATTTGTTGGTGAAAATTTAACATAACTTACTCTCACATCTCAGAGAAAAAAGTGTTTCTCAAATTGTCAGATATTTTGTAATAAAGAAAAAATGAAAGTCTCGAGAAAAGGATCACCATGAAAAAAAAATATTAAATTATATTTCCATCAAAATCTGCGGTTCGTTGAAAGTATTGAATGTTTGTAGGTTTCGTTTGTTCTTCGGATATGAGTTTGACAGCAAATGGATTCCGTGTGTAATATTTCCTTAATCTTGTCCTTCATTTTATGATGATATATTCTATGCGCATATCCTGTTTTTTTTATAAGCCCATTTTGTAATGTGTTTTGTCATAAAATCAATTATGCATTTTGAGTTTATGAATCGATTAGATATAGACGAACTCTGTATTTGTTCATTTTGAACTCTTCTTTTTTCAATCCTTTGTATGATGCATGTGTTTGCACAAGTTTCAAATGTCCCTATCCCCCGTCTATCATATGTGATTCATGGTAAAAGGTCAAAAATTTAGGTTTTTTGGATTTTTTCTCGAAAACGGTAAGTTTTAACAATGAACTTCATATAGAACTTGTAGATCTTGAAATTCTGTAAACATGATTTTTGGTCTAATTCTAATAGTTACCATACCTGAGGTATAGCGATTCTGAAAGCTATTATCATATTTTTGGTCTAATGCCAAAGTCACGAATGTGCTTCTTCGATGTTTGGAGCAATAGTATATTCTAAAACAAGTTGCAGAATGAACTCCTATTCCAACACGAATGCGAAATTCTGAAACGAGCGACGAAGGAGCGAGTTTTCGATAGTATGAGTGTTGGAATTGCCTTCTGCAACGAGTATTAGACGATATTTTCTCTATTTCAGTAAATTTTTGTGGAAAACTCTCGAAATTCAAATAAAAATTCAGATTGGTGACTTTTGTATTGTATCTTGGCAGTTGGTGTCACTAACGAAATTTGACAGATTGCCGAATTTGAATTGATTTGATTCGAAAATTGAGTGGATCGGAGGTCAGTACTGACAACCACAAAATGAAAAATATAACTGAAAACAATGCTGTAATGATTACCATTACAGCACTACTTTCAGAACTGTAATGAACTCATTACGATACTGAAATAGAGAAACACATTTTAAAAATTCAAAGCATTGCTTTTTAGCAATTCACATTCGAGACAAGTTTCGAATCAAATCAATTCAAATTCCGTTATCTGTCAAATTTCGCATGTCACACCAACTGCCAAGATACAATATAAAAGTCACTAATCTGAAGTTTCATTTGAATTTCTAGAGTATTTCACGAAAATTGACTGTAATAGCGAAAATACCGTCTAATACTCGTTGCAGAAAGTAATTCCAACACTCATGCTATCGAAAACTCGCTCCTTCGTCGCTTGTTTTAGAATTTCGCATTCGTGTTGGAATAGGAGCTCATTCTGCAACTTGTATTAGAATATACTATTCTAACTCTATAATCTTTGATTCAAATGTTATTGATCGGAGTGAATGAGTATATCAATTCAATTATACTGCATCACGACTTTTTAAATAATAATCTAGGTATCTCTACGAGCCGTTCTTCTCATCTCTAGAATGTTTATTGTTCAAACATCTGACACAAGGGAATTTGAACTTTCCACATTCTAATCTGTAGTATTCTCAGTAATTTGTTCATATATTCGCAGGTTCTTCATGATCGACCAGAAAGAAGACCCCCAGACGGCTGTTGCATTTGGGGACTATTTCTCGAAGGAGCCAGATGGAACTTTCACACTGGACTTCTAGATGAATCAAATCCAAAAGAATTGTACACAGGTAATTCAAACTGAACATCAAATGCTTATCGATATTTGAATATTTTTCCGCCAGAAATGCCTGTTGTGTGGCTGATACCAGAAGAAAGTCATAAGAAACCGGACAATATCTATGTGTGTCCAGTTTATAAAACGCTGACCAGAGCTGGAACTCTGTCTACCACTGGGCACTCAACGAACTACGTGCTGGCAATAGAAGTTCCTAGTAATAAACCTGAAAGACACTGGATAAAGAGAGGTGTAGCCTTGATTTGCGCCTTAGATTATTGACGTGATAAGTGATCACTAACTATGTAAGCATATAACCTAAGAAATTATTGTGAATCCTTAATAAAAGAAATTTTATTTGTATTGACTGTCTTTCAGAAAAAAGTGAGTAAGTTCTGCATCATGAATACCACGATGCTATTATTATAATTTTCGACATGGGTATAATTTTGAAGATGCTCCACTAGAACATCAAAATGTGTTCATCCTTCTGTTACCAATTTTAAACTAGTTGAAACGTTCAAAATTGATGAATTGAAAATTGTGGTCAGATCTTGTGTACTATTTCACAAGTTTTGGGAAAAGATGGTTTCACAAGGTGTGTAAGAACAGTGTCATCATGGGTGCTATCGATTAGATCAACATATGCCATGGCCCAGGGTTTTGGTAGTGTCAAATTTACAGTAAATTATGAAAATGAATATTTAATTAACTCTTATTTGTAGAAATAGGCTTCTTCGAGATTTTCACACATTTTTTCGTCATTACCGCTCGAATATTTCTTTCGAATACGGAAATGTTATCGTATTTCGAAAATCGAAATAGTCGGCAGAGCATCAAAGAAAATGTAGATAACCTTTCGTAAATTGCATTTACCACTGTCAGGGATATTACAAAAAGACTTGAGCTTGAGCATCACGAAAATGAACTAATTAGTGTATTAAAAGCAGTAGAATGCACAAATAATATAATTTTTTGTCGAATGTATGGAGTACCCTCACATTTCTAAAATATTGAAAAACTTCGAATTTGGATTCGCTTTGCCCAGTTTGACGGTATATTCAAAGGAAATTGCTGAATTTAATCTTCGTGATTATTATTACCTTGGATTACACAACAAAATAAACTTTTAGAAAATGGAGATGCAGAGTATTCAGTATAAAACTTCAAGGTGACTTGAACTACTTTTTGCAGGTGCTAATAAAATATAGATCACAGTTTTTTCAGTTACCTACAAGTTTTTCATCCGGTACATTCCCATCCAAGTCTTCAAACTTTTTCTGATACTTATGTACGTCTGTTTATTAAATGTGACCGTCAAACTAAGAATATTTCTGGACTTCCTTAAATTTCCATTTCTCGAATTGCGTAACATTACATTGGCAACGTTTCATAGATATTTATTGCTCCTCTGATCATTATCATGTATAAGAGATATAGCAGTCATTGTGTTCTTAGCGTTTAAGATATTCGAATGTTATTATTTGATCACGTTTCGATAAAAAAGACGACTTTCTTCAATTTTCTACTGATGAATGCATTGCGAGCATTTTTCGGAAGTGAGAACAAAAATACATTTGTTGAGATAGTTGATTTTTTGAATTGACCATTTCACACATTAAATTCATGATCTTTTAAAGCTTGAAAACGTGCAAGCTGGTCATATTTAGCGAGTTAGTTTACAACGCCCAATTTTTTTCCCAAGATTGGTTGAGAATATTCATTTCTCTATTTCAGTATCGTAATGACTTCATTACAGTACTAAAAGTAGTGCTGTAATGAAACTCATTACAGCATTGTTTTCAGTTATATTTTTCGTTTTATGGTTGCCTGTACTGACTTCCAATCGAATCAAGTTTCGAATCAAATCAATTCAAATTCCGTGATCTGTCAAATTTCGTATGTCACACCAACTGCCAAGATGCAATACAAAAGTCACTAATCTGAATTTTCATTTGAATTTCGAGAGTATTTCACAAAGATTGACTGAAATAGAGAAAATACCGTCTAATACTCGTTGCAGAAGGCAATTCCAACACTCATGCTATCGAAACTCGCTCCTTCGTCGCTCGTTTTCGAACTTCGCATTCGTGTTGGAATAGGAGCTCATTCTGCAACTTGTTTTAGAATATACTATTATCATCAAGTGCAAAATGCAGAAGGCATTGATATTCTTACATGAGTTTTGAATGAACTGGTGGTAGATTGAGCCCACTGTACGAGTATCTTACATTATCATCTCCGATTTGTTGAATGTCTTTAGAAATCAATTCAATATTTACACGAATACAATTTGGTGAATTTTGCAATTAATTATATTGATCGGCAGGGCTTTAACGAAATATTCTCTCACTATTGAACTATTGTGTTCTACAGCGTGCAAAAAAGGTGTAGGGTAATTGTATATTTCATAAGAACAAAACAGAAAATCAGACGTCAAGTTTGTTTTCATTAAAATTCAGTCAGGCGTAGTGTTTTTGAAATAAAGAATTGTGAAGTTGATTGTAGAGCGAGTAGTTTGACTCTACCTGAGTTCTGATAAGTTTTTGACAGAACGGTCTTGTTTAGCAACATTTATGAGAATAAATTTGGTTGGATTTTACTTCTTTTTGAATAGAGTGGAGAGTGGTCAGATTTGGATGATTTAATACTATATCGCCCAAATTAGGAAAGACAGAAAATAGCTTGTATATAATGAATGGCATAGTCACGTTCCACCTATCAGGGAACATAAATTGCTGAAAGTGTCTTCTTTCTGTGCTACAGGGTGATTTTGGAATTTGTCCAATTTTTGTAATTCACTACACTTTTCTCCGTATTGGAATTACGCTCTGAAAATAAAAACACGTTAAGGACAGTTTTTTCAGTGCTATAGAAATTTCAAGGCTGCTTATAATTCACCTAATTGAATTTTTTTTTCAAATGAAGACCTCAGTGTGTTATGATAGTTTCAAAAAGAATTTTCTTAGACATTTTCGAAATTTAAACCATGATATATTTCCGAGTTTAGACTTCGGTAATTCTGAAATTTTATTTAGATTAATATTATTTTAACTGACCATAGGTCATAGAGCTTGATATTCATCAATTTTGATCTATAAAATTCATTTAAAAAAAAATTAGTTATATTTTTTCATTTCAGAATCGAAATCAGTTCATTACGATACTAAAATTAGTGCTGTAATGAAACTCGTTACAGCATTCCTGTTGAAACAGGAGCTAATTCTGCATTTTGTTTCAGAATATACTATTGTACTTTTAAACAGACTCTGAGAATGATTTTTATTTCTTGAAATTTTTTGTTTCACGTAATAAGAGATCAGAGATTTTGAATTTTTTATCACAGTTTACGTAGATGTTAATGAAAACCTGCTTGAATTATTTTGACCGAGAAGTGTTTTTTAGAAATATTCTATCACGAGGTATATGAATATATTTAGCTTTCTCCTTCTGAAGGAAGAGTTTCTGGAGAAGGAGAAAACTGAAATAGAAACACTCTGGCAGGATCTCTCAGGGTTGAATTACTATTGAAAGTTCCTTCCGAGATTTGGAACTGTGAGATCCAAAAGATATTTGGAACTCAGTAATAACCAACTACACCTCTTCACTGGATTTGTTACAGGGCATTGTCGCCCCAGAAAGCACTTGCTGAATGGGCGTATCGGACACTGACGAGTGTAGATTTCGTGGGGAGGATTGAGAAACTCCCATTCACCTAGTCATAGAATATTTTGGCATTGTAAGCCAAAGCAAACAATGTTTTTGACAAGAGTCCTGTAGGAGTGAGGAATCAGCCTCACTGAAGCCTTCCGAGATATTGGATTTTATAAGATCCCTGGGACTGGAAAGCGAGCTGTAAAGTTTTGTCATGGGGCACAATAGACCAGAAGGTCGCAGTGGACTGTAAACCCTTTCAAACTATCCAGTACATAAGTATATCATACTGAATTTTTTCAAAACTGTGTAAGAAAAGTTTAATGCATATTATGGTTTCCATCTCAAATAAATTCGTTTCAATTGCTATGAAAGTGACACGACAATTTTGACAACATCTGTCAAAAAAAATGAAAAAACATCTCCCATGATTTATTGCTTTCACTTCGAGCTTAGTTGCAATACTGCGGAAGTTTTAGCCAATCATAATGATGATTCTTAACTGACCCTGTAGCATAGCAACTACACACTGCATGCAGTGACTTGCAATTTTTGGAAGATTATGTTTTTTTGTTTTTTTAAAGAAACATGATATGTGTATCAATTTTTTTCTCTCCTTTTCAGAATACGAGTATGTAGTACTAAATGATTGAAATCTGACTACCCTGTAGGTAGCTCATGACAAAATCCTCCTATTCAACCCTTTTCCCCAATAATAATGAAATAAAATATAATTATTCCAAGACCTACTTCGAGTAAATAAATCTCGCCATTCATGTTCAAAATCAACAACGTGATTTACCAATTTTCAAGCAATCCTGATGTACTTGCGATTTGCCATAACAAATATGTAATTACACGTTGGACACTGAGGTTGTGGTTATAACTTTATAACCATATCATTAACTTTAGCTACAAATATTACGAGAATCTAATTGAAAAGAGATCAAATTTTATTCGACATAAATACTGCATAAACACATATGAGGCGGTTTACCTTTGCTTCATTGTATCACCAAATTCAAAGATGAAATACAAAAGTCACAAGGATATGAAATCCGAAATTTTCATTGAATTTCAAGAGTAACTCACGAACTTCACTGAAATAAAAAATATCATCCAATAGTAATTGCTGAATGGAAATCTAACCTCCATAAGTTCGAAAACTCGCTCCTTCATAGTTCGTTTTCGAATTTTGCATTCGTGGTGAAACAGGAGCCCATTCACCAACTTGTTTCAGAGTATACTATTATACTATCATCATAATATGGTCCAACGTCTGATCAATGTTCAGGTATGCGAAAATGGAAAAAGTAAACAACGTTAGGTTGAAAATATTCCAAATCTGACCGATTTCAATTCTAAATCAACATATTCGAGCCTTCATTATTTCATCCGATCACTCGATGGAGGAATTGTATCATTCCATACCTTTTCAATACCTACATTCTTTTAAACTTTGTATGCACACCACGAAAATACACTTTTTTCGAAATAACTACTATCAATTTGTATCAATTATCGCACTATAAATAAACCAAAAAGATGTGGATTTTTTTCAGCCAATAATATTATCTGAGAAAACCAATAAACATTTTAATTGTGTTGTCGAATGGGAGGATAATTGAATGACTGGAAAATTCTAGTTTTTCAGCTTTGAAGTTTCCAATACTTTCCATCATTATTCGAATATTGAATATTATTTTCCTTCATCCATTTGTTTCTTCTTCGTGAATGAAAATTACAATAACTATACTGACTGGAGAACTGTAACACGCCGAAGGAGCTGTTTCAATATATTTTTTTTTTTTGATTAAACATATACAGGATGTACCAAGTTCGACGGCCTATTAGGCGTTTCTGGTGAACTGGACTTATTTGAAATCTGAAAATTGGGATTATGTTATTGTTTGACATTTTCTACATATCTGAAATATTCTTGGAGCCTGACGACTTTCAGTTATACAGGGAGAGAAAAAAAATGTTCAAAAATTTTCTTGTGTTTTTCTTTGTTTCAGAATTTGATAGAGTATGCAATTTTGAATACATTCGTACTCAAATCATTGCATTCGTCAAAATACTTTCCAAATATATCCAGAAAAAACTGAAGAAAAAAGGGAGATAAGAGTATTCGGTATTATGTTCGTTATTCCTAACCTGGATATCGAAAGCAAAAACTGTTTTCACATTTTTTAAGGCGAAGAATATTGTACATTTTCAGGATGTTGAGTAACCCGTCACAGGGTGTTCTAAATATTTGTTCAAAAACTGGGATCAAGATTGGCTCATAACTTTCGTTTTTAAAATTAAAACGCTATTTTTTTATGATTGCGTTGGATTGAGCGAAGAAAAATGATGATGATGTTCCAATATGTTAATGCTCCTAAAATTAATAATTCTTGAGTTATTCAAGATTTCCTCATTTTATGTCGTAGGTACCGTCAAATTCATAGAATCTGTTTCATATCAACAATGACCTTGGCCATAGAAGATACATTACTCAAATAACTCACCAGTGACTTCCTCTTTTCTGAATACATTTATCATTGTTGATGTTAAACAGATTTCATGAATTGAAACAGAAAATCCTAAATAACTAAAGAATAAGTAATTTTAGGAGCATCAACATCAGAATTCAACGCAATCATAACAAAATAGGGTTCTAATTTGAAAAACGAAAGTTATGAGTGAATTTTGATCCCAATTTTTGAACCAACATTTGGAACACCTTGTGACGGGTTATTCAAAATGCTGAAATTTTACAATATTTCCACAGTCTTCGCTTTTAAACATGTGAAAACACTTTGTGCTTACGATGTCTAGGTTAGGAATAATAAACATAATACCCAATACACTTATCTCCCTTTTTTCTTCAGTTTTTTCTCGATATTTTGGAAAGCATTTCGAGGAATGCAACGATTTGAAAACGAATGTATTCAGAATTTCATACTCTATCAAATTCGAAAACAAAAAAAACAGAAAAGAAAGTTTTTGAAAATTTTTTTTTCACTCCCTGTATAACTGAAAGTGGTCAGGCTCCAAGAATATTTTAGATCGGTAGATAATGTCAAACAATAAAATAATACCAATTTTCAGATTTCAAATAGGTCCAGTTCTCCAGAAACGCCTAATAGGCCGTCGAACTTAGTACACCTGTATAGTGTAGCAAAGAATAAAGAATTCAATTTAGGAGGAAAAAATTTTGAAAATTTTTTCATGTACTTGAATATTGTAGTGGTTTTTTCAAATATTTTCAAGGTCCCCGAGGAGATGCAAAGTCGATGTTATATTTTTTGTGAATGCTCGTCTATAACTTTTTTTATCGTCAGTAAAGTAAGTTTGAAGGAGGACGAAATAATTATTGGTTTATGGAGGCGGGGTTGTCATTTCGACTTTATTCAAGGTTACATTGTAGCGCTGCTTTACCTTCAAGAAAAAGTGGAGCCTTATGTTTTCCATTACCTTAATCGGCCCGAGAATCCTAGAATATTCTATCAGGATAATGTAGCTTCATGTAGTTAAAGTTTGTTCAAACGGGGGATTGTATTAAACACCGCGTGAAACAAAGATATTATCAACATCTTTAATTAACGCAATTTCGCCCTTCGTTTTTTTTTTAATTTCAATGATATACTTATTGCTATACTGTCTATAATTCATCAAAAAAATTCGAAATTTGAACAGCTTCTTCTGTATGTTGCAGTTTCTTTATCAGTCGGTATATTCATCTCTAGATAATGTCATTTGTCCGACACGTGGATACGATCATTAAGCTGAGAACTCAATGCGTGGAACCACACAATTAACCAAAATTGAAGAATAATGTTCAAAGAGATATCAGTAGGCACGAAAAAAATGTATCCATCAGATATTTTCAAGGTGCAAAAATCAATCATGTTTAATTGGTTATGCAGTTCTGAAAAACACATCGCGTGTTCCTAATTTATCAAGGGTACCAATGTTGAGCGTATCAATTTTTTTCTTATCCACAATTGGCATTGATTACATGAAGCAGATGAAAATGACTATATTTTGCCCGTCAGAATTGTTAGATTAATATAATTTCCTTCGGTGAGACTCATTCGTCATCAATCATTTGCTAAAAAAAAAGAATTCTAACAACTCCGATAAAACGTGTTCTACCAGAGTGAGGATTATATTAATGAAATACTGCTTCAAGAAGAGGGGAACAATGTTATTGGTGTTTTCGGTAGAATGCATCCACGTGAACTTCGCATTGCAATTCAGTCTGTAGTATCATCAGCGTTAAAACGGGTATTGCAGAGGATATTGCGAAATAATTTCTGTATGATTATATTTCTTTCAATTGTATTAATTGAAATATGAAAAAGCCTAGGAGTCTAAGACATTATTTTTTTATTTTAAATAGATATTTAATAGATTTATTCAAAACTAGCTGACCCGACAGACTTCGTACTGCCCCAATGGATAGATAAAGAAGCAAAAAAATTTACGCACATTATGAAAATCTCGATTTAAATTAAAGTTAACCCTACTTTGACTATATAACTTATTTTTTATGTTTTTTCGGAAAGGTTTTGAACGAAACAAGATACATTTAATGGAAGAAAAATTCAGGATTTCACCGAATCTTATGTGAAAGAAGAGAAATGAACACTTTTCAATATACTGGAATGCTGATAAGGGATTTAATACCTGGTATTTTCACCCCTTGCGTTAATTACAGCTCGGCAACGACGGTTCATACTCAAAATGAGTGATCTTAAAATGTTCTGATCTAATCCTTTCCAGATTTCTCCGAGTAGGATTGCAAAGTCATTAAGAGTAGCTAGATGATTTTCTGAACTTCTTAGCCTTCTATTGAGGTTGTCCCAAACCTGCTCAATCGGATTGAGATCTCGACTTCTTGCTGGCCATTCTATTCGAGAGACTTCAACCTCTTCAAGGTACTTCTGAACGATGCGCACACGATGAGGTCTAGCATTATGGTACATAAAAATGAAATTTTCTGCAATGTATGAGGAATATAGCACTACATGCTCCACAAGAATGTTCCTCATATACTTATGATTATTCATAGCTCCATCATCAACGACCATTAGGTATGTGCGAGCAGTCAAAGATATTCCACTCCATACCATAATCGATCCTCCCGCGAAACTAGTAGTATTCAGGAAATTGCACTGAGCATATTTTTCACGTCTGTTTACAAAGGTATGTCGATCACAATGGTAGAGCAGAATCTGTCATCTGTGAAGAGAACTCTTTCCCAATCGGCCACTTTCCAATGGATATGCTCTCGCAAAATCCAAACGCTCCCTTCGATGGGCTGGAGTAAGAGCTGGGCTTCTTGCCGCGACACGAGGCCTTAAATCATTTTCTCTGAGGCGATTTCTTATCGTATGAGTGCACCCCATGAGTTTACTCAAGCTGATTTTGAAGAAGCGATCGGTTGCAAACCGTTGTCCCAACGAAGAAACTCTCAAGTAACGTTCTTGAATGGCAGTTGTCTACCCTGTCCTGGTCTTCGGACATTGATATCTGTCTCCCTGAATCGCTGCAATATTCTGGACACACTTGTATTTGAAACCTCAAATCTTGCTGCAATTCTTGTGTATGTCCACCCTTTTGTCGCAAAACTAACCTTTGGGCACATTTCTCTTGGGTCAAATTGCGTGTTTCGCGTTGCATAGCGATCAAGTATAGAAAATTTAACGAAAGAAAAACTATTGATCAAAAGAACTGATCAGGAACAACTGATTTTAGAATGAAGCCAATACATTCAAAATCTGATAATATCATCTTTTTAATTCCTGCGGAAAAAGAAATGTAGATAACATAATGCATGCATAATTCTGATAAAAATAATTATTATTGAGAACTTCGTTGAGAAAAGCTCGAGTTGTAGAATAAAATTGAGGTTTCCGTTACGTGAGTACATTTTTTTGCGCAGTGTATAATAATAAACTATTATGGTATAATACGTTGAAAGTGGACATAAAATGGTCCTGTTCAATATGTGTTTCGGCAAACGATGTCGTCTGGAATCAGGTGTACCTAATATTTTTGAATGTTGGCCAAGAAGTGTTATAATCATTTCCTATCCCAGAAACTGAGGAGCGTGAGGGTCTGGTATCGAGGCAATTAGATATGCTATTAGCTGATGACCCGGTGAATTTTGTTTCTGCTTTGAGCCGATGATGTATTAAACATTACTTTTTTAAGAAGGAAGTATATGAGGTGAAATACAAATATAAAAAGGAACAAAATATACGACAAATTTAATTGCATTGAAATAGGTAAGCACAGGGTGCAGGCTTGGCAGAATTGGTGATACATGAACTGCAACTCTTTAACCATGAGAGATGAAGGGATATAAGTGAGAAATCAAGCTTGTCTTTTTTAGAGAAAATGATAATGCGATGGACTCCTCTATCTTCTCTTGTTTTCGAGTTATAGAACAAAATTAAAATTTTGGGCAATTTGAACTCTGGCCATTATCTCCGTTTCTGTTTGTGCTAGGATGTTAAAATGAAAATATTATAGAGGCACGTTTTTCATATCATTACAGTACTTTCTTCCCAAGAGGTTTTCTTGTTGAGCTTTAATATGAAGTTGTTATTTTTCTTATTATAATATTAGTATGAAATGGCCTAGAAAGAATCACCTTGTTTTCTTTTCAGAAATAAATCAAATATCGTCCTCAGATGCATTCAGTTATCATGAAAAATATAGTTCGTATTTCAAATTTGAGTTATTGAGTATTGAGTAGGATGAATCAAAGAATAATATGTCTCTGGGCATGTTGTCTCTATTATTTTGCCATTGGATATTTGATTCAACTCTTAATGGCTTAAATTTCAGCTCAGCAAGGAAACCTCTTGGGAATAAACAAAGTAAGCTACGGGAATGATATGAAAAAAAATGCCTGTTCAATGTTTTCATGTTAACATCCTAGCACAACCAGAAACGGAAATAATAACCAAAAATGAAACCGATCAGTTATAGTACATTGTAGTAACTTGTGATGAACAACATTTTTTGAGTTTTTCCCAGATGCGAGTATAAATAGGGCAGATTGTCTATTGTGAATCGACACTCAATTCTGAGCGAAGAGATCAAAATGCCATGGCTAAGACGTTTAGGCAACTCAAAATACACAGTGATTGTTTACATTGTGGTGATTTATTCAAAACATTTCCTAATAAAATTTTCCGCAGTGTTCGGAAGGAAGATGGGTGTAAAAAACATTGGCTCAGATTAGAAAATGTTCACAATCAGAAAAAGTAGTTCACCGCATTAATATCAAATACGAAACGGCTATTAACCGAAGCGACACCTTCTGGTGATATTTGCAAAGGAAGAAAATTATTAATTTTTTTTCCATTCCATCAAATTTCTTCAGAGCTTTAATGTATTTCATGTTAACCCCTTTGTAGAAGAATCCAAAAGAAAAGCTTTCATAATATACAGTTTATTTCATCTACAGTTATAAATAGCGTAACCAACAAAATGGCCGATTTAGTTTTATATATTAATATTAAAGCTACGAAGCTATACCTACATCAATTCAAAGTGAACGAATCCTCGAAAATTGTTCAACAACAAAGGATACCTATAAACAGGCCCCTCTTTCGCCTAGGGCACTATGGGCAAGTGCCCAGGGCCCCTCGATCGATTGGGGCCCCGCTCAGATCAATTGTTCCGAACCGAAAGGATCGAAGATTTCCTCAATGACGTTTGGAAATTCCACATCTCATAGAAAATTCCCCTATATTATCATAGAACTGATTTATTCGAAAAGACCTACACTGTTTTTTCTTTCAAAATTCCCTTTGGCGTACTAAAATTACCTTCAGGTAAAAAGGCGGAAGTGATCATTCACAATTATTTCAAATGGATTGGAATTCAGAGTCTTTTATCAACAAGTTCTCGAAGGTTGCAATTTTTATGACCCTTGCTCATTCATACTGGTATACACTAGATAAGAGCAATTATTAGCTTGTGTTATTTGTTGGGGTGGTTAGCCATAAAACATCTGCTGGAATCGGGTTGTTGATCACATTCTTGTATTCATTGGGAAGCTTCCCCATTTAACTACATAATTTCAGACAGCGCTACAAGACAAGAAATCAGTTTCGTATCAGAGGCCCCCGCAGAACTCGCGGTGCAGGGAGGTTCGGCACCAAAGGGGCCCCCAAGTCAAACTGAAAGCATAAAATGACGCCCCAATAATTTCATTCTATTGAACTTGCCGGTTCGCGAGATTTTTCCTATGATATAATAAACAAAACTCATACAAAGAGGGTACAATTATCATTCCTGAAAAATAGAGAAATACTCCTAAATTATAAAAAAAAACATATGAGTTTTCCAGCAATTCAATCCGAAATTTGATTTATCACTCAATTACTCCATGTGCTACCCTGTTTTCAAGGGTTTTTTAATATACATACCGTCAAGCTTTTCGGGACTCTCCTTAAACGTGTCGCAAACACGTCGATAAAAATTTTGAGCTTACTCAGCTTTGGACAAGAAGTAGCCAGAAGCTTGGTTATCGACAAGTTGATGGATATGTTTGCACAAAAAAAATAAAAAAGGTGAAAGGTGAATTTTCTTATAAAATTTTTCCTCAAATTCTTACCATTTCCAAGTGTAATTCAGAAACCGTCAAGGGTATTTTATATTAATCACTTTGATTTCAGAAAGCGTCAATTGAATTTCAGATTGGTCAATTGAATTTCAGAAAACATCAAATTTATTTCGGATCACTCAATTGAATTTCATTTGATATTTTCTGAAATTCAATTGACAAATCTGAATAACATGTGATGTTTTCTGAGATACAATTGACTAATCTGAAATATAAGTGATGTTTTCTGAATGTCAATTGACCATTTCTGAATAACAATTGGAAATGATACTTTTATATCAGAATTTACATTATTTTGTTTAGAAATTTTCGTTATTCAATATATAAATTATTTTTATAACATTTTTTTCATTATTTCCCTTCGAAAAACTTCAGAGAAATCTTATCATGAATAATAGATCTATAGAGGGGGGCCCCGATGAGGGGAGGCCGAATTTTGCGCCACGCCATCGCAAGAAATTTCAGTGGAGTTCAGGCTAAAAAATCCCTTCTCCCTTTCGAGTACCGAAATTCCGTAAATCGGCAAAATTCTCTCGAGTTGATAATTAAATTATATCACGGCATGAGCATACCGTGTCCATGTGTGTCGTGAATAAACCTACTCGGCGGTAGGGAATTCCCCTGTATTAGTATTTTATATGTAGTATTGTGGGTAGGGGCTCCATTATCCTTATGTGCCCAGGGCCTCCAAGAGGTTAAAGACGGCCCTGCCTATAAATCTGCATATACAATATGCCAATTTAAAATCTTGCCAAGCCTATTATGGCATTATATCCGCAACCATGGGGTTAGGATGTTTAAATATATTTTTTATGGGGAAAAGAGTGTGAGCCTTAGTGAACCTTAGTAGGAGAACAATTATTTCCTCTACATGAATATAACAGTTCTTGAAATGATTTGAGGGTGAACAATGTTTCAGCTTTTAAATCTCAGTTTATTGAGCCCTTCAAAATAGGAATGAAGGGCGTTTTGAGAAAAAATTTTGAGGATTTTATCGAAATATCTCTTCGAAATATCCACGGATAATGAAATTACAAAAAAAAAATGAGAGTGGCAATGTTATTATGTTTCTCTAATTCTGTGTCCAATCTGTCCTTTCTGCCACATCTTGTAAAACAAAATCGTTCGAGAATATTTAATTCTAGCACAGTTTTCATGGTAAAAAAAATGCTTCAGTTGTTCATTTGTTCTAGGAACTGGAGGAAAAAATTCTCTTGAACAAATCTGCAGATAAAACCCATAACTCATTCATCAAATGGATCAATAATTTTATTATCATCATTATTATATTCGTAAATATTGAAATTGAATGCGGGGACGATCAAGCGACTACTAATTAGAGAAAGCGTTTCAGCCAACATATTGCATTTGGTTGGCTTCAATATGGAATGAGACCCATGAAATTTCAAATTTTATTCAGCATTTTAATTGTTATCGCTTGTTTTTTGCACTTGTCCAATTACAGCCAATAACACAAACAAGATTATGAATGTATGTGCGATAACTCCATTAATTAAAAAGTTTCTGTCAAGTTTTGACATTTGTCAGAAATTATTGTTCAAAAATTAATTGATTCCAATTTTTTTTTTGTTGAAGCCAAGATTTATGTTGTTTCGAGGGCAATAATCTAGAGAAACCATATAAATTAAAGTACTATTCATATGATATTTCACCAGAATGAACGCATACCTGAGTATACCATGAAATAATTATTTCTTTATACATGTTGAACTGCATAATACCAAATTTGTCTTCAATATTCAATCTCATTACGAATGGGTTTTTTTAATGAAAAATAATCAGCGGTTAAGTAAAATTTATGAAAATCTCTGTTATAGAAAAAAAAATTTTTGAGAGATTCAGGAAAAACGATTTTTCTTCAATTTTAAATCTCATTTCGAATGTGTTTTCCTACTGGAAAATAGTGAGTAGTGATTGAGTTCGAAAAACTCTGTTATCTAGAAAATATTTTCTATAGTTCAAACTAGTTATGTTCTTGAATTATAATAATAATTATTTCTTTATACATATTGAACTGCATAATACCAAGTTGTTGAAACAATCAGCACACCTAGCGCCTAATTGATTATCTTGATATTAGTCAACAATATCAATTAGTTGTCTCTCAGTATCATCTACGATTCGAAACTACAAGGTATTTTAAATTCAGTGAAGAAGAGGAATAAATTCATAGTCACAGAATTGCTTTGCTATTAGAAGATTAAAATAGAATGCTGTAGGACTCATTGAAGTCTTTTCAGATTTTGGATTTCATCAGATGGTATGAAAGCGAGTTGTTAAGGGCGTGGTGGACTGTTACCTCTTTCACATCAAACTATAAATATTTACACTGTGTTAGGTTAATAAAGGACAAAAATTCAAGAGGTTATTCATCAGACTATTTGAAGGATATTTTGTCCTCTGATTATTTCGAAACAAGCCCTTTGTGAACGAGATATTCTTGATGGTATATTTGTTGAAACATTATTTGGACATTGTCTGATGCCTAATGCTTTTAATTTATTTTTTTATTATTTTCCTCACCATTTATGGAATATGTTGAGGTGCTCAATCATTTTTTCTCCTATTCTGAAATTAATCTCTTTGATATTTTGCGTAGGATCCATATACACATGAATACACTTCATGGTATGGTACTATCATCGTTGACGTTCGGAGCATAGAAACATATCATATTTCAGTTTATTCTTTGATGAAAGTGTGAGAGAATGGATTACAGGGGTTTAACAGTTTTCTTTGGAAATGTGACTCTTTACGAATTGAAATGCGCGAAGAAAAACTGATTTTAAACAAGTTTAAATTTATAACTCGAAATTTCACCAATCACAATGTGTACTTTGAAGAGATCACAATGGCAACGGATCAATTCTAGTGGAAATTTTTTTTCTCGTAGTTACTCAACATCGAATTATACCACAATTTTTTTTACGTGTAATGACGGCAATTGTTGGATAATATATCTTTTCTATGTTCAGCAAGTACCTAATGTAGATGAAAATTGCCGTTGTGAAACTTTCTTTCCAAATACCATACGAGGTCAAAAGAAATTTGGAAATTTTATCTCGCTGATGTACATTTTCGGAATATTTCTAAGCTCGAAAAAAATTGACCTCTGATGGTAGCACTAGTGAGAATTCCAATATAAACCTACAACAATTGTTAAAAATGTCTACCATCATCTCGGATGTATCCATCCGATCTTCTCCTCATAGACTGCTGAACTGCGTTTCTTATTGCGTTATATTCAACAATAATTATCAGATGTCTTAATTGTTCACGCCTGTTCTCCACATGAATCGATTCACTGTTGACCATGTATCAGAGTATGTATGTATGTCTGAGCGCAGAGTGCTCTCTGTCCTCTATCTCGAAAAGGGTTGAGCTTATAGAATAAAAAGTTGACACAAAAATTGTGGAAAATTTATTCATCTTCAATTTTTATAATAGATGTTGAATCACTTGGATTCATAGGAACGAAGATAAATGAGCAGGTGCACCATCATATATAAACCAAATTCAACCTCAATCTATTGATTATGGCAACGCGAAAGTAATAGGCATTTTGAAACGTGGAAAGAATTCCTTCCGAAACGAGTAGTTATAGGCCAATTAGTTTGTTGAGTGTTCCTATGAAAATTTTAGAAAGGTTGATTTTCTTCAGGATTGAACTCAGTATAATGGATGTTCTTCAAAATTGTCAGGGCGGTTCCAGAAAAAATAGAAATTGCAATGATCAAGTTCTCAGTTTGACCACATTTATTGAATCAGGTTTCGATAACAAATTGAAAACAGGTTCAGCTCTCATAGATTCATCGTCTTCCTACGAAACGGTATGAAAAGATGGTTTGATCTATGAACTTTATACACATCTTAAAAGTGAAAAGATGATTCGTCTATTCAAGAATATGTTGTCGGATAGAAGATTGTTTTAGTTGATGATAATAGTAGTAACTTCAAAACTTTGAACAATGGTCTCCCACAAGGATCTGTGTCAGCACCCCTTCTAATCAATTTATATTTATGCGATATTCCTTGTACTTCATCTGAAAAATTCATTTACGCCGGCGATATTGCACTCTCTTTTTCGTAATTCTGATTTTCGAAGTATTGAGGAAAATTCAACTTCTGATCTGGAAAATTTGAATAATCATCTTTTCGAAAGGCGTTTGTGTCCAAATCCGAATAAAACCGATTTGAATAACCATCAAAATTTCAGACAATTAAATGACCTTTTTGGGAACTTTCCTTTGCCACATAATTTGACTCCCAAATACATTGGTGTTAAAGTAGATTCCTCTGTGTACTACAGAGCACATTTGGATGACTTACGAATGAAGCTGAAAACGAGAAATAACATTCTACAGAAACTTGCTGGTACGTCATGGTTTGCTGACCCGACTACTCTTCGCACAGCAGCCCTTGCTCTGGTTTTTTCCACCGCTGAATATTGTTGCCCTCTTTGGCTCAATAAAGCTCATGTTCAGAAAATCGATGCACAGCTCAATTTTTCAAAGAGAATAATTACTGCAACCATCCGAACCACACCTATCCAATGGTTACCAGTGCTATCAAATATATTTCCTCCCCATATTCGAAGACAGTCTGCAACTTGGAATTCTTGGAATAAATTCATTTTATTTCCGGATTCTTTTCCGATACTTTCCTACGTTCCAGAAAATAGAATTCCAAGACTGAAATCCCGTAAACCTATTTGGTCGAATAACTTTCTGAATTCGAACTTCAGCTACAAGTAAATCTGGAAATCCGAATGGGATGCATGTTCTTTATCTGATAAACATCTAATATCTGATCCATCGAATGAAGCTCCCGGTTTTAACCTTCCCAGGAGAATATGGTCCCTTCCTAATCGAATAAGAGCAGGTCATGGTCGCACCAATAGCATACTTTTCAAGTGGAATTGATTGTCCTAATTGTGTATGTGGTGAATCAGAGGAAACAGTTGAACACCTAATTAATAATGGTTCGATTTATAAATTCCAAGATGGCATTAGAGCCATACACAATATATCAAACTCATTTTTGCAATGGGTTGAAAATTTCAGATCAATTTGATGAAGTATAAATTGAATTCTCTTGCTGTTCTGTCTTTTTTTATTTTCAGGTTAGAGTTTGTGTTTGGAAATTCTTCCTCCGAAGAGCCGTTCCGATAATCGTGATGTCCTTCTATATAGAATATTTAGATAAAACAATTTCATTTCATTTTTTTTACGGAGAGACAGATTTTTTCGGCTTAGGTATTTTCCCCTGGCTGTATAGTATTGTTTGATACTAGTGATAATAGTATCGTATAGTATCATACGAAGAATGTTATGGTATCCCATTCCTTTTTATACCTCAGCTCAGGTTCTTTTTGTTTCAACATATTTGGTATTATTTTAGCTCTCTTATTCAAAAGAATATATATGGATAAAATTAGTTGTGATGTTTTTCTATCTCAGAGAGAACGTCTATTCAAGAAGTTCGTTGCTCTGTAGGTACTGACTTTTCGTTAAAAATCACAAAGTTATACTGAATATTCATGAGCAATTTCGAACATTTCCACCAAAAAGTAGCCTTCAAATTTTTGTTCAGGTAGATACAATATTATAAAGCGCAAAAATGATCTATTCATTATTTCGACGTATTCGCTAACCTCGAGATAACATCTGCAAACATTAAAATACGATTAAGAAAAAATGAAAGTGAAATTATGAATGATAACATGGTTAGTTCTGTAGGTAGGTAGTACGGAAGTGGTATTAGCAGAATCACTCAACCAGTTTATAATTCGGTAATAGTACATTTTACATTTGATGTAGGTATAATTGAGTACGGAAATGACCCTCTTGAGTCATCAAAGAAATTCCATAGTTTTGTGGAATGAATGGTTACATCTAAATCTTTCGTAACAGGCAGCAAAGAAATTGCGTCTGTACTCAATGTTTCACAAACTCGGGTGTGAAAAAAATATATAGTTTGATTTATGTTATGGAATTGTATTTAATGGAGATATATCCGTCGGAAAGTATGTCCACTATAATACCAAATAACTTGAGTATAATGATGAAGAATATACTGCACAAAGAGTTTGAAGCATTTTCTTACAAACCTAGTCACAAATTATTGTACAAATTCAAGAGTATCAGAAAAACGGTTTTTTATAGAAGGATCAATTGAAAAAATCTTTTTCAGTATTTATGTTGTGGCATTTGATACTTATTAGCACAATGAAGGATTCTCCCAATGTAACTATCAAATTTTTTTCTGTTATCTGTGAACGCCGGTACTGAATGAAAAGTGAAAAGAATCAAGATTATCCCAGATAGAAAAGATGTCTCTTCCAATTATAATTTTCTGAAAATTCTTTACCACTGCCATGGGTATTTTGTGAGGCATATGAAAACTGGTTTCAACCTGAAGTTGAGTCTCCATTTTCGGTTGAAACATTTATATACCTTCCCTCACTCACCCGTGGTGATCTATGAGGAATAACTTCTGGTCACATAATATGAAAACCTACCTAGTTCCGAGGAAACACCCGAATGAAATTCGACATGTGATGCTTCACTTTTCCTTATGTAAGGAATAATCAGAAACAATTTGGAAAGCGAGTCGTTCATTATTCATCCTCAATATATAAATAAAAGTACTGGTCATGGTCATATGAAAAAACTAAAAAAACGGTTGAGTGTCTGCAATGTCACAATTAAAGATGAGAAAGGTAATAATACATAAATTTAATGCATCAGAAAAAAGTTCTCAGTCGGTATTTTAAAAGCATTCTGAATCAGAATTGCTTCATTTCATGATGAAGGTTCAGGAATGTTTAGAATTGTGACGAACAAAGATAATTTATCATTCGTGAACAAATCTTCTAGTTACTCATGGCTTCCATTTTATAATGCGAAGTATCTGACTGCTGAATATAACATTAACGCTATGTGAATGCCACTTTTCGGTCTTCTTTTCCAGAGAAAACGTTTCCTTGCTAAGCTATAACATAAAGTTTTGTAATTTTATGATCCATGTCGATGATACTTTTTTTGTGAACAAGAAGATCCGCTAGATGGCACTTTCAATTATTATGCCTGTGAAGTGTTTAATAGCGTTGAATGAAGGCATGATGCTCCTTTCTGTTGTCATCGACAACAGCAGTACTGATGTCGTAATAACTCAGAAATCGGTCTGCTGCTAAGGTTTGATTACATCACGTCCCTGCAGCTTACTTCATGATCTAGATTTTCACTGACCCATGTCTACAGTAAACAAAAACATCATCAGTTTATAAACTGACAGTTTTGAAAGTAATCGAAAGAATTTTTCCTCAATGTTACTCATCATGATTTGGTTCGATGTTCGAACTTTATATTGTGACTTGAATTGAAATCGAGAGCGAATCAGAATGTTTAATAAAATCGGATGAATTCAGAAACGATTAAGTAGATTTGGTCAAAAATATTCAGTTATACATAGGTATTATATTGTAACGATGAAACAAAATTAATTTCTCGAATAAATTCACTAAAGTTGGTATAATTACTTGAATGAATTTGCATGTGTAAGCCAAAGAAAATTCAATTGCAAAAACTCACATAATTTAATAGTAGAGATTTTTCATGAGTATGAGGTACAGATTTATGAATAAGGATTGGTTGGGTCACATTAATTCGATTGACCGTTGAATGTTTTTAGAGTTCTTATATCATCATTCACACCAATTCACATGGCAGAATCTATTCTGAACATAATGACACTACTTTGGCGATCCAGAGTATTGCCAGATATCCGGACATTGACATTAGCGCCTAGACTATTTTTTATGAGTCTTCTTCTTTTTCCGGTGCCTATCCGGATGTTCTCATAAAAGTCTGCTACCCAAAATTTTTTCCTCAGAAATATGAATATATAAGGGGATATGGCTCTTCAGAAAATTTTTAGGAAAGACACAAGATTCACGATTGAAATTATAAAAGTGAGCTTCAAATGAGAAGACTACTTCTCGTATATTTTTTGAAGGTTCCAGGACTTCCGAAAGTGACATCTACTTTCGTTTTTCAAATAGGAAGACATATTTTTTATTGGATTAATAGATTCTCTATTGAAATCTGAGTCTCTTTAATTTCAAAAATCCCAAAATTTAACTCTGTTGAAATACAGACAACTTCGAGGTCTCTTCATTAAAAATTCTTATTTTTGAGAATCTTCGGGAAGAAAGACTAATCCTTTTTCGAAAGCGTGATTTATGTGAATATGATACAGGAGGTCACAAATTTTTTGTCAAAGTAAGAAGTGACGGAACATTGAAACCCCTTTTTTTCCAAGCATTTTCGAAATTTTCGCCAAAAACATAAATGGAGCATTCGTCCAAGACTCAAATCCAAAAATGAATATTTTTCGAGATATTCAGAAAAAAAGATTTTTTCTTTAATTTTAAATCTCTTTCCGAATGTGTTTTTTTCTACTGGAAAATAGTTAGCGGTCAAGTGGAAGTTTTGGAAATCTCTGTTAGGTATTGAAAAAATATTTCCTATAATACAGACAAGTTAAGTTCTTGAATTATAATCTGTAATGCAAGAGCAACAATTGATTAAAGTTCTCAAGTATCAGTTAGGTCAAACCAGAAAAATTCTCAGGAAAGCAAAAAAAATAATTTGTTACCATTTCTGATGCTTTTGAAAGAATAGTTAACATTTAACAATTACTGAAAATTCAAATTTCCCTACCATTACAAAAAGAAATTCTTCAGAATTAAGAATTCACAGAAATTATCCTAAGCGTTGAAAACTAAAGAAAAATTTAACTAGTCTGAACTATAACAAAAAAAAATATACTCTCTATAACAGAGATTTCCAAAAATTTCAATTTACCGTTCTTACTTGATTATTCCCAAGTAAAAAAACACATTCGGGACGAAATAAAATATTGGGGACATAATCGTTTTTCCTACATATCCCGAAAAATATTCATTTTTGGGACAAAAGTCTTAGACGCAACCTCTAATTGTTTAGACGAAGATATCGAAAATGCATCTTAAAACATGGGTTCCAATTAGAAAAAGTATTACGTTTTGATGTTTCGTCACTTCTAACTTCGACAAAGGATTTGTGACCTCCTATATCATATTCTGAAAATAACACTATCGAAAAAGAAGCATCAGTATTTCTTCTCGAAGATTTTTTTAGATTATGATTTTTAATGAAAAAACTTCCAATTTTCTGTATTTCAACAAAATTCAGTTTGGAGATTTTTTTTTCGTATTTATTCATTCAAATTTTTGAAAACAAAAACACTTAGAATTCAATAGAGAACCTATTCATGCAATAAAAAATTGGTCTTTCCATTTGAAAAATGAAAGTTGATGTCACTTCCGGAAAAACCGGAAGTCTTAGAACTTTCGAAAAATTTACGAGAAGTCGTCTTCTTACTTGGAACTCATCTCAAGAATTTCAATCCTGAATCTTGTGTTTTTCCTAGGAATATTCTATAGAGACAAATTCGCGAATGACCCTCTGTATATTCTAGGGATCGTTTATAGAACAGATCATTAGTTGGGAGTACTATTTGAAGGCCTTCAAGATCTCCAAGATTATTCTGAAGAGACCCCATGCGAGAATTAGTTGAAAAAGATGAACTTAATTTTGGGAATCATACAAAAAATTAAGTCGTTTCGACGAGATTGACAACAATGTAGTAGGATGAAATCGACAAATCATATTCATTTTTGAACTTGAATTCCTCCACAAAGGATAAAGACGAAAACACACTGCGTCGGTCTAATTCGTTAACCTGTCAGATGCATTCTCAAACAATGGACTTTACAAAATGTGTCAACCCTGTGTATTCCTTCATTTTATCCTTTATGATATTCAGGTTGTTGAGTTGTTATTTTCAGATAAAGAATTGAAATTTCGAGTTACTTTTGTGAATCTTAAAATTTTTTTCCCATTTCACTCATTAACATTATGAATTTCAATATTGGATTAAAATTAATTCGATGCACGAATTCTTAATGCACTGACAACATGATTAAGTTACTTGTTGAACTCAGTAATTCTTCAAAAATTGCTAGGTCAAGGATTTATTCAGAATGTCAGATTTTGGATAGAAGGCTAACAAGTTGAAATTTCGTCAGGGCTCTTAAATGGAACCACAAGAACAAGAATGTCGAAATGAAATATTTTTCGGAAACACCTTTTGTACTTAAGATTATGAATTCAGGTAGCTCATAGCAGAGAAAGGTGTTCAACAGTGGACGCAAGGAAGCTAGATGATGATGATATATTGTTAATCGAAATTTATTTCATCGTTTCTTTTTCAGCAAATGGGGTGTAAAAAAAACAACAACGAAACATTCTAGGCAGTCATTTCTTGTTCAGAAATAATTTGTTATATGAAACTTACTCTAATTCTCACCATTCGCTGAGTTATAACCCTTGAAAAGATGGATAGACTTTTCTGTTTCGAATATCTATAAAACGAAAACACATTGATTCTTAAGAATTTCAAAACATCCTATGTTTCCAACAACAGTGTGTACATGGGGTTGAAATAAACAACCCCTATCATAAATTAGTCCAAAAATTCTCAAATACTCATGATGTGAAATGTTTTCTCGAAGGAAATTTCAATTTGAGAAATTTTGGTTCGAAGATAATCACATATGAATTAATATTCTTCAGCTAGGCGATTTTTTCTCTCCAAGTAGTTTCTTTTTTGGCCAGGGAATCACCTCCTAAAATGTTTTTGTGTTGGTTTCTCCAACACCTGGTTATAGGTCCACCTAATTTTTTTCGATAGTCATTATAAAGGTCGTTTTTTCTGACCAAATTGATATGTTAATATTATACTTGTTCTATAAAGGATCAATTCTATTGTATTCTAATCTATTCTAATCAGCTATTGAAATCCGATCTAAATTGAGAAAATTTTTCTGGATATCGAAAAAGTTTTCATTGAGAGGATCCCAACTGATAATATTCTCTCTTCAAACATTTCGGTATGTTTATTTCATGAAACTTGAAACGTGTAAATAGTGAAGAGTTTAAGGCATTCGCGACCGATATACTTACAATGAGAGAGTTGATCGTGGTCCATTAAGAATTATTTCACCTATCGTTTCGCCTATATCTTCGGTAGGCATCTTCAGAGGATTTTTGTTCTGAGATTGTACCTCGAACGTTGAATTTCTGATAGTGTTGGAGTTTACATTAGTTAGGATCAAGAGAGGTTCGAAACAATATCTGGTTTACGGTTTGGAGCCTCAACTGAGAGTTTACATCGTGTTTGTACAATTATTATGAATTTTCTTTCATTCATACCTTCGGTATGGCTTGAACAGTTTCTGGGAAATTTCCAGTGAAGAACTATACTATCGTGCACTTTCAACTACTTTCAGAAAAATACAGTGTGAGAATTACGTTGATTTCAGATTGATTTTGCAGATTGAAGAATCTCGCTGTACATTCCGTGTTCAATCATCATCTACCTGTATCAGATTCTACCATCATATGATATTATGTTGTGTTTTTATTTTTTTTTGTCACAACTAATGTTTTCTAAGAGAAAATGCCTAAATAAGAACAATACCGTGAAACAGGGTAACTTAGAACTATTTTTTATTTCAAAGCTATATACCTTTGGTGAGGAAGCGAATGAAAAATCCCAAAAAAAATATATCGCAGGCATCAGTTAGAGCTTGCCGATGACAAAAAAATCAAATTTCGAAATGATCAATAAACTTTTTTTTATATGAATTATGGGTGTTGAAAAGTACCCTACGATCAGGGATACTCCCTGAGAGAGTTTCTTCGAACACCCCAATACTAGGAATACTTAAAAATTATGTGGAATTGAAATAACACTCCCCGTCACTAAATTCCGGACAGGAAACAATTTTGTCAGATTTAACACCCTGTATATTTTTTGTTGGTTTTCGGATTTTGTTGAAATTTTCACCAGATATCAACCTGAAATTTAGTTTGCGAAAATACCTGTAGTTCATCCGTTATACAGGGTGAAACAAAATTTGGTTTTATACCCTTCATTTCCAAACACCCTGTGGTTTCAACAGTATCTGCTTTAAAAAATAGATACTCATGCCCGAAGAAGGTGTTTTTTCAATTTTTATAACAATTCAAAACATTTCAATACCTTATCGACTAGAAAACATAAATTAACATCTGAGAATTAATAGCATGTATTTCCACCTCGCTTCCTCATCACTTCTACCATCAACGTGGTATGCATTTCCGAATTGCTTCTGGGGGAATATTTTTCCGTTTTTCAAAGAGGGCTGTTCGTAAATCGGGCAAGGTGTTGGGCTGCCGATTCCGAACATGCCTACCTAGCATATCCCATACATGTTCAATTGGATTTAAATCCAGCCTTCTGGCTGGCCAAACGAATCGTTGAATATTCGACTCTTCAAAGTATTCTGTTACAACCCGTGCAACGCGAGGCCTACCATTGTTCTGCATTAACAGAAATTGTTGCTTCCGCCAGAAGCAATTCGTGAATGCATTGAAAGAATGGTAGAAGTGATGAGAAAGCGAGATAATTAATTTTCAGATGTTTGTTTATGTTTACTGGTCGATGAGGTATTGTAAAGTTTTAAATTGTTATAAAAATTGAAAAAATGCAACAGTTTCTTTGAAAATGTGTATCTTTTTTATTTTGTTAAGAAAAGGTCACACTTCAAATTAAAACTGAATAATATCGAATTTTTCGCCTAAATTTCACCACAGGGTGTTTAGAAATGAAGGGTATAACAAGGTTTTGTTTCACCCTGTATAACGGATGAACTACAGGTATTTGCGCAAACTAAATTTCAGGTTAATATAACAAAACCCACTACTATACCTAGTGAAAATTTCAACAAAATCGGGGAACCAAAAAAAAGATGTTGAATTTGACAAAAATTTTGCCTGTCCGGAATTTATTGACAGGTAGTATTTATACTGAAAATAATCATAGTATCAGGCATTCATTATCACAGGAAATGAATTGAAAAACCGGAGTTTTCCTTAAAACTAAAGTTGGTATAAACTGAATTAAACTAATATTATGTAATAAAAGAGAAAATAGGTATCAGAAAGCAATAAATAGTACTGAACTATTCAGTCCCAACTTCTCAGATGTGGGCGAAGATGATTTGCACTAAACAAGACGGCTCTTTCCTTTCCTGCCTACCTTGGGGTCTTGTCGAGCTATGAATAATTCGGTGATCGGTATAATTCCCTCGTCGGGTACTTATTGCCAAATAAACTTGCGCATACATTTTTTTTTTCAATTTATTTCGTCGGGAGCTTTCCCTGAGAATTCTGAATCTGAACAATAAGTGGCATATTTTCCTGCAGCATGTTTCCATTAGTAGGAGGGGAACATTTTCTACAAGAAAATGCTAAAATGTAAATGACTTTCCTCGCGGGTTAAAGTTATCCCTTTTTACCGGTATCGTAATGTCGCTCCGAAGCAGTGAGAAAATTTTGAACTTAATAGAAATGCTGCATCATCTAATGATGAATAGTTGTTCTTCTTGAGTTCTGAGGTAGTTTTTAGTTGCAATTCATCTTCAAACACTCAAATTCTGATGTTCAAATTAATTTGATTCAGAAAATACTTTTACCTTCACGTTTGTTAACCAAAAAAATTCAATCGATCATAACTAATACAGAATTCGAAACATATCAAAGGCAAAATCAGAGTTCAACTCAAAATTTATGAAGAATATCCGACATGGCTTTTTTGAATCTATAGTCGTGATCTTTTCTCTAAATTTTCCATTGTCATTCTAATAATATCCAACAAATATTCTTTGTGGATATTCAGCTTGGATAAATTGAACAAAATTCAGCTAGCTGTCACAATTCTGCGGAAAGATCGAATGGTGAAATTGAATATAAGGTCTCATATCCAGAGAAGATTTTTCAGTAGAAATGCACATTTTCTAATTCGATAAAGTATCAAAATTTGGTTTTATTCCAAGAAAAAATCGACATATCGTAAAAAAGTTTTCACTAAGAATGATTTAACGGAAATAGATGATATCAGATTTGAAATCAGGGAATAATTTATTTCGTATCTTGTTTTTCAATGATTTGCATTGTTGACTCTGATGACCTATATATGATCCTTACTTTGTATTAATTGGATATATATTTTCAGATAACCCTTGTATGAAATTGGCCTGTGTGTTGTGTGAGATATTTTCCTATTAGTCTAAGATCCGGAACTACATCGACCTTCAACGAGCTGATAATAGAATAAAACCTACTTTATGATAACTTTCCATTTTGGAAGATATAATAGGAAAAGATTGCCTGGAAAAATCCTGGACAGAATCTCCGTTCTAGCTGATAGATCTTCCTCCTTTCTGAAGATTTTATTTCGGTTTTCCCTTCCAGTCTCTGAACAAGAATTAGAATCAGAAAAATTCTTTCAAAGAATAGGAGAAAGATTCTAAATTTTGAGCTTTAATTTGTCAGGAATCATAACTTAAAGATAAAAATTGTTGCCTAACAATGAACACAAACAAAACACATTTCTTAAGCGTAACGTTTCGGAGTCTGAATCAGACTCCATCGTCAGATAATTCTCATTTTTCACTATCTGTCCCGGGGCAGACTTAGTACTGCCTTGATTGATAAATGACAAAAGCCGATTATTTCATTCAGATTGATGAATATTATTTCTCACAAATTCGCTCACAATCTAAATTTCTGGACGCAAAAATAATATTTGAAATGTTCCTTTATGTCGATCGATTCCTCTTATGACAAATAGTTCGTCTTTCTATCTTTGTGAGGGACGGCTACCTCCAAGTGCGCGAGAACTTTTTTTATTTCTTTGATCCTTCATGTTAGTAACATTTCAAGTTTTGTGTTTTTTTTTTCTGCTGACCCGGCAGAAACTGCTGAACTTTTGTATAAGATGAACAAACAAACAAAATCAAATGATTAATTTTTTAATAATTTATTCAAAGCTTCCAGCTTTCTGATGAACTAAAATTTTCATTTTGTGTTAAATATTATATTTTGTACAAAATTTCATTATGTCAGATGTAGAATTACTCGTCCTTTTCAGTGTGGTATCATCATCACTCGAAGAAATCACAATCGAGAAATAAATTCCTGTAAAATGGGGTAACTGAACAGGGGGAAACTTTGAAAAAAATATTCATTTTGTTTTATCGAGTTATGGTGAAAAAAACACTAAATTTAGCGACATCTGGTTTTCACTGCTAATGAGTAGTGAAAACCAGATGTCAAAACCACAGTCAAAACGGAAGACAGCATTTTCATGAAAATAAGTTCAGAGAGTTAGCAATCCTGACATGTTACTTCGAATATCCATATTCGATATTGTAATCAAACTTAGGTTGCTGTAACCGTAAGTATCTGCACTACATGCTCACAAGATATATCTGCTACAACAAAACATTTTCCTATCATCAGTATAGCGAAGGAATTTCAAATACTTCAATACATTTTGTTCTATCTTTACTTTCAGAGAACAATATGCTCAGTCGCCATTTTCGCCTGTTCCTTCTTGTGGAAAATGTTCTGCTCTTACAAAAGAAAACATGGTGCAGGAAAATATGAGTCTTATGGTTCAGGTTCAGAAAAAGCTCCCGGTGAAATAAATTGAGAAAAAATATTTTCTTTGCGTAAGTTTTGCCAGCAATAAGTACCCGACGAGGGAATTATACCGATCACCGAATTATTCACAGCTCTACAAGACCCCAAGGTAGGCAGAATAGGAAGGGGCCGTCTTGTTCAGTGCAAATCGCCAATATCTGAGAAGTTGGGACTAGATAGTTCAGTTTTATTCATTGCTTTCTGATACCTATTTTTTCTATTATTATAAAATATTAGTTCAATTCAGTTTATACCAACTTAATTTTTTCAGGAAAACTTCTGTTTTTTGATTCATTTTTTGTGATAATAATGCCTGATACTATTATTATTTTCAGTATATCCTGAACGACATAAATGCTTAGCCAATGCTCTGTAATACAGGTAATGTTGATGTTACTTTCCATCAAAAAAATTGCTATTTCGTCAACCTCATCACTCAGTGACTGAACGTTTATATTATCTAGATAAACTTTTTAAATTCTTTGTTTCAATGTTCCTATTGTTGAAGTTTGTGTTTCCATATTTACGAAAAATCTGAAGAAGTCTTCTTGGCACTCCACTCGGGCAGTATTCCAGAGAATTCATTAAGTAAATCTACGTTGTATCAATTTTGAACGACTTGCTTATTGCATTCATCCTTGCTTGGAGCGTCTAAAAAACAAAACATCTTCCAGGGAATCTCTGCTTTGAGTGATTTTCTATACTCTTCTCTGAAGGGTACAGTTTCACTCGAGCTGTATGAAACCAAGCTCTCTGATAAACGCTTGAGAATTTCTACTGGTTTCCCTTCGACCAAGTACCTTTAATCAATTTTTTTCGTTATGATTCAGTAGGGTTTCTATTAATTCTTCCGTTCTCATCCCTTCGTGTGTCAACTCGTTGCATTTCCTCCGAATTGTTTATTTTGTTAAAGTCAAGAGTTCTTTGACCCTGCCTTGAAATCCGATTTCCTGCTGGATTTGTTTCCGGGCCACTCACATGCAAGAGCGGATATAGCTTTCTTTCTTGGGCTGGGGGGAGTGGCGATTCCTTTTAATACAGATAATTCGCCAAAAAAATCGGTTTTGTTCAATTAAAAAGAATGTCACATAAACGTTGAAAAAAAGGACAAAAATATCATTTTGCCATTTTTGGTTAATGGACTGTATCATCTTCAATATTGGGGGGAAAGATACAGTTATAAAAAAATTTGCCAGCTTGATGTTCCCCCGATTGATTGAACATGAGGAAAAATTAGGAAAACAAGGACTATTTCCTTTGAAATTAACCTTATCTTTTTAAATCGGTTCTTCTACCGAATGAGTCGAAATTTGAAAAAAACAACTGTTTTTTAAAACGTGGAGTCAGCAAACGGAAAAATTTTGTTGTTCAGAATTTTGCTTCAAGTTCCGTGGGCAAGCGCGTATCGATGCAGACTCCACATTAAGAACATTCAAGATAGAGTTAAAAGCCTGGATAAAAACCTCAAGCCTCCAGGAGGTTCCAAACCTATTGTATATAAACAAACTCGTATGTGAAGGTCTTTTGTGAGGGGATCGAAAGCTTGGTCGCAGTATTATTTGATTTCTGGTTGCTAGTGCAGTTATTAATAATGCATAGGTAGAACAAGAAACCATAAAATGAAATATAAAAAGGAAAAAAGTCAAACCAAAAAAGTCACAGAAGTAAATGCCTCAGACAAGGTTCATGCGCACCTTCGAGATATAATATATTTAGTTCATTAGCTGTTTTAATTGTTCATTTTGTCAGATCACATTCAATGTTCGTTGTGAATTGTAAATAATTGAAATTAAAAAAAATTTTTTTCTTACACCAGTAAACTTATGATGAAAATAATTTCTGTTATGATTCATTAAAATCAAATTTGACTGAAAAATGAAAAAATAATGTAATTTTTGATGTATTAAGAAAATGAGGTCAAATGGAACGAAAACCTTGTTTCCTTAATTTTTCAAATCACTGAAACACAACTGGTGCATTTGTGTTCAACAATAAGTGCACTGCAATCCGTTATTATGCATATTTCTTTTCAGCTACAAACTCATTTACGCGATTCTTATCACCCGCTATGTTCATCATTCTGAGGAATTTAAAATTTTTCTCACAGAGTATTTAGCAAGTACATAATGAATAATTTTCTCCATTACTTCCAAATAATGCCGTAATGTTTCCAATATAGAGGGTAGTAGAGTAGAGACATCTCTTGTCTTCATTGTTTACGTAACGAGCATTCGCAATGGCAGCATTCACCTGATTTCGCTATAGCTACCTAGGATAAATTGAAAGCGCTCCTAAAAATGCCAACTGCTCAAGAACGTGTTTAGTTTTAAGCGCATGTGGCACCGGATGATTCCGCTACAGTTGCACAACTGTTACGTCCGGTGAATGCAACCAATGTCTGATATATTTTATTTTTTTAAATTTATATATTATAATTCTGCGCCATGGATTGAATATTCAACAATAGTTTGAACCATTTAACATGGTTGAACATTTTTTTCTAGATGTAAAAATTTTCAGATGAGAAGATTATACGTTGAATTCCGAAATCGTCCCAAGTCACTCGAATATACGGCATATATTTGTTTTATTATAAAAATTTTATGAAAAATCAATTTTCAGAAAATTATTGAAAATATTCTGTCCAGGAAATTTTAAGGCAACCCTCTTTTCAATATATGTATTTCGAACATATCAAATTCATTATGAAATAGGTTTTAGTCTATTATCAGCTCAGTGAAGTTCGATGTAGGTTAGGATCCTCTACTATACCTCTCGCAAAAATTTAAGAAACAGAAAAATTTTCCCATCTTTTTGGTGTTTTTCAACAGGCTATATCTCAATGAAAAATGGTCTCATGAGAAATAAAAGAATCCTGTTTTAAGACTTGAACACTCTTGTTTTTTTTTGCCCTATGCTGATGGAAAATCTTTTTCGAACTTGACCGATGCAAATGCCGCATAGTCTGTTTTCGATACCATTGGAGATGACTTTTTGTCTTCGAGATATCCAATTTTGAATCCCTGTTTCACTCAACTGCCGATATCTCCAGAACTACTTAAAGCCTAGCAAAAATTCTGCATCAAATTTTCCACAAAAATCTTTCATGTTTGATAAAAATAAATATTTCACCTGTAACAATATTGTGTAAAAAAGAGCACAAAAATGCCATTTGTTGTTTAACAGACTGTTTCTTCGTCAATATTGGGGGAAAGCTAATGTGAAAAGACAATAATTCTACAGCTTAATGTACCATGAAGATCGATTCAGCGGTTTTCCTGGATCGATTGATTGAAATTCGGAAGGAATAAAGGAAATAAGGTTTTCTTCTCTTGAAGTTGACCTTTTCTTTTCAAGAGTTAAGTATTTTTCGTCAATTTTCTATGTTTGGATATTATTTGAAAATTAAAGGAAACCTTCTCAAAAATCTCGAAAATTTGAGAATGTCTTTTTTCACGATCGAAAAAAAACTGCTGAATTATGTTCTGGAAATATCAGGAAAAAAATTGAAATTTTCATTAAAAAAAATTTTATTTTATATTTTCAGAACAAAAAAAAATTTTTTAGAAAATTTTCTTGAAAAAAAAATTTGCGATAGAATTTTTTTCATCCTCATAAAATATTGTGGAGCTGACAAACTACAAGCTTTCATTTCTTCTTAACAATAAGCTTCAGGTCGTCGTTTACTGTGAAGCTGACGAACCACAGGGTCTCATTCCTGAAGAATCATGAAAATACGTGCTTAAGCACAGAAGGAGCGTGAATCCGACCGTGCAATCTCCACGTGGTATGCTTTGGGCAACGCTGATGCCGGCGGTAAATCAATCAATAAAATTTTAATCGTCAGAAAACGAAAAAATAGTTTTTCATGAAAACTCTCCGAATTTTATTTTCGGAATAAAAAAAATTTTTTTCTGATTTTCCTGAAGGAATACAAGATTAACTTACAACTGAAAAAATTAAAATAATAATTTTCAAAAATATCTCCAGTTTAAGGAACGAAAAACTCGTTCCCTCAATTTTTTCAGAATTTCATTCGATTGGTCCAGAAAAACCGCTTCACCGATCGATCGGTTAACAGTCCGTTAACCAACAAATGGCAAAATGCCGTCGGTTTGCTAGGCCTCCAGTAGTTCCGGTGATATCGGCAGTTGAATGAAAAAATGTCCTTTTGCGTTCAAAATGGGGATTCTCGAAGACAGGAGGTAATTTCCGAGAGCGGTGAAAAACAAATTAGACCTGAATAAATAGGCTTGGCGGACTTTGCATTGGTCTGAATAAAAAAAAATTTCCATGCGCATAGAGCGAAAACAACAGTTTTGAAAATGAAAAAAAAATTTTCTTCGTGCTTTATTCATGGCTGCCGGTTTTTTTTCTCATCCGACCATTTTTCACTGAGAGACAGCCTGTTGAAAACACCAAAAAATTTTAAAAATGTTCTGTTCCTTGAATTGTTGCGAGAAGTGTATTTCCTCTCAAGAACAAAAGGAGCACCACCTGCATATATTATGTGAGTGGCGAAAAGCGAAAACTGATTTCCATAACTCATTTGGATGCAGTCTGTTTCTCGATCTATAGCGCATCGCAGACCACGCATTCCGTCTTCGACCACGATAAACAGTGCGGTTTGTTGCGTACCGAATTGCAGAATGCTACACGGGGTTCTTTCATTTGATGATTTAAGTTCATCCCAGCAAATCCCATATTTGGTGTCTGTGTGAATTTTTTTACCGAAACTTATCCTAATTTCTTCAGTGATGACGGAGTCAATTCTCCCAATCAACAAAAAATTAAGTTATTTACCCAGGAGGAAACCTGTTGATATTGAATTCCAGGATTTGAGTTTCAGCGTTCCTGATGGAAGAAAATGTGAGTTCACCTTTTTTCATTTACTTTTTTTCTTGAGTGTTCTATATGGAATAATTTGGAAAAATTGATTGACGCCGAAATATTCTCATATCTGTTTCCACTAAACAACACAACATTTATTCTGTTGATATTTTGTCAGGATCGAATCTGTTGAGAAAAAAATTCTATGAGAAAACTATTTAAACAAACTATCGTTTTGCAATCTTATCAAACAAAATCGAAAGATTTCATATCCTCGGTTTTAAATATCGTTGTTGAATCAATAAATTGAACTACAATCATTTTTCAGGCAAAAGTATTTTCCACCTGATTTTCGTTATTCCAAATTTTGGTTTTAATTCAAACTTGAAGTGAAATCCAGAAATACAGAATCCTCCAAGTATACATTCAAGTCGATAGGTATTGCTGTACTTTGAATTCGAAGATATCTGAAGATATTGCTAATATATCCAGAAAAATAAATTGTTAAATTCGAAAATATCCTTTAGATATACAAGGTGTACCAAGTTCGACGGCCTATAAGGCGTTTCTGGAGAACTGGACTTATTTGAAATCTGAAAATTGGGATTATTTCATTGTTTGACATTATCTACCGATCTAAAATATTCTTGGAGCCTGGCCAGTTTCAGTTATACAGGGAGTGAAAAAAAAATTGTTCAAAACTTTTTTTCTAATTTTTTGTTTCCGAATTTGATAGAGTATGCAATTCTGAATACATTCGTACTCAAATCGTTGCATTCGTCGAAATACTTTCTTAAATATCGAACTGAAGGAAAAAAGTAGATAAGTGTATTCGGTATTATGTTTGTTATTCCCAATCTAGATATCGTAAGCATAAACCGTTTTCACATTTCTGAAGGCGAAGAATGTGGAAATATTGTACATCTGCAGAATTTTGAAAAGAAATTGGGATCAAGATTTACCCAAAACTTTCGTTTTTCAAATTAGAACCCTATTTTTTCATGATTGCGTTGGATTGCGCGAAGAAAAATGATGATATGCTCCTAAAATAAATAATTCTTGAGTTATTCAGGATTTCCTGATTTCATGTAGTATTTATCGACAAATTCATAGAATCTGTCTATATAAACAATGACCTTGGTCAAAGAAGATAAATTACTCCAATAACTCACTAGTGACTTCTTCTTTTCTGAATTCATTTATCATTGTTGATATTAAAAAGATTTCATGAATAGAAACAGAAAATACTAAATAACTCAAGAATTAGTAATTTTAGGAGCATCAACATGTTGGAACATCATCATAAATCATATCAATCATTTTAATTTGAAAAACGAAAGTTATGAGCGAATTTTGATCCCAATTTTTGAACTAACATTTGGAACACTCTATGACGAATCATTCAAAATTCTGAAATTGTACAATATTTCTTTCTATAGTCTTCGCCTTCAAAAATGTGAAAACAGTTGATGCTTACGATGTCTAGGTTAGGAATAACAAATATAATACACAATACACTTATCTCCCTTTTTTCTTCAAATTTTTTCTAGATATTTTTTAAAGTATTTTGACGGATTCAACGATTTGAGTACGAAGGTATTCATAATTAAATACTCTATCGAATTCGTAAAAAAAAAAACAGAAAAAAAAATTTTCAAATTTTTTTTCACTACCTGTATAACTGAAAGAGGGTCAGGCTCTAAGAATATGTTTGATTGGTAGATTATGTCAAACAATAATTTAATCCCAATTTTCAGATTTCAAATAGGTCCAGTTCTCCAGAAACGCCTAAGAGGCCGTCGAACTTGGTACACCCTGTATAGTATCCAGAGTAATAAGGAATTTAATCATTGTGAGTGTTATCATATTCGCATAGTTGTTGTTTCCTGTGATGATAGAATATCGAAGAATCTTGTATAGTCGTCATTTCCCTAACTTTCAATAGAAATTGTACAATAGATATATAATTCAAAGGTATTTTGCTTCTTTCGAGAAAGTTTAATAGATATTCTTCGGGGATGAGATCTTGAATAGTAATTTTTTTTTATTTCGAACTTGGCAAACTTGAAAAACAAAATATAAGAAAAAAGAAAGTAAAACACCGTTTTCAATCATATCGAAGCCTCGTAGACTTTCAAATTCTTCATTTTGAAAAATTTTCGATTGCTGATTTGCGTCTCCCATCTTCATGCATTATTACCTATATTTACCTCATATTTTTCGTGAAGAGAAGAAAATGAATGTTTTGTGAATTTGGGAACGAGTGAAAACTATATGAGATTAATGAGCTTTTGATTCTTTATAATTAGCTTATTCAACATCGATTATTATCAATGTGCGTAGGCGCATATCCTCTCATTCATTACCAGTTGTATGCTATAATTGCAACTTGTTATTTGCACCAATGCCGATATACAGGATGACTCATCAATACCGTTCATTTTTATAATTCAAATGAAAACTCGAGATTACCACTTGAAATTTTCAAGTTGAGATGAATTCCTTGAAAAAGTCAATTGGTTCAATTTCTGGTTTGACCGTTTTCAAAATGTGATACTCAGGTTTCACATTGATACTTAGATAACCCATTCGATCATCCATTATTTTAATGTGTCAATTGCATTTTTATTCTGTAATTGTCCCTTAAAATTTTCCCGTTTCTATCAGAAGAGAAACTAGTGATTCTTCTTCGGTTTTCAAAAGGCAGGGTGTTTCCATTTCGATGTCATTTTTAGATGAGATGCCATTTTTTATTGCGCAGAGTAAATCAATTTAGAAAAAAACACTGTTTTATGCGTCATTCATTCTACGGGTCTAATAAAGTCATTTTCTAAATTTCTTGTCAGAGATTGACAGTTTTCTGGGAAAGGTGGAAATTAAACAATTGTTCAATGATGAAAATTACAAATGTTTGCTTTATTCACTATCCTCATAATATCATTTAACAAAGTAGGCTCCAAACTATCTGAAATCTTTAAATTTTAAAATTTAATTCCTTAATCTGACCCTATAAATAAAAATCTAGAGGAATGAGATCCGGTTATCCATCAGGCTGAAGAAAAGGACCTTTCTTCCATACCAACCATCTTCGAATAAATTCGTTAGCATGGCTTCTACTTGTATAGTGGCATAGGCGAGCACTCTATTCATTTGAAACCAATATTACCTAAACAACGGTGGCAAATCCACGATTTCTGTTAGAATTATTTTCAACATTACATGTATAGGGTAGTTAGATTTCGATGATTTAAAACTACTTCTCCCCAGTTAGGAGAGATACAGATGAACCAAGAAAAAACTGATCTACATGTGTTGTTCTGTTTGCTTGAGAAACATAAATTGCTGAAAATCACAAATATTAGGGCTGCTTTTCTGGTACTTTTCACCAGTGCTACCGAAATTCCAGTAATGTTTCAAATTTCAAAGAAATTATAAAAATATGTTTTCACAAGGAAACCATAGTATGCTAGGATATTTTTCAATACCTAGACTCATCTTGGACAATTTCCAAACTAAACATCATGATAAATGCTAGAGATTCTATGTATATCGAAAATTCCAAAAAAACATGTTTCGATCAACAAAATCAAAGAACAATTTAAATTTGATTTATATCATTCTGAGTGGAAATAATTGTGATATTCCACAATTAAGTTGTCAAATTCATTTCGAAAACATTGGTCATAGTTATATTATAGTACAGACTCGAGGAGTTTTTCTCTAAACTTTTTGTTTCTATTATGAACAGTATTTGAAATCTCCCACAACAGTTTTCAAGAAATTGAGAAATAATTTTTTTTGTTATTTCTCTGGAACTTAAAGCTGTGCTGAAATTCAGATGCCCTGGTAGAAAGTACTACAAAAACTCCCTCTATTTTTATTTCCACAGTGAAGTCACAATACTGCTGACGTTATAGCGAATTATTTCAATTGACCAAATTGCAAAATCGTGGAAAGTAGACAGTGTAGCGTTCTTCAGCAAATTATATTTCTCGAAAAATAGAACACGACATGTCATGTATATTACTTTTTTATCTCTATCCATTTAGGAGATGTAGTACTACTATATAATCAAAATCTGACAACTCTGTTCGTGTAATAATGAGCCTGATCAGTCATAAGTAAACAGAACACTCGCAATTGAAATTGCTTTACTTACAGGTAAATGTACGTACTTGAATGTTTTCTGAGGTACCTATAGGCTTTCACACATCAATCGTTATTCACGAAATTAATTTCAATTTAACTCAATTGTATACTGTCTACTTGAATGTATATGGAATTCTTCTTCGTCTCTCTTACACTTTGTTATCAATTATATGTTACCTACAAGTTTTAAATGCAATAATTATAGAGTCCTTATATAACTAACGATAACCTGTAATGCCATGTTGCTAGGGTTGAATATTTTCATCAACGGCACTTTTAAAGGTTTCTCTAATCGTGGGCAATTTGGACATCTTCTTACCACTCATTTTTTAGTAATCGATGAAATAATTTCCAAACAAATAAATATTTGAGTCTTAAAAAATTTTTTTTTTCGAAATAATTTTCCACTGGTGAAATGGTTTGAAAGTTAAAAAATATTTTTCATCGTTTTTGTATAAGAAACGGGGTAGCCAGAAAAAACCCTGAGAAATTATCAGACATGAATTCCTAACTATTCTCATATTTTTTCTCTATTGGCTGATGTGGAGTGTGGCGTAAAATATCAATGGATTAAAATTTTCAACAAAAAGTGAAATACATTTTTTCTCAAATGAAAATATCTACTTTCATTGGCTAATTAAAATCTGTTAAATTTTTTTTTCATTTTCTTCTAGCCTCGAAACTCATCCTTAAGAGCATCAGTGGTAGGTTCCTTTCAGGTCAAGTGACAGCTATATTAGGTCCCTCAGGATCAGGAAAAAGTACGCTCCTGAACATTCTTGCTGGATATAAGTGAGTCCCCATTTCATAAAATAGATTAACTTGAAAGATGCACAGATCTTTCCTAACATTGTACAAAATTCGTTTGGGAATCTGTTTAGGAACCATTTTGAAAATGAAATGAAATATTCCTGGTCATGAGACAATTATGGAAATAAGGTTTTTTTCCGTTCAAATGTTCCGAATCATTCAACATCACGTTCACAAAAATTCACGAAACACAAAAAATTACTTTGAACTTCTAGAAAGTGACATCAACTTTCGTTTTTCAAAAAGGGAAAATCCTTTTTTAATGCATTAATAGATTTTCTATTGAATTCAGAGTCTTTTCGATCCCAAAAGTTCGAATTTTCCCGAGCAATTTTCTTCAAATGAGAAAATACGAAAAATTTTCAAAACTGTACTCTTGAAATACAGACAACTTCGAGGTTTTTTCATTGGAAATTCTCATTCTTGAGAATCTCCGAGAAAAAAGAGTGATGCTTTTTTTCCGATAGAGTGATTTTCAGAATATAATATAAGTGGTTACAAATTCTTTGTCAAAATGAGAAGTGACAAGACATCAAAAAATCTTTTTTTTTCAATTTGAAACCCCATATTTTCGAAAAATAAATGGAGATTATGTCTAAAACTTCAATCCCGAAATGAATATTTTTAGAGTTATTCAGGAGAAATGATCTTCGTCTTCAATTTCCATTCTAATATGTTTTTTCACAGGAAAATGATCAGCGGTGAAGTGAAATTTTTGGAAAACAATTTCTATAGTTCGGACGAGTTAAGTTCTTGAATTATCATCTGTTATGCGAGAGCAACAATTGGTTTATAGTTCTCAATGTGACTAACAGTGAAGTTAAAGTAAGAAAATCCCAGGGATAATATTAATAATAACCACGTTTTGTGGTTGTCAGAACTGACATCCACATCCTATCAATTTTTACATCAAATCAATTGAAGTTCCCTAATCTGGCAAATTTCGTAAGTCACCTTCCAAGATAGTAGATTCGGGAGTTTTTCACAAAATGTAGAAATAGAATATAAATAGAGAAAATATTGTCTGAAACTCGTGGCAGAAGGCAATTCCAACACTCATACTTTTCAAAAATTTGCCTTTTTATAATCTATTCCGAATTTTGCAATCGTAAAAGGATAGTAGTCCATTCTGCAGCTGGTTTTAAAATGATACTATTTTGATCAAAGCAGAATGATGTTACTCGAGGCGAATATACAGATACTAAAAAAATTTTTGTTAAGTAGATTTATTTATTTTTTTTTCATCAGAAAACTGTAGCATTTTTGTCTTTCGGATTGACTGTTGAATGATAGCCAATGATTCAAAACAATGTTCTCCAGAGGCCGTCAATTTCTTATCGAAATGAATCTACGTTCCTTTGATTGAATAAATTAGCATTTATAAGAATTTTCAAACTATCTCTCATAAATTGAATTTTGATTATAGTTCCCCTCTAGTGTTTCTGTTTTTATCCTCAAAATTCGAGGTTGAGATAAATTCTTCACGCAACAAGTTGAATTAATTCGTATCCTCAAATGTGGAGGATTGATATTGAATTAATTGCGAGTAAGTTATTGAAACCAAACAGAATTGATTAATTCGTCAGTCTCATTTGTTCCATGAAAAATATCCTGGAGAACGTGACATGAGGATTATCTTGAAAATTTAGTTTCATATGAAATCATTCCTTTTTTAACGATTTCAAATAATGCCAGGGCTACCAGTTGAATTGAAAAGTAGCGATAACTTTCATAATTCAAGTACGACTTGCTTCATGCCAACATTTTGCGACTGCTTCTCTGCTTTTATATTAATCTGAAATTTCCGAGAATCATCAATTTCAATTTTTCTGCGAAACAGCTCTGATCCAAGTTAACGCAACGATTTGAAGCAAATTATTATAAATGCAAAAGTTTGTACGGAGAAATGTTCGTTACTTTTTCTAATAAAAATTTCCGCACATATTCAGGCAACTGCAGAGTAATATAGTTCATCTATCAAAATATCACCCAGGCTTCAACTTATAATGATTTTGTAGAATTGGGCCGAAATGAGACGATAAATTTCTGCGTTCTGAGAGCTATTTGAGCGTACACTGCCGAAACCTTTGAAGTTACACGAAGATAATCATTTCTTGGGTAATTTTCCTCAATCCCATTCAAATTAAATGGAAATAACGTAGATAATGTATTATCATGGGTTTGTCTATATCGAAAAATTCTGAAAAAAAGTACGAGCATATCTTTCATATGGAAGCCATTATTATCAATGAAAATAAGAGTTGAGGAGGAGCCTATAAACTAAGTACAAAATATTCAATTATATCCAATGAAGGAAACCATGAAAACATTTAAATTGAATCTCATTTATACAATGCATATTTTACAGAACTGAATTAATTTTCCTCCTACATGAATACATTTTCGAGTTTAGTTTTAGAAGTATAGCGAAATTAGTTTGATCTGAATCAAAAAAAATTCAGCGACAACTCTACGGTCCGGTACTGTTAAGTAGAGTCACTATCGTTGACGATTGTGTGCATTTTGCGTTCCAATTTTAAATCGACTTATCTCTCAGAAGAGTAGACGTGAATATCGTTTCAAGTAATGTATCGACAACAAAAAATGCACTTCTAGTATTGTGAAGAATTCCTCTTGTGTTCGTGCTCCGACCAACAAATTCCATACAGTCTCTGAACACTTTTTTATATGTACAAGAAAAACAGATAAGAATGAACATCATTAATAGGGCCATATTCAGAAAATCAATAGTCCCCAAAAAATTTTTAAGTTTACGATGCCTTCATGCATTACTTTGTACTGAATTCTGAAGGCCCATAAAAATGCTATAAATTTCCCCTTCCTTTTCTTTGACCAATATTAACTGAGATAGCTATTGGGTAAAATATATTGCGCAAAAAAATTAGAGCACATTATAAAAATCTCGAAATTATTCTACAACTGAAGGTGATCTCAATGATAATTATTTTTATTAGAATTCTGCATACATATGTTATCCACTTCCAACGTTTTTCTTCAATCCAGATGTTTTTTTCAGCAGGAATAAAAAAAGATGATATTATCAGATTTTGAATGTATTAGTTTCATTCTAAAATCAGTTGTTCGCGATCAATTCTAGTGATCAATAGTTTTTCGTTCGTTTGATTTTCTACACTCGATCGCTAATATGCAACGCGAAACACGCAATTTGACGCAAGGGGAATATGCCCAAGCGGTAGTTTTTCTAGAAAAAGGGTGGACATACACAAGAATTGCAGAAAGGTTTAGAGTTTCCCATACAAGTGTGTACAGCATGTTACAGCGACTCAGGGAGACAGGTATGAATGTCCGAAGACCAGGACAGGGTGGACCACGGGTAACAACTGTCATTCAAGAACGTTACTTGAGAGTTTCTTAGTTGAGATAACGGTGTGCTACCGCACGCCTCTTTCAAAATCAGATTGAGCAAACTCATGGGGTGCAAATTAGCACTCAGACAATAAGAAATCATCTCAGAGAATATGATTTAAGGTATCATGTCGCGACAAGAGACCCAGCTCTTACCTCAGCCCATCGAAGGCGCGTTTGGATTTTGCGAGAGAGCATATCCATTGGGAAGAGGCCGATTGGGAAAGAGTTCTCTAAACAGATGAGTCTAGATTCTGCCAATTCCATTGTGATCACATTCCCCTGTATACAGACGTACACATGAAAGATATGCTCAGTGCAATTTCCTGAATACTACAGGTTTCGGGGGAAAATCGATTATGGTATGAGGCGGAATATCATTGACTGCTCGCACAGACCTAGTGGTCGTTGATAATGGAGCTACGAATGCTGATAAGTATATAAGGAACATTCTTGAGAAGCATGTAGTGCCATTTGCTCCATACATTGGTGAAAATTTCATTTTTATTGACGATAATCTCTCGAATGGAATGGCCAGCAAGAAGTTCATATCTCAATCCGATTGAGCAGGTTTCAGCCAACCTCAATAGAAGGCTGAGAAGTTCAGAAAATCATCCAGCTACTCTCAATGACTTAGGAATCCAACTCGGAGAAATCTGGGGAGGATTAGATCAGAATATTTTTAGAACACTCATTTTGAGTATGAACCGTCGTTGTCAAGCTGTAATCAACGCAAAATTGGAAATACCAAGTATAATATCACTTATCATCAGCTTTTCAGTATTTTGAAAATTGTTCATTTCTCTTTTTACACAAAAGATTCGGTGAAATCCTGAATTTTTCTTTCATTCAGTGTAACTTGTTTCATTCAAAACCTTCCCGAGAGAACTTAAAAATAAGGTATAAAGACAATGTAGAGCAAACTTGCATTAAAATTGAGATTTTCAGAATGTGCGTTAATTTTTTTGCGCAGTGTATAAACCAGTTCATTTGCTTTTTTCTGTATCAACTTTGCCAGTTTCGTGAACGTCTTTCATACATGTGTGCATTCCATGTTTTTGCAGGGGCCTGTTTCTTCGAATTGTCAAATTCACTGGATCGATAGTCAAAGTTCTGAATTTCTTTTATTGCGTGCTTTCAGGACAGATGGTGCTGCAGGGAACATTCTGATAAATGGGGAGAAACGAGAACTGAATAAATTCACGAGGATATCTAGATATATTATGCAGGATGATCACCTCCAACCCTTCCTTTCAGTGCGGGAGTCTATGATGATTGCTGCAAATCTGAAGTTGGGTTCTCATGAAACCAGAGAAAATAAAGAAAATATGGTGAGTAGTTGAATGAACTTACCGGAAGTAATTGCACCAGTGCATCAAAATTACCGATAATTTTGCATGACAGCGTGTTGTCTAAAAACTACGAGCAGTGCAATTATCGCGGGGATCTTTCGCTCTCTATAATGCAATTATCGGAAGTAATTGCACAAGTGCATCAAAATTACCGATAATTTTGCATGACAGCGTGTTGTCAAAAAAACTGCATGAGTGCATTTTCATTTTTGGAGAAAGAGCCCGACACCGAAGGTGGAGGGCTCTTTCTCCAAAAATGAAAATGACCGAATGCAGTTTTTCAAAGACAACACGCTGGAATGCAGAATTATCAGGTCATTTTGATGCACGAGTGTAATTCGGGGGAATATTTCTCCGAAATTGCTATGGATACCAGCAGTGCAATTATCGCAGGGATCTTTCGCTCTATACAATGCAATTATCGCTGTAATTTTCGATAATTGCATTCTATCAACATGAAGTTTTTGACAGGAGGGAAATATTCGAGATAATTATATCTAGGGAATCGAAGCTGAAATACCTTCATATAACATTTGTATTCATCACATTACCGATAGAAAAAATAGTGGTTTCTTTAGGTAACACCTTCCAAAGCATAGCCTCGGAAACGTAAACAAACATAATTCTTGTAAGAATTTGGATGGAGACCATTTAAACATAACTGGAAATGGATTAATACTTAATGAAGCAGACGAACTCAATTGAAAAATCAATCGTATTTTTTTTGTACCAGAAAGAGAATCCTGATAACGTAAATTACAGTCTACCTTGACCCACCTAATTGATCTGTCCAAGTCTTACCCTTTTCATCATTAATTAAAATTCAGATGAATAGGTGACATTGAATATCACAATATTCTCTGAATCCGTTACTTGAATCAGAAGTAGGTGGTCGGCCGTGACCATAAAAACAGAGTTATTTGACATATTTTACAATCAATCGTTGTGTATAATTAATTCGATTGACCATTGGTCCATTTGAGGTGAATTGTCTTTCGTAATGAGAATTATATTTATTCGTAGAGAAGTTCTATCATTGAAGAGATTCACATATACGCCCTTTTAGTTTCAAGATCGCTTAGACATCTATTGGACGATGAAAGTAAGACTAAATTAAGCTTTGCCGAATAACGAGATTTCTGTTTACTGACCTCCAAAAAACGACTCAATTCAAACCAAGAATCTCTCATTCAAATTGAAAATTGGATATTTCGAAGACAAATGATCCCGTACGAAGCTAAATGCGAGTTTCGCGTAGAAAAAATGAGTAAAGTTGACAATTTTCGAGAATTTTTTCGTAGTGCTTTACTAAAGGATTGCATGGCAATCGATATTCCGAAATTTTTTTAAGCAACATATTCTCAAACATAAGTCCTCAAGCTTCAAAAGTTTTTTTTATATTCTTTAATATCATTCTTTACCGAGATGCAGCCTATTCAAGAACAACAGAAAATTTATAATGTTACTGTTCCTTTTATTGTTGCGTGAAGTGATGATGATGTATAACATCTCCTTTCAGACCACTCCAAGGTTTCCTTTACCAAAATATTGCAGTTGAATCAATGAACGAAAATACAGAGCAAACTGTATCCATAATTGGTCCCAGAATCGTTGCTTGATTACTCTTTCAGAAATAATTCGGACGCCACTGATCTAGCCTCTTAAGAAAAGTTGTTGTTTTCTAATCTCTGGATAGGACCTGAATAATTTTCAAAGGATACTATGTCAATAATTTCTTATTTCAGTTGAAATCCTTTCCAAATAAATGCATATGACAAAAATCAGATATATTAGTGAGTATAGGAAATCGATACATATTCTTGCTATTTTCGTCCCATTTAGACCTAAATCACAGTTTTTTCTTCGTTATTATACCAGCAGGACGCCGTGAGAACCTTAGCTTTCTAGTTCTTACCCCAGAAAGTTTGTGATAACTGCTTAATATGCTAATCTCATCATCAAGTGCTAGTGTTTCTAAAAGTTAGTTCAATTAGATTATTCAGAATTACCAAATACCCTAGGCACCCTTGAATTCAATTTCATTCAATATTTAATATAAACGGAAGTATACAGGGTTATTCTCGAATATGACTTTATAGAATATTTTAAGGAAATACATAAGATTGAATTATGTTAAAATACAGAAAACTTCGATGTTTTCTCATTCAAAATTCTCTTTTTTCAGAATCTCCGAGAAAAAAGGCTGTTACTCCTTTTCTGATATCGCGATTTTCAGAATACGATACAGGAGGTCACAAATTCTTTGTCAAAGTTAGAAGTGACGAAACCTCAAAAATCGTTTTTCTCAAACTAGAACCCCATATTTTCGAAGCATTTTCGCAATTTTCTTCGAAAAATAATAGGAGCATATGTCCAAAACTTATAGCCCAAAATGAATATTCTTCGTGATATTCAATAACAATGAATTTGTCTCCAATTTTCAATCTCATTCCGAATATGTTTTTTCACTGGATAATTATTAGCAGTCAAGTAAAATTTTTGGAAATAAAAGTTATCGAGGATAGTATATTCTAAAACAATTTGCAGAATGAGCTTCTATTCCAACTCGAATGCGAAATTCGAAAACGCGCGACAAACGAGCGAGTATTCGAAAGCATGAGTGTTGGAATTGCCTTCTGCCTTCTGCAATGAGTACTAAACGATATTTTCTCTATTTCAGAAAGTTTTGTGGAAAACTCTCAATATTCAAATAAAAATTCAGATTAGTAATTTTTTTATTGTATCTTGGTAGTTGGTGTCACAACGAAATTTGAAAGATTGCGGAATTTGAATTGATTTGATTCGAAAATTGAGTGGATCGGGGGTCAGTACTGATAACCACAAAACGAAAAATATAACTGGAAACAATGCTGTAAGGAGTTTCATTACAGCACTACTTCAAGTTCTGTAATGTTTTCAATGTGCAAGGATAAGTGAAGATAACGTAAAAAATTCTCAGGAATGCAGAAAAAAAATTTTAATAATTTTTAATGCTTTGGAAAGAATAATTAACAGAACATGTAACAGTTCCTTCACTGAAAATTCACATTTCCCACTATATTGAAAAAGCAATTCTCCAGAATTGAGAATTTGCTGAAATTATCCTGAGCTTCAAAAAATGAATGAAAACTTGAATATAAAAAAATATTTCCTGAATAACAGGGATTGTCAAAAATTTTCCTTGGCCTCTAATTATTTTCCAGTAAAAAACACAGTCATAATGAGATTGAAAATTGAAAGAAAAATCTCGAAAAATATTCATTTCGGGATGAAACTCTTGGAGGTATGCTCCTGAGACTTCGAAAATGCTTTGAAAAATTGTGGTTCTAATTTGAAACAAAAATTATTTTTTTATGTTTCGTCACTTCTAACTTTGACAAAAAATTTGTGACCTCCTATATCATATTCTGAAAATCACACTATCGGCAAGAACCATTAGCCTTTCTTCTCGGAGATTCTCAAGAATGAGAATTTTTAATGAAAAAACCTCGAAGTTCTCTGTATTTCAACAATTCAATTCTGAGTTTTTTCTCGTAATTCGTCATTGCGAGAGAATTTTCTCGAGAAAATTCAAACTTTTGGGATCAAAAAGACCTAGAAGTGAATGAAGAATCTATTCATGCAATAAAAAATAGGTCTTTCCGTTTGAAAAACGAAAGTTGATATCGTTTCCGAAAAAGCCTAGAACCTTCAAAAATATACAAGTTTACTTGAAGCTCACCTCTTGAATTTCGATCCTGAATATTGTGTCTTTCCTTAAAATATTCTATAGGGCCCTGTAGTCATGAGTCGAAAGGATATCTTTCTTAAATTCATGTATGAAACAGCCAAGATATTTTTCACTTTAATTCATATGGATATTTATTCCCAGATCAACGAGATATTAGATTTACTCAATCTGTCCCGATCGAAAGCTACAAGAGTGAAAAAACTTTCTGGAGGGGAAAGGAAAAGATTGGCGGTAGCTTTGGAATTGTTGAATAACCCACCTGTGATATTCTTGGATGAACCGACTACGTAAGTTTTCGCAAATTGTTAATTTATCTTTTATTTTATATCCGATGCTAATGTTTCCATTCTTCAAGTAGTTGATGCTTTCGATTTCTATTTACGTCATATAAATTAAAGATGCACTACTTATCATTGCACATCATAGAGTGAAAAACAATGAATTGACTAATAGTTCATGAATTATAGTAGTAGTAATTCATCTCGTGATTACCTTTTCTCATTGTCTTCCTTATAGTTCGTTGATGAGAATTTAATTGCATCGAAGTACATACTCCGAAGCGGATGTGAATTTGAGCTCCATCCATTATTCGGGCATATTTGAACCGAATCAACACTAATTGTTCATTCCAGAACAGTAATTTCATAATTTTTTTTCGTTAGTACATGTCCAATTAAAAGGGTATAATTCCGAAGATGTGAATTTTTTTCTTTGAATTTTTATTTTGCTTGGTACAAAAAATTTAACAGATACCCTATATGTTTCAGTGGTTTGGACGATGTAGCGTGTTCCCAATGTATAGGACTTTTGAAATTACTAGCTTTAGGAGGAAGAACTGTGATATGTTCCCTGCACACACCAAGTGCGAAATTATTTTCAGTTTTCGACAATATTTACATCCTCAGTCAAGGCCAATGTGTCTATCAAGGATGCAGTTCCACCGTGGTGCCTTATCTTGAAAAACTTGGACTCGTTTGTCCTTTATCATATAATCCAGCCGATTTCAGTGAGTATATTTTTTTATCCATTCAATTAACGTGTTTTCATATTTTCATGCTTTTAATGAAATGAAAGTAATTAAAATGTATGGAGGCGAATCTGAAATATGCTACACCAATTGGTTATCATTAGATTGGAATAGGAAAACATTAAAATGCAGTAAAAAACTACGTTGGAAACCTACCTGAAATAGTTATTGATATGCACAGCGATCGAATCATCTTAATAATTTTAATACAATATTTTCCCATAACCTCTCAATTTGGTAATTTATTATAAAACAATCAATATGAATTAACAAAATAATCTGTCATACAGGTTGTCTCAGAAATTGTCGTCCCGGATCAGCTAACCGGCTGAGTCATAGTAGTCATCAGGAAAATATTTAAAACAATCTAGTCGTGTATTTTTAAAATTATATTGCATTGTGTATTATTCGAGAAAATACACTGTTGCTACAATTTCTAACTTCTTTTACATTTTATTTTTCATATTATGTTCTCCTGAATAATGCTTCTGTCATATGTGATCAATTCGAAATCAATTGTTCCAGCTTCAAAAGTAATGTCATGTTTACCCAACCAGATATTTTACATTAATATTTCAACCTACTTCAACTGATTTAACTGAAAAGAAATTTTCCTCCTTTCTCTTGTAAAAGTGCTTCAGAAGTTAGAATTTCTAAAATGCAATAAGACTTACTACCCCTTTTTTTGAAACATAGATTAATCAAAATAGTAATAATCGAAATGAATACCATTTTCAATTTTCAGGCTTAGTAATTTTTCATCATGAGTTTGGAGAAATTATATTAGATTTTAACACTGAGATGACAGATATACCTGTTTCGACCTTGTTTGGCCATGTGTACGGATTTACCTACAACATATTGATTTATGCAACTTTCACCTTTTGAAGAATGAATTTGAAGTTTTTTCTGAAAATTTCACCGGCGCCAGTCACTACTAATAACGCTTAAATTTTTTCACAAATTCCGGAGGGGAAATTTCATCATTGCAATTTTTTTTGTCGATTATCTTGAAAATAAGAGATATTTTTGCAAAAATTCGGACGGCACAACTCAGTACATAACACAGAACGAAAATACTTTAATCTATTTCAGCTGTCAAAAATCATTTTCATGGAAAATTCAACACATTTTGAGAAATATCTTGTGAGCCGTATGTAATAAAAGAAAAAATTTCAACGGCTCAAATCAGCACAAATATAATAAAATTAGGTTCATTAACATTTTTTTCGAAAATCCAAAAGTGCTTTGCCAACTTCACACACACTGTTGCCAGTTTTACAAATTTTTTCACATTCTACTGATTTATCCTGTTTTCTCCACACACGGCACAAGTTGGCACAATTGCGACATAATCGTATGAACAATTTAGGTCGAGATAAAAAAAACCAAAATAACAGACTGTTTCCTTATTTTCAAGATTTTTGGATTTATTAGCGGGTGGTTCGTGAAAATAAGACGGCAGTACGATCACTTTTTCGAAAAGTGCTGGGCTGGCTTTTTTCTGGTTATTCGAATATCTCGAAAACCACATATTATTGAGAAAAAATTCAAAGTCACAAAGCAGCAAAAACCTAGTACAATTCAGCACAACAAAAAATTTTTCGAAAATCCAAAAGTGCTAGGCCAACTTCACACATATGGATGGTTAACATTTTGGCAACGTAATCTGCGCCACTCAATTTTCCAAGTCCTTTTCTGAACTAAAAAAAAAATGTTTTGTTCTGATTTGTTGTTTTGGTTTTTATTAAATTAACAAAACTGCACACCCGTTTCAGACATCCTCAATATATTGATTGATTAGTAGACTTTTAATGCTTTTTTCATTTCAAGTTCTGGAGGTTTGCAATAAGGAATACGGAGATTTTCAAATCAAACTAGTCGCATGCAGTGAGAATGGATACAATCGCAGCTATGCTAAAAGTATTCCTGCAGCTTCTGAAAGTATAAAGGCAGGATCAATCAACGCAATCAATATTGAGGAGCAAAATTTCATCGATATGGACGGAATGGGATCCACTTTTTGGGAACAAGTTTATATTCTCACGAAAAGAATATGGATTCAAGTGTGGAGGGATAAGGTTAGTATGTTTATAGACCACCACACTCCTTTTCAAACCAGTGCTCACCTATAACACACATCTCAACATTTTCAGTGTCAACTTCTGGTTTTTGTCTCAGGTGGTGGTATTTGTGTCAGTCTTCTGAATAAAATTTGGAAGATTTTCAATCTTTCTAATCTAACAATTCAAATTACAGTCCTCAATTCGACAAATTCTAAAATGAACAACGTTGCAATTTTAGCAGCACATCATCAGCTTTGTATCAGTCTAGCAGTTTTCTCATCGAGACAATAGAACTCACGTCTTACCATATTATATTTTAAATAATTGTGTTCAATCAGAAAGTTCCTCTTTGACGAATAGCTCCACACTTGACTTTAGCACGATAGGGATAGTTTTGATAAAAGAAGGTCAATTTGCAATGATTTTTTATTTGCTCTTGAGGACCTCTGTATCTAAAATTTTTATCTTCCTATATTGTTTTCTTTTTGGAAATGTCCTCGCCAATGAGCGAGTGATCTATGTTCATGTTTACACAATAGGTGTAGCCTATGCGTTCGGTCTACAAGAAAATTTGATTGTGATTGATATTTTGGGAAACAATTTCTGTAGCTTAATCTAGGATGCATTTGAACAAAAGTATTTCTTCTGAGTGGGGAGAGTTTCTATTTGGTTGTGAACAATTAATGAACAATTCTTTTTCTTGAATTCAGAGCTTTCTAATTTTTTACATCCACGCTTATTGTGCTAGACAGTTCCTTGTGTCATCCACCCATGAAGATAGCTATCGATCGTTATTGCACTAATTCCAGTTATATTTTTCAAGTGATCAACGTTGATATAACGTTGTCCTGGTAAGGAAAGGTAAAATCATATGTTTCATGACAATGTTCCCGATATTGAATGGCCTTTGTTATCTTCTGTGTAGAGATTCACTAAACAATTCTATTGGGGTGTCTTCAGTTCGGGAAAACAGAATTGGAAACATCACAGTTTCTATAGTAAATTCGAACAGGGCTTTATTCTAATGAAACAGTGGAAGAATCAAAACCTCGAAAGGATGTGATATCGAAAAAATCTCTGAGCTGACAGATTCGGTTGGGTATGGATTTAGAGAAGAACGTATGCTATGTGAAGTGTCTAATCGAATCAGTAAAACTCCAAAGAATGTATCGGTGATTTCATATTGGTTGTGAATGAATACAACAATTTCATTCTACTCTGACTCGAGGAATTTATTTGCCTCAATAAATGCCACGGATATTTTTCTGTAGAAGTTAGTATTTAGGGTTTTTTTGGGCCAAAACTGGTTTGAAAATAAAATTAATCCTACAAAAACATAAAATCGATAAACCATGAGAAATAAAAAAACAAATTTGATTCTTCTGAGAACAAAAAACGAAAAAAAAAAATTCTTAAATATGTAAAATCCAAGATCGATAAATTCGAAATAAATGTTCAAATAATATACGTTTCTCTATTTCAGTATCGTAATGAGTTCATTACAGTACTAAAAGTAGTGCTGTAATGAAACTCATTACAGCATTGTTTTTAGTTATATTTTTCGTTTTATGGTTGTCAGTACTGACCTCCGATCGAATGGAGTTTCGAATCAAAATAATTCAAATTCCGTGATCTGTCAAATTTCGTATGTCACACCAACTGCCAAGATACAAAACAAAAGTCACTTATCTGAATTTTCATTTGAATTTCGAGAATATATCACAAAAATTGACTGAAATAGAGAAACTACCGTCTAATACTCGTTGCAGAAGGCAATTCCAACACTCATGCTATCGAAAACTCGCTCCTTCGTCGCTCGTTTTCGAACTTCGCATTCGTGTTGGAATAGGAGCTCATTCTGCAACTTGTTTTAGAATATACTATTTCATGCCGATGAGTAGACAAATCTACCATGAAAAGATAATTTCATATCTCTGAGAAGATCAGGCATTTTTTTTCTATTTTGGCACAAAGTTGGAGAGCGGAACGTTAACGTATCGGCCTATATCCAAAGGCAACAATGAAAGAAATTATTGTCTCCGCAATAGATTGACCACTGAACTACCTTTTCATGATTTGAATTTTCTCTTTTACCGTAAGCATTTTGATTTACGCGAATATAATTCATTTTCAAACCGTCTAGCTATCACATCTGAAATTCGGATCCGATTAATGTGCATTGCAATCCGCGGCAGAAAAGATCACCCCCTCTTGCCGAGACTTGCCATTTCCACAGTCCAGTCCCTTATTTGTTATCGAATCGCGATTCTCTCACTGTTTTACTAGACTCGGAGCTCATTCGAATTTCACATTTATATTCCTCTATGTTTCTATAAGGATTTCCATCATATGTATATTGTTTCAGTATGCACCCATTAACGACTCTTACTCTATCTTGTTGTCATAAGTATTTGTTAAATCACGTCGGCTTATGTTTCACAAGTTTTTAAAGATGTTTCATTTTCTTCAGTTACTTTTGCTTGGTAATTCTGCAGCAATTGAAAATGTCTTTTAATATTTTTAATTGTCAGAACAATATCAAGTGTGTTGTGTAGTCGTATTCTGTTTGTTATGATGCTTCTGTTGATATATGTTTTGAATTGATCATAGCCTCATGGACAAGAAAAAAATTTGAGATTTCTCAGTAATGCAAAAAGCTTCAGACCACATCAAGTCTAGTTTTTGAATTGTTATACTATATACTTAGCAGTTATATATCTAGTTGCTGCAAATATTTTTCGTGTTGTCCACAGTTTTTGTTTCATCCTTTTTTTCGTAATTCACTGATGTTTCATTATTATTAATTCAAACTTTTTCTCAGATTTTATTGGCTATTGATTCGAGAAATCAATATTTTGTTCACAGAGTGGTATCCTGCTACGAATGTTTATAACCTGTTTTTTGGCGGTGCTCATAGGTAACGTCTACATCAATATGGGTAACGATGGATCAAAAACGCTTTTCAATTTCGGGTTCTTCTATGTCTGCATTATATTCTTTATGTATGTTCCAATGATGCCGTTTTTAGTATGGGGTGAGTAATACTATTCGATTAATCAGTATTCATTATACAAGTAAATATTTTTTTAGTTCCACTCGAATTGAGAATTATGAGAAGAGAATACCTGAATAAATGGTACGGTCTTGGATCGTATTATTCAGCATTGACTTTAGCCAACATCCCTATACAGATGACTCTAACAGTAATTTATGTGGGATTGACTTACACATTAACTGCACAACCTATGGACATCGACAGAATAGCATTATTTTATTTTATTTGTGTTTTGACTGGTATGGTTGCAGAGAGCTATGGTATCATAATGGGCGTGATTTTCAATATTGTTGTGAGTACTTTTCTAAAGTCGCACTATTTTGCTAAAGAGATCACTCAATGCAACCGTAGCCACTTTTCATATGATAAGTGTCAAAATCCAACAGTAATCGGACTATCAGTTCATCAGTATTTGTTTTGAACGTCACGCAACTTCTTGCATATAAAATTGATAAACTTAACAGGTAGGTTCCACAAAACTTTGATTGCTGAATGAAATTGATCAGATTCCTATTGATTTACGTGGAATTATTTGTTCGCACAATCGAAGCTTTGTGTAACTCGTCTATGTAATAGTAATTTCTCTATTTCAGGATAGAAATGAGTTCATAACAGCACTTGAAGTAGTGCTGTAATAAATTAATTACCTAGAGAATTGCTTTCAGTAGTATTTTTCGTTTTATGGTTGTCAATACTGTCTTCTGCTTCTATCAATTTTGAAATCAAATCAATTCAAATTCCGTAATCAAATGAACTTTTCAACAAGAGGGAAATATTGATTATCAACGGCATATGAAGAAAGGAAATTGGAAAATTCTGAATATTGCGTTTGTTCCTCCTGAAAATTCAAAGAACCCACTGCAGAAATCCAATCAATCAGCATCTGGACAATGCAAGCTCAGATAAAAACGAATATGATCAGTCCACCAAACATTTAAGTTGAAGCTTGCTTCCAATTCCAGATATAGTGATTATAACGAAAAAAAAAAACGAAAATAGTGTTCAGTCATATACATATACTGAGTGTCCTTCGAAATGTATGATTCCGATAACTTCGTTATTAAAAGATTTTGAAATATTCTGGTTCGTCCATAATAATTTTTCCTCGATCTCGTCTGGGGTAGGTCTCTTCAAATATTGGTTCATTCACCTGAATTCACCTTGAAAATTCATCTTTAAGCCAGGTACCATGAACTTGAACTCATAATATAATAATATGTTAGCGAACCTGAGCAATAAATGAATCGATTAGAGTAGTAATCATGCAATCAGCTTTCGCGCACTTGTTTCTCTGACTAGGCACGTATATCCTTCAGCCTTCAGTTTGGTTTTTCCACAGTTCTGTGATGTATAACGCCTTCAAATTTCACAGAAAAAACAGATGAACATGTACGGATGACGCATTGAAATGAATCTATTGAAGAAGGTTTTAATACAAATGCATAAGTACAGATATTCTTTCACGAGTTCAAAATGAATAAACGAGTTATTTTTCCTTATTCATTTAATTTTTATTGAAATTAATGACACCTTTCAATAATTATCGTTTCGTGATTTTTGCAATGAAGAATATTGATTAGAAGAAGTGTTCCTGTCTTACAATTTTGATATAATAAATAATTTAGTCACAAGCGTGAAATATATTGAGTATAATATATTATATTAATAAATATTACCATGAAATGTGAATAAATTATTCATCTCTGATAAACAAAATTGACACAGAATTAAAGAAGTAAAACTATTATTTATCTCAATGATACCCATTTGGCAACACGTGAAACAACTATGAAATTCGGTTTTATTCTTTTTCATGATCAAATTCTTGTAGCAGTATCGATTACTATTCATCGAAAAAACTATTCTTCTTCTGAGGGAGTTCTTATAATAATTCTTCACTATTACAACAAAAATTAATATGAATACTTAATAATGAAATTCGAAAATATGGCTGAATACACTGATTTTGAAAAAAGTGTCCCTATTTACTAACAACTCACAATGGGGAATCGGTTCAAAGGATGATACGGGAAGCTCAGAATATTTCACCAAATTAATGTATTATCATTGATAGATTACAAATATCCGTAAACGATTTACACAACTGACTCTGTGGATAATACTTATAGATTTTTGATACAGATAGCTGTATGTTCAATGTATATGAAGTTTGCTCAGTACCTTTGGATTTTCGAAAATTTTGTTGTTGTGCTCAGGAACCATGTGGTTCCTGAGGAATCTCAAAAACTGGTCTGTGGCCATTTGTATGGATGTACCTACAGTATACTGATTTATCCAATTTCCACTTTTGAAAGAATAAATTCAAGTTTTTTCTGAAAATTTCTCCAGATCCAGTCACTACGAATGTCAAAAATTTTTTCACACAAATTCGAAAGGGGAAAAAACAATTACTAAAAAATGCTTTTTTGAAATTCAATTTTCATGTAAATAATGGATACTTTTCTACAAAAATTCCAACGACACAACTCAATACAGAACACAGTTTCCATAAACCACAATCTATTTCAGCTGTCAAAAATCAATTTCATGGAATTCTAGGCTAGTTCGAACGACGCATTTTGGGAAATATGTTTCAACTGCACAAATCAGCTCAAATTTAGTATAATATGCTTCATTAAAATTGTTTTCGAAAATCCAATAGTGCTGGGCCAACTTCACACACACTGTTGTCAGATTCACAAAATTTCTCACATTCTCCTGATTTTTCTTATTTACTGCATTTAAGAAGAAAACTGAGTTTTTTCGAAAAATCTGACCGGCACAAGTTTACACAATTGCTCACAGTCATTTAAAATGATTCTCGTCAGAAGAAAAAACAAGAGTTTCGGACTGACTTCTTTCAAATTTTTTTAATTTTTGATTGGCGGGAAATTTGTGAGAATTATAACTGCACAATTTCGCCAACGGTAAGCACATTTTTTAACATGTTTTTTTTGGAGAAGAGGAAAGTGCTGACCTTACTTTTTATCATTTTCCCAATTTGTCGGGAAATCCGAAGAATTTTCGTGAAAATATTCACTACACAAGATGAGACAAATGAAGCACAAATGTTTCCATTCACTTATGAAAAGACAAAACGAAAGTTCTGGGCTATCTCTTACTTTTATTCCAATTTTTCAGGAAACTAGAGGATGTTTCGGAAAAAATATATAAATCTCGAGAACCACCTGGAATTGAGAAAAAATTTCAAAGCCACAAAGCACTACAAACCTAGCACAATTCAGCACAACAAAAAAATTTTCGAAAATCCAAGTGCTGAGCCAACTTCATACACATTTATGTTTAGTCGTTGTCTTAATATGCACTGTATGTTCTTTAAATCAATATGAAGTTGCTTGGACCAAAAATAATCACGAAAAACTATTTCTTTCACGCCATAGAAATGAAAACTGCTCACCAGAAACTTTGAATTCATGAATGGAATCGTACATACCCAATTATATTCCAACATAAGTCGGAATAATGGAAAAAGGAAAAAATTTTGAAAGAAAAAGATGAAAAGCATTTATCTATCTAAATAAATCGAAAGGAAGAGATAGAGTATACACCATCATGAATTATTTTGAAGTATGAGAAGCAAACAACGTGAATCGTTAGAAAAAAAACGAAACTTCAGACAAATATAACAGCAAAAATCTTGAGAAATTAAACAAATTTAGAAGGTATTTGACTCAAATTGAACTCTGTTGCATCAGTTAGAGCACTCTGCTGACAAGAAACTAGATTTTTAAATGATTAATAAGAATTTTTTCAATTAATTTATGACTGTTATGTCGTTAATGAAACGACACGGTTTCACTGTGATCCTCTTTGAATGGTTTCCATGAATTCGTCAATTCCGAAATAACTTCTCGAAAAAAAATTATGCAATAGAAAAAGGTAATTAAAAAAATAGTATAATCTATGACAAGTCTCAAAATGCGTGTTTCTCTATTTCAGTCAAGTTTGGTGAGATACTCTCGAAATTCAATAAAAAATTTCTAGAGACTTTTTAATTGTCTGTTGGCAGTTGGTATGACTTACGAAGTTTTACAGATTACGGAGGTTGAATTGATAAAATTGAAAATTCTTTGGATCTGAGGTCAGTGATGACAACAACGCAACGAAAATATGGAGATTTGAAACTTGTCCAAGAAGAATCTTAGCTATTCGCGATAACACGACGCAAGTTTCTATCTATAGCTCCTGAAATGTATCGTCCCTTGGACAGGAAACAAAAAAAAAGAACTTGCTGTGAAGATCGATGTTTCATCATTCGCAAAACAAATAATAAAATATTCATATTAAGTGCCAATGCCTGTTTATCATTCATTGTTCAACTAGAATCCATCAATCTTATCATGTTTCTTACAGTTGTCATTTATAATGTGTGGTTTTCACAGAATGCCCTTTTCCTTGGAACAATCTCCAAAGTTCCAATGATGCTGTTGGCCACCTATGGATTCGGATCTGGTTCTGGGACCATTCCAGGTTGGATACGCTTTTCCATGTATTTCGACTATCTTCGGTATTCCATGGAAGGCCTGATGGGAACTATGTTGAAGAACAGGAAAACAATTCCTTGCCCCGAAAATGAAGATTGGTGTATCTACACCGATGTTAGTTACTTCCTGAAGAATATGGGAATGGAGAATTGCATTGTATGGGTGGATATCGTAGCCCTATTCGCTTTCTTAGTGCTTTTCAGGACGGTAGGTTTCTACTTATTGAAGCAGAGGCTGAGACCCAATAAGTTGTCGAAAGCTATTTACATGGTGGCGAAAATAGTGAAATCTCACTTCGGGCCCTGATAAAATTTCATGTTTCATAGGGTTTGGATGAAACAATTCTGATAACTCTTCTGATATACAGTCGTCCAGTATGGATTGGACAAAAGTATTAATATCCCAATGGTGATAGAAGGTGATCCTGAAACTTAGTGTGTACTTAATGTAAATAGATTTTTATTAAATTGATTAGATGTGAAACTTAAAACAGCTGTGAATAGATATATGTCGGTGTTTCGAACAGATTGTCTTATTAAATTATTATGTTTAATATTAAGTTTTTTTTTTACTCCTCATTGAATTTGATGTGTTATAAATCGGGAATCATTGGAGAGCTAATTCCATCGATTGAAAGGAATTGGAAAGAAATTCAGGTAACAATTTGCGAAATATCAAATATCGAAAAATTATTCGATTAGTGCTGAAACGATTTTCGTCAAAAAAAAAATTTGGCAATTTTTTTTTTCATTTTCGCAAATTTTTAGAAAATCTGAAAAAGTCATTTGCAAGAAGAAAAACTAAAGTAATTTTTCGGGAAACTAGACAGATCTTTGAAAAGTGCTGGGCTGGCAAATTTTTTCGGTTTTCGAAACATGGGAATCCGGGGCAGTTTTGGTCATTCAACATAGCCATTTCTGATTCAGCAAGCTTCATAAGTTTTGTTTTAACTTTAGCCAACTAAATAACCAACTAAAAATTTTTACTTAGTTTATTCATGTATTTTTCAGACAACAGGCATCACCCCGATTTGCCCCGTATACGGGGCAAAATGGGGTATTGTGTCTGGCTTCGTACATGTAGGTGATAAAACATACTTTATATACACAAAAACTCCTAATTATATGAATGCTCTCCATTATATATTTCACAATCTATAACTCTTGCACTGAGAGGAATCAATTTGTTTCTATCACTAAAGAATTTATTTCGTGATTATTCATTTACAGTCAAATCCATTAATTCTTTTATTGACGAATAATTCTTGCGTTTGAAAGAATTCATTACTATAGAATATAATATTTATTTCTCTATTTCAGTATCGTAATGGGTTCATTACAGTACTAAAAGTAGTGCTGTAATGAAACTCATTACAGCATTGTTTTCAGTTATATGTTTCGTTTTATGGTTGTCAGTACTGATCTCCGATCGAATTCAGTTTCGAATCAAAACAATTCAAATTCCGTGAACTGTCAAATTTCGTATGTCACACCAACTGCCAAGATACAAAACAAAAGTCACTGATCTGAATTTTCATTTGAATTTCAAGAATATTTCACAAAAATTGACTGAAATAGAGAAAATACCGTCTAATACTCGTTGCAGAAGGCAATTCCAACACTCATGCTATCGAAAACTCGCTCTTTTGTCGCTCGTTTTCGAACTTCGCATTCGTGTTGGAATAGGAGCTCATTCTGCAACTTGTTTTAGAATATACTATTCTCTATTTCATGAGTTCATTACAGTACTTTAAAAGTAGTTCTGTAATGAAACTCATTACAGCATTGTTTTCAATTATATTTTTCGTTTTGTGGTTGTCAGTACTGACCTCAGATTCTCTCAATTTTCAAATCAAATTACCTAATTCAAATTCCGTAATTTGTCGAATTTCGTAAGTCACACCAACAATACAAAAGTCACTAATTTGAATTTCGAAAATATTTCACAAAACTTGAATGAAATAGAGAAAAATATCGTCTAATACTCGTTGCAGAAGGCAATTCCAACACTCGTGCGTTCGAATTTCGCATTCGTGTTGGAATATGAGCTCATTCTGCAACTTATTATAGAATATGCTATTACACGATTCATTAATATTCAATTTATTTTGATATGATGTTTTTTATTTAAACTGGAGTCATCTTCAAATATAAGATACATATATTGATTGAAAACATATATGCATTTGGTAATAAATTAACGTTAAGTTGCTATTTTTGAATTATTTCAAACTTCCACTCAATGAGTTGATGTAAAATAGACGAATATGATGAAAAACTAAATTTTGAGATCCAATAGATAAACTCAAAATCGCTTTACGATTGGATTAGAAAAATGTCTCGGACTAAGCATCAGCAAACTTTCTAGTTTATGCCCAATTTCGATCGTTTTAAGATTGAACTGTTTCATTCGAAGTGTTGACAATGACAGCATTCAGCATTAATATTCAATAAATTATAGAGACTTCATCATGTGGCATTGAATGGTAAAAATTGATGATTTCATAATGTGCATACTTTTTCTGTTTATATTGCAATGAAAATATATCATTTGTGAAACCATTGATTCATTATTTGATAATTATAATAACTCGCATCTATATATCTGCTTCAACAAATCAAAACAAAAATTTTGTTTGAGAATTTTGCATATTTGTTCATTGTATATGAACCTCATATTATGATGCAGTCAAAATTCACATTCAAGTAATAGTTCGACATATCAAAGACTTTATCAATTCACCTACAATTACTTTCAGAGTTAATTATTTGTTCAAATAATTCAGCAAACTTCATTCCTTCAAACATGTAACTCTGGATATCATCTTCCAAATGGCAAATATTTTACATATCCCTATTGAAGCATAATTAATTGGTCCCAGTGTTTTCTTCATTGAAAAATTGCTCTGTTCTATGTTATATAGCCATAGTTACATGTTTCTTCCTGAGTTCCTATTGGCTATTCTACGAAGAAAACTACAAAAACGAATCATTTTCATCTATTTTTTTGACCAATAAATAACACATTTTTTGTGAAACTATTGATGCTATCGATAATTATTCTTCTCACACATTCTTTACACTAATTTACCTACAATTACTTCCAGAGTTGATTTTTGTTTAAATGATTTATGGTCTGGTGTAATTCAAGACCGGTATTGGTAGCAGAGATAATGCGTCTGAGATTTTGGGAAGGTTTATTCCAAGAAAATTCATGTAAAATGGCGACAGATACCCCGTTTTGGCCTAGTACATAGAGAACCACATAGATTCAAAAAAATATTCAACGGCACAAAGCAGCACAAATTTTGAAAGTCAATCCCGAGTACTGGGCCTTCTTTGCATACATGTTTGGTACTTTCAATCAACAAATATCTAATTCTTATCTCTGGTAGTATAGAGAGTATTCCTATACTCAAGCGACAAAATTCAGGAGGTGAATGCACTTATGAAATTAAGACGCGGGTCTTTCCTATAACAAAATTCCCTCAGACCTTTTTTGAAGATATCACCCTCGCAATAGGTGGTGACTAAAATTGAAAAAGAACTTTTTGATATTTTTGAAGCCAACAACTATTCCTACTGCCTCCTCCGAAGAGAAAAAATGATGTTATGAGAATAGCGGTATTGCAATATTAAAGTATAGTTGTTTCCCCTATCTTAATCTGCCGCAATTAAAAAGTTCCACTTCAATGAAATTCAAGTCAGTTCCTACATATCCTTTCTAGGAATTGGATTGTTTCGTAAAGAAGGTTTCGCCATTACTCCATAGGTGTCGCCAACGATATACTCTTTCATGATAAATTTATATTATCGGTTTCGTGTTTATACGGATTAATCATTTCAAAAATATAAGATTGTGTATACCTAGTCGATTTTTTCCAACAGTAAAAACTTTTATCTACATAAGGACTTATTCTTCGACATTAACATATTCTTCGAGTGTATGATCTTCCAAGATATAACAAAAATGTGTTTCACTCACCTACTACGTACTTTCAGTGGCGTAGCGAGGGGGGGGCAAGAGGGGGCATCATGCCCCGGGCGCTACTCATACAGGGGCGCCAAATGGTGAGCAAAACAAAAAAATTGCTGGATTGAGTGGGATTTGCTGCAGCTAAACAAGACTGAATCGTTGTAACATACTTTGGAATAATTGAAAACTTATGTTTGTTTTCGTCACGATGGAAAAATAGAAAATTGCCGTGAAAAAAACTGTCAAACGTGAATCTGAAACACAATGGGGCGCCAGAATATAAGCGGATAGGGGTATTGTTGATGAGCTAGGGAAGATAAGAGAACTATTAGAAAAACTGGCACACCAATACAAGTGACAACAGAAGTGAAGCTACAATTCCATCATAAAATAGACTTACTTTCAATTTCATAATTTTAGTTCATTTCTGATTTGAAATCTTGAGGAGAATTGATCGTGTACAGCTCAGATTACAAGGTCCTGGGATCCAGGATCTGGATTGAATTTTAGATAAGCGTTTCATGATCTTGAATGATTAGCGACTAAACTAGCCGAAATTCGGGACAAGCTCTGTAAAAAGGTCAATCTGCGAAAAATGGGATATTGATACAACGTGTGATAAGACGCAGAAAATATCCAGTAAATTAGTTAGAGATGTTGGTTTTTCCCCCGAAAGTGAAATTTCTCGCGTTATGAGGGGTATTCTTGATCATCTCCACTAAGAAATATGTTCACGATTAAGTGACCCTGATATCAAATTTTGATTTTCACTAGATATTGAAAATTTATTATAAGGATAATGTTGACAACAACCTTGAAGAAAATTGTAAAAATTCAGTGAATTTTATATAATACTGTTTCAACGGAATAGAATTCTTCAACGAATTAGGTGATGGCAAAATGTAACTCCGCACTTGAAAAAAATTAAATCTTGATCTCCTTTGAAATTTTTGAATTTTATAAGCTCGCATGGAGAAGATATTTTTCTAAACCTCTCAGCTTCAATTGCTAGCAGCAACGATCAATTAAAATTACTTCTGACATATCTACGATCAACGATGGGACGAGATAGCCTGAGAACTTGGCATTTTTAAGTGTGGAAAGAGAAAATTTCGAAAAGATGAACTTTGATGACATTATTGATAAATTTGATTCATCAAAAATAAGGAAAATTCATACATAGTAATAAGTTATATTTATAAGTACTACTCGTATATTCTTATTATTATTAAATTTTTATCTCCTTGAAGATAATGAATATTAACTTTTTTAAAGTTTTAAAACTGCGTTTCTATTAATATTTCTTCATAGGTATATAAAACAAATAAAAGAAACACGTATATCTTGAAGTAATTCTAGATGATCGTATATACATTTCAAAATCTTTTCTTGTTTTCTTTTCTTCTTTTTTTGTACAAAACTTAAGGCCTTGCTTGAGACTATGACTTTATTTATCTTACTTCATTCACTCTGCAATTTGCGAGTGTATTTCACATATAATATTATATGCCATTATGAATTTAGAAGGAGGGCGCTAAGAAGGTTTTGTGCCCCGGGCGCGAATTCAGCTCGCTACGCCACTGCGTACTTTTCAAAGTTGCTATATTTATGCTGTAAAAAATCCAGGAAAAAAATATTATATGCTCGGAATAAATCTTCCTATCAGATTGAATTCTGTTGACGAGGTTACGTTTTGAATGGTTTCTGGTCAATGTATATTCTAGAACAAGTTGCAGAATGGACTTCTTCCACAAGTTTCAGACGATATTTTCTCATTTCCAGTTAAATTTTCAAAATCTCTCGAAATTCAAATGAAAATTAGTCCTAGCCACTTTTGCAAGTTTAACAGATTAGTGAATTTGAAGAAATTGGATTTGAACATTCATAGGATCGGTGGTCTGTACTGTACTAAAACCAGAACTATTCCTGAAAACATTGCTGTAATAGATTCATAACAGCACTACTTTTGGTACTGATATACACTATACTGATATAAATAAATTCTACTGCCTACCTGAACTTCCATGAATCCGAACGAAAATATTGTGACATCGATAAAAAAAAGTATCAGGAAATCATTTCGGAGAAGTCAAATTACTTTCAAGAGGGTTTTCTAATCAGAACGATATAATTGAAAAATGAGAGGAAAGCGAAATTTTTTATGGAGTAGCTATTTTTTTTACATTATTTAAATGTTTTATTAAGGAACAGAGGTGGCAAGGTCGAAAAAAAAAGAATTTCAGATCAGCCAGTTTTTGAATACGATTTTTATTCCAATTTCTTCATTACATATCAAATACGAAAGAAATGAAAACAAAAAAATCCCTCTATGCGATCGACAACAATCAGTAACTTGGCTAGAACCAAGTGCTGAAAAAGTAACTCGAAATGATTTAAATTAATAGCAACAGTTTATCGAACTCAATTATGACTAATTAATACTTTCTTTGTCGAAAGTGACCAAATATTCACTCAGCCCTCCATTTCATTGAATTTCTAGTATTATTTTAGAATGTTACAATATGTATATATAATGGTAATAATCCAAAGAACTATGTGGATTAGGCACATCAATCTAAACTCGAATTTCGAAAATCATTCATTATTTCACAATATAGAGGGAAGTAGGGATTCCTCTTCTATCCATACCGAGCATTTGCAATGTCTCACATTCAGGGTTTTATCAAATCCGACTTCAATGTAAAATCCTTCACTATCACACGGTATACTTACTAGCACCTCAAACCTCTCTGCTGTTCATTTCCTCAAGCGTCGAAATTTCAATCTTCGAAACTTGGAAACTTCTATTGAAACCAAATTTTTTGCAGACAACCCTGAATCAACGAGTTCACAAACAAACAGCGCTTATGCGAAGAACTTTTTTTTTCTATCATCACACGAGTGAAGTAACTGATTTCGAGATACCTCCTGGTACCTGGCAACCCAGTAGTTCGTTCAGGTAAATGTACAATACAAAAAATTCACTTGAAAATTATTTCATACTTTCTTTTTTCATCAAAAGGTCATGCGATGCATTTCTAGAGATAACTTGCCATCATCAGGCATTATGAAGTAAACTTAAACAAAGCTCTCAAATATTTCGATTTCATCTATTGGAGAAATTTTAATCAAAGGAATATTATATGTATTTATGTTTTCATAATTTTTAAAATTAAAAGTTGAAATAAGATGTGGTAAGTATTTATTAAAACATCAAATATCAGAAACATTATATCTCTTTCTTAAAATAAGATTCTTTTCTCTCAATATCTGATTCCATTCGTCTGCCAAATCATTCTCTCGCCTCTCCTCTGAGAGAAGGCCATTTTGAATCTCCAATTGATTTTTATAATAGTTCCTGCGGTCTTCCCTTATTTCTTTAAGTATATTCAATCTTTTATCTTTATTACTTCTTTTTTGAGGATTCTTCTTGATCTCATTTATTTTTGGTTCCTCCTGAGGTGGATAATATACTCCTGATCAAACAATCATTGTTCCACTTCTTGAATCTGCTTTATTTCTGGAAAGCTTTCTACTTCTGGAATATGTTGAGTTGTAGTTTCCAGAAGGAGAACAGGATTTCAAACTTTTTTTCCCCCAACAATATTGAACATCGCGTTAGCGTATTCATAAGTTATTCATCCTCTACCCGTTTGATTTACATTATCTCCATATTTTTTGTAGTTTCTGTATGAGACCTTTCAGCGGTTCTCAAAATTCACTGCTTTAATGTCATATCCAAATATGATTATCATTTCGTATGCAATTTTCTCTAACATCACTATTGAGTTTCCCATCGCCATGGTCCCCATTTGTCCTTATATTTTCCATATAGGTCCAAGAAGAGAAGAGTCCCCTCATGGGTCCATTTGGAATCGCCGAATGAAGAAAGAGACTGCGAGGCTAAAATAAATCAAATGGGTTGTAATCATTATACAGATTATCAAAAACCATTTCTAACCATTTGGTGTGATTGATATAACACATCAAAAATATATACCTATGTCAACCAGTGAACTAATAACACATGGAATGAGCATAGAGAGACAACCACGGGTACATTTGTGAGATAAAAGAAAAACAGCTGAGTAGGGGCAAAACTTTGGAAAAGTTTTCTTGAGTCTATACGTGAATCCATGAATTTTTCAGTTTCATTTTGGTTTTTTTATATATTTGTGTGTGTAATCATCGTAAGGTGTTGAATTTATTTTTTACCTTTGAATTTTCACTATGTTGAAGGCCTTCTCAGCAAATAATTGTACAAAAACAAAGGTAAACAACAGGCAGTGGAATTTTATTTTTGAGGTGAGTCCCTGCTTATAAATTATAATTTTCGAATTATCATAGTAATTTTCGAAATTTTGCAGGTCTGCCATTGATTTAAAACATAGTTTCTATGGGTCTTGGCAATTATTCCACTTTATGTAGAAAACACTTTCTCGAAACTGATTTAAACAGACAGTTTGGTCGAATTTGACTGAGAAAAGGTTCTATTCCCTCAATTTTTCGACTTTCCTGAACACCTCAGGAAGAATTTAACCAAAACAAATAAAGTCAAAAAAAGATCTGCTAAAAAGGAGATTAGAGAAAAATTTACTTCCAATAAGGAATTTGAGACATCAACCAAGGGCGTCGCTAGAATTGTTTTTATGGAGGGGTAAAAAAAATTTTGGATATAGTATATTGTCACGATATGCTCCTAGGTAATGATTGTATGACTTATTTTTCGAAAGGAAATATTTTCCACGGGGTACTAACTACCCCCATTACCCCCATTGTCTAAATTGTTTATGAATCTCAAAATTTCATCAAATAATGAATATTCTGAGCAGTTGAGAACATTTGCTCTTGCTCTCAACTATTATTTCATATTTTTGGTCGAGTTCCTCTGGAAAACCACTTTCTTCAAGTAGTGTACACTTTTTTAGAGGTACATTTCAATATGAGAATACACCTCAAAAATAAAATCACCATGAAAAAAAAAACTTTTGGACAAATGTTCATCAAAAAAATAAATTTTGAAGGACAATAATCTCAAGCTCTGTGATTTATTCATTACTTTTTCGGATTTGTAATTCAATTTGAACCATCAAAGACATTCAAATTCTCTGTTGAACTTGAAAATGAATATTATTTAATAATTTTATAATTTTTTCTCATCAACCTTCTGTTTGTCCATGTGGTAATAGTTGTATTAAAAAACTCAATAGCATCATTGGCTCAAAATTCGAACTAAAAACATATACATTTGATCAAGAAGATAACGCGCGAAAATAAATGCGTTCTGTTAGTGATATTTAATTTGAATGAATAAATTTTCGATCATCAGCCTCCGACTAATCAGTTTAAAGTACTGTACAATATTTTGAAGTCTTTATGATGTACAAACCTGAAAAAATTGATTAACCATTGATACGGAATAAACGAATTGTGAACGAATATATTTATACAGAATTTATTCTTTCAAAACGACAATTATTATAGAAATGTTCAATTTGTTGATAGTTTCTTTGAATATCTCATTAATTTTATTCACATTTAACACATAAAATATTTAAAATTTTTCTTTCATTCGGAAACAAATTCTTTCAAATTAAATTAATACGTTTTTGTTATCGAAATCTATGCCTACCAATAAAATAAATTAATACGTTTCTGTTATCAAAATCTTTGCTTACCAATAGAATATCACAAGAAATTATAATTTAAAGTCTCACTATAAAAATCACATGAGTGGAAACGTTAGAATTATTGTAGAAATATTTCAAATTCAAAAAAAAAAAACAAAAATCTCCTTGAGTTGAGTTCAAACGCGGCGTTACTTGCCCCGAATCAGCTGACTCTTATCTTCGTACCCAGCATTACACCGCATCTGACGGTTAGACTCCTTCCATGTGTTATTAGTTCACTGATTTCAACAACTTCGATTCTGTATTTTCGCAGAAAAAATATTTCAATAATAATTTTAAACACAACCGCTCATTCGTATTACACACACATCAAAGGCATTCCCAATTCAAATTACGGAGTGCAACAATTTTTTGATCATAGAAATAAAGAAAATCTTTTTTCTTCTTCTGTCGTTTTTTTTGTCTACAGCACCATTTCTCTTTTGGTTACGAGACCGAATTTGGAATTTGTTCTGAACAAGACATGCGCAGTTATTCGATTCGATATTGATAAAGGTTCGGTTTCTAGTCAGTTCAGAATTCGACCCGCGAACAGAGCTATTATCACGATGGTGCAATATTTAATTAAAAAAAAATTTTTTCTAAAAATATTTGAAATTTCTATGCAGGATGTTTTCATGTAGCTTTTATTATTCATTTTTCAGTGAAGGAGATTCATAATGAAAAATTATTCATTGTATCATCAGATAGGAGAGTGTCAATTTAGGTACGGATCTTCGATAAGTATTGATCTTCAAAACACTTCGACAGCTTTGGAAATGAATCTGGTCACATCATTTTGATTTGTAGATTTGTACAACTTCGTATTTGCATTCTCAATAATGCAATAAGAAGTCAAAGCCAGAATCATTGTGCAGAAAACTAATGAATATTTTGTGAAAATAATGATACCTTCTTCGTAATTTTTTCTTATTTGACAGAACATCAGCAAGATCTTAGGTTATGCGCCGTTTACGACCTCAGAAATCGAAGAATCGTAAAAATAAGGTTTTTGTGAATTCGTAAAATATTTAACCTACATAATATACTCCAATCATGTGAAAAAAAAAATCCGGAAAAACTTTAATATACGCTGATACGTATCGAACCTAATTCGATAATTGCGTGAAAACATAACATACATCAGCCTCGATATTCAATCCCAATGATGTTGACCCTCATCATCATTATCCATGAATCATTAAGTAGAACCATCAGAAAGTTCGGAAAAAAATATGTAGTTTGTATGATTACACAGAGGACAAAGTAACTTCCTGATGCCGAAATATAAATAGAATTTCGTTACGAAATAACGTATCATTAGTTTATAAGAAAAAAGTTGTTTTTGTGATATGGTTACCAAGGAAATATGAAATGACTAAATCGCTTTTATCTTCTATCTGCCAACTATGAATTAGAGGAAGTATATTTGTAGGTTTCTTGAAAGCGTTTGGATCGATTGGATGAATGAAGAAAAACTGTTGAAAATCTATTAGTTCAGAACAATATTATGAGTGTGACGAATTATTTTCTATTCTTATTTCGAATAGAATTAACACGTAGAATTAGAATAATGATATCAGCATCATAGCAAAGTGTTGACAACACAACACAAGCATCCGGAATTGAACCATTTTAAATGCGGATACAGTCTTTATTATCACGAATCTCCGAACCGTGACGTCATGTTTCGATAAATCAAATTTACTCATCACGATATATCACTTCTCTTATCTGCTCCAGATGACTGAGCCTACATAACCCATTCTGACGTTATTATTTTGCATGAACGACATCATTTCATCAGTTTTTTTTTGCATGGCTTCGATATTTGCATGATTTTGGTTATTTGTATATTATTTTCTTGGAATGATTGATGAATTGACTCTGGGATTGAACATATATTTATCTTCTGCAAATACACTGCGCAAAAAAGTTTACGCACGTTCTGAAAATCTCAATTTTAATGAAAGTAAACTCTACATTGACTTTATAACTTATTTTTCATGTTCTCTCGGGAAGGTTTCGAATGGAACAAGACACATAAAATGAAAGAAAAATTTTGAATTTCAACGAATCTTATGTGAAAGAAAGAAATGAACAATTTTCAAGATACTGAAATGCTGATATGTGATTTAATACTTGGTATTTTCACCCCTTACGTTAATTACAGCTCGGCAACGACAGTCCATACTCAAAATGAGTAATCTCAAAATGTTCTGATCTAATCATTCTCAGATTTCTCCGATTTGGATTTCTAAGTCATTAAGAGTAGCTGGATGATTTTCTGAACTTCTCAGCCTTCTATTGAGGTTGTCCCAAAGCTGCTTTATCGGATTAAGATCTAGACTTCTTGCTGGCCATTCCATTCGAGAGACTTCAACCTCTTCAAGGTACTCCTGAACGATTCGCGCACGATGGGGTCTGGCATTATAGTCCATCAAGATGAAATTTTCACCAATGTATGGGGCAAATGGCACAATATTCTCTTCACGAATGTTCCTTATATATTTATCAGCATTCATAGCTCCATTATCAACGACCACTGGATCTGTGCGAGCCATCCACCCTATACCATAATCGATCCTCCCAGGAAACCAGTAGTATTCAGAAAATTGCACTGAGCATATCTTTCATTTGGACTTCTGTATACAAGGTAACGTCGATTACAATGGTATAGGCAGAATCTAGACTCATCTGTGAAGGGAACTCTTTCTCAATCGGCCTCTTCCCAATGGATATGCTCTCTCGGAAAATCCAAACGCGTCCTTCGTTCGGCTGGGGTAAGAGCTGGGCCTTTTGCCGCGACACGAGAATTTGATTCATATTCTCTGAAGCGATTTCTTTTTGTCTGAGTGCTAATTTGCACCCCACGACTTTGCTCAAGATGATTTTAAAGAAAAACGAGCGGTTGCAAACCGTTGTCTCAACGAAGAAACTCTCAAGTAACAGTCTTGAATGGCAGTTGTTACCTTTGGTCTACCCTGTCCTGGTCTTCGAACATTCATACCTGTCTCCCTGAATCGCTGCAACATTCTGGACACATTGTATGGGAAACTCCAAACCTTTCTGAATTCTTGTGTATGTTCACCCGTCTTCTCGCAAAATTACCGTGTTACATAGCGATCGAGTGTAGAAAATCAAACGAAAGAAGAACTATTGATCACTAGAATTGATCGAGAACAACTGATTCTAGAATAGAGGCAATACATTCAAAATTTGATAATATCATCTTTTTTCATTTCTGCTGGGAAAAAACTTCTGTATTGAAAAAAAACGTTGAAAGTGGATCACATATGCATGCATAATTCTGATAAAAATAATTATCATTGAGAAAATCTTCATTTGTAGAAAGAATTTGAGATTATCATGATGTGTGCAAATTTTTTTGTGTGTGAGTTTGTATTGATCACCAGATTATGTGAATAAATCACATGAAATTCATAATTTTATATATACATTCCTTCAGTATATAAGATGAATGGTTGAAAATACATATAATATATGAAATCAAATTAATACACTATAATTTACAATATTCTGTCTTGAATTTTTTTAGAAATTTTTTTTCGATACATTTTCTACTCGGTGCAACTAATTTTTTTCAACTTCACAGAGTGTACAGTTCAACTGGGGGATGTGAACAGTTCAAACTGATAAATAAGTTGGGACTACTCTCCTGTCATACCTAGCAAACGAAAATTTCAAATGGTGATGATAAAAGATATATTTCTCTATTTCAGTATCGTAATGACTTCATTACAGTAATAAAAGTAGTGCTGTAATAAACCTCATTACAGCATAGTTTTCAGTTATATTTTTCGTTTCTTGGTTGTCTGTATTGATCTCCGATGGAATTAAGTTTCGAAACAAATCAATTCAAATTCCGTGATCTGTCAAATTTCGTATGTCACACCAACTGCCAAGATGCAATACAAAAGTCACTAATCTGAATTTTCATTTGAATTTCGATAGTTTTTCACAAAGATTGACTAGAATAAAGTAAATACCGTCTAATACTCGTTGCAGAAGGCAATTCCCACACTCATGCTATCGAAAACTCGCTCCTTCGTCGCTTGTTTTCGAACTTCGCATTCGTGTTGGAATAGGAGCTCATTCTGCAACTTGTTTTAGAATATACTATTACATTGTCCGCCCATAGTTCAGATAAAAGACTGGCTCTTCGTCTCAAGCCTTCAGATATTCGCTGACAAGAGTGACAGGAAATAAAAACCACTAAACATCGAAATGTCTATTGTTAGGCAATATCAATTGATCATGCTTGAATATTTATTAAACACACCATTATCTGAATTGAGTGTTATGTAGGTTGAGTAGGGAGCAAAAGGAAATAGTGAACTTATATATATGAACATGTAGGCGCAGTTCTCTCTCGGCTGCTCTTTGTCAATAAACTGTTGACCTAGAATCTAAACTCAGTTCCAGTCGATAGATATTGGGACATATCGAGTTCACGACCGCTTGAAGTTATCTCACCCATATACACGGTTGTTTTTTGTTGTGCTTCAACTCGTATCTTTCGCACAAACCCAAAACATAGAACTGACAATATAGGTTATCCTCATTATAATGTAATTGTAATCTAATTGTAAGCAAGATGTGCTAGTGAAAATTAAAGTAATGAGAACGTGGTGCCATCGATCGAATGATGATGGCAACGTCGCTGTTTTTTCTGAATGATAACCTTAAAATAATGAGTTTTTGATTTGCATTTTTTGGCAGTGTGGGTCCACAAAAACATGTTCATACTTCAATTCGTTCTTTTGAACGTAAATCTGCATTTTCATTCTGTATACAAATGGAAAAGTCATAACACTTCACTGAATTGAATTGTTGAAAGGTTGTTTTAAGTTGAATTGTCAATTAATTTTTCAATCTGAGGACATTCACTTTCTTGTTGAGATATTCAATGTTTCGAGAGGGATTTCCATTGTCCTAGGGTATAACGTATTTTTTGATGTTCATATTCTTGATTGTTGTTGATTGACAGTTTCCTCACACAGATATGTGGTTCGATTTCAAATACGAAAAGATACGATTGGTCGATGGACAATTGCGTAGGTAATAAAGAAGTGTTGATAATAATAATATTTCTTCATTCGAATCGATTGAAATAAAAACGAAACTTTCAAATTCCATTCTCAAAAAAGCGAGATGCAAAACACTGTGAGTACAGGGTATCCCAAACTGCTTGATTTAGACTTTTTTAGGTACTTCTGGACCAGATAGAAGAGAGGTGTACATTAGTGAAAACTGTTTCACGATATATCACTTTTTTTTAAGGAAAACCACTTTTTAATTTTTTATACGAACGCTACTTTTCATATTATTTATCATCAGAAAAATTTAGAAATAAAAAAAAATTAGAATAATGTCTTATATCCAGTGAAAAAGTGTTCGTTTGTCTCGAAATACACTCTTGGAGTCTGTATAATATTTTAATTGTAACTCAAATTTTCCCAATTAATTTGGCAACTTGCATTTGGAAAATATCGAGTTCTTTGGCATTCTCAGTCAAGAAGATATTGATGAAAATTAAAAAACTCCTTTGAACAAAAATTAAACTACATTCTATAACTACAAATGATATACGTAATATATACGCACGCATATACGACTAGAAAATAAAAATAATGTGCAATAGATAATTATATTATGAGATGAGACTAAGGTTTACATATCAGAAATATTTATCACGAAATATCAACGGGTTCTTCAGAAAGAGATTTTTGATATCTAACGATTCTGCCAATTCTGATTCAACGGCAAGAAATGCTAGGCCGCTAAGGCGATCTGATGACATACAATTTCCCACGTAGGATTTGATCAATTCTAATTTGGAATTGTAGAAATGAAAAAATTCTGAGGATGATTCTTAAATTTGTAAATCCTTCCTCCAACTGATTTTTGAGCCCGAATTCTTCAGATATCTTCGAAATGAATCCTCGAGATTCCTTTCTTTCGGAAAGAAAACCGTTTTTTTTCCTTGAATTCATTTTCGAATCGATAGAAATTGAATTTTTATGCCAATCTCAATCAAAAATATCGTTACCGGTACTCTATATATTTTTTTCTCGATGGATCGAAACTTGGATGAGTTCAATCTAGAAGAAATAAAGGTTTTTCTTCAAAAACAGTACTTTTTTTACCGAATAAGTGAACAATTATTTTATTGTATCATCCTTCAACCTAGATAAAACTTGAGGCCGAAAACAACGTGAAGTATTCCGAATCGGATTTCTTACGTTCAGAAATTTTCTTCTGCATCAAATGAAAATGAAACACGAACTTTGCACATAAAAACAATACACCGAACAACAATTTATGTATATTGGTTATAATATCTAGAAATTATGACACTTCTTACAACTTCTTTCGCCCTAGAATTCTACTACCCGAAGATTGCGTGGTTACTGGTACTTCGAAAAATTGTTAACCAATGAATTAATGAATGAATTTTCCAAACTGCAGAATTGAGTTTTTTTTATCTTTCATACGACCATTTTTCACTGAGATATAGCCTGTTGAAAAACAACAAAAAATAAAAATTTTTTTTTGTTTTCTCAATTGTTGCGCGTAGTGTATTTTTGAAATTGTCGTAAAAAAGTTTATTGAAGAATTTTGTAGCACACTATGGTTCTCAATCAAATTTTTTTTTTGTTCTGAAATTTGAAGCAGCACTGAAATTTCATCAGCTCCGGTAAAAAGTACTGTAAAACCGCTTCAATGATGTTTTTATTTCGAGAGCGTAGTCCCAATATTGCGGAAGTTATAGTGAATTATAATAACTGGCCAAATTTCAAGTTTATCCTATACCATGGAAACCGGAGTAACCAGTGGTATTCTACAATTTTTTTCTTGAAAAAGAGAACACGACATGTAGAATACTTTTTTATCACTTTCAATTAAGGAGAAGAAGTACAAAACCATGGAATACTCACTCGCCTGCCATACAGGGTGTTCTATAAGCTCTATGACAAACTTTAACACATGGTAACTGTGCTTATTATGAACATTTATCCGATTCGGATATCTTAATAATAAATAATGGAAACTTTGATACTATAAAAATTCAAGCTTGACATCGAAGAACTGGAGATGCCGTTACTGGGTGGATCAGATTTGTTCAGTTTCGTTTTTGGTTCACTGCATTCTGAATTCTATTAAGTAATTGTGGATGAGATTAGATTTCAACATGACTAACAACCGGCTCCATTTATCCTCATGAATACGAATCTAAAGGATATACCGGATATAGATCAGGCTAACGAGGTGGCCGTTGTATTGGTCCTCCTTGACTTATTCTCTTATCCATTTGATCGGGAAATGTTCATTCAGCCAACTTTCTACTTGTCTCTCTCTTCATACGTGTGCACCATAAAATGCTTGTAACTCCGAAATGAAAAGGAATCGAACCTATACACATGAAAAAAATAATTCAAAATAAGCACAGCTACCTTCTGACAAAGAGCTTGCAGAACACCTGTATATTATTATGTGAACCTATAGGATGTCGTTAGGATGGTAATTCTCAGGATAATAGTTCAAAAAACTTTTGCTTCACTCTTTATTGCTTCATCCCAAGCTTTCGGCTCCAATTTGAGCCTTCAGGGGAAACTGAAAAAACACTGACTGACATACAAGTTTTGTACATAATACAAGGGACTCACTCAAGTCGAGGTTTATTCTATAGTTGAAAAGTATAAAATCATAAATCAAAACATCACAGGAACTAACAAACTTATCAGATTACAACGAATAGAAATTTGAAACAATTATTGAATCTAACAGCCTATTTCTTAAATCTGTATCAACCATCGTACTCTTTAAAATGGCGTTAACCTCTAAAACGAATAGTCAAGATTTTTCATCACATTTATTTTTCTTCTTCTACAATTTTCATATGTAATTGGTCTCATGTTATAATTCTAGTTGAAAATTCCAAGTTCGATAACTCCCTTAGAGATATGGATGTAGGTTTATATTCAGTTTCCAATTCTATCAGGTTCTTTTCCGATATTTCATCATCGACTACGTCAACCGCATTCAAAAAACATACCCTGAAAATTGCACCTAACTGGTTTTTTTGTGGATTGCTTCGAAGGTTGTTGGGTTAACGAACGGACAGATAGAAGGCATACTTGCGTTTGAATGACGTGAAGACAGGAGAACTCAGACGAAGGTCACTATAAAAAAAAATTGGTCCCAAAATGAAGGCAAGATTCGAAGGCTGGTGCAGAATCTTTTGAGAAAAACAATCTGGGTCCCATTTGATCTAAAATAACAAAATACCTAGAGATCGATATGAAGTTTATTCAAGCATGAATGAAAAAGTGGTAAAATAAATAAAAATTCCAAGAAGCCAAATTTTGATGGAGAGCTGGTTTTCATCATCATGAATGATGTTTGCGACAAAATTTGCTCGTGGTGAAGATTTAAAATTTTATGAATTTTGAATTTTTCTTATAAACGGTAAGCTTTAACAAAAAAAAACCAAACATAGTTGTAGTTACCATCCTTGAGATATTGCGATTCTGAGAGTGATATGCACATATAAGTCACTAATATTGGTATTTTTTCTTTTTTAATTTTCAGGTTGGAGTTTGTGTTTGGAAATCCTTCCTCCGAAGAGTTGTTCCGATAATCGTGATGTCCTTCTATAAAGAATATTCAGATACAACAATTTTATTTTATTTTTTTAACGGGGATACAGGTTTTTTCGGCTGAGGTTTTTTCCCCTGGCTCTATAGTATCGTATGATACTGGTGCTGATAGTATCGTATGATACTATAGTATCATACGAAGAATGTTATGCTACCCCGTTCCTTTTCTTACCTCAGCTTAGGTTTTTTTTGTTTCAACATTGTATTATTTCAGCTCTCTTATTCCAAAGAATATAGGTATATATATATATTGGCATTTATGACAAGTATAATGAACTATTTGTGCCTTTTATATATATATATATATATCGGTTATCCCAGTTTACCTGTTTCAATTTATAATCAGAGCCATTATTAGGAAATGTCATCTTCCTGCATATATGACAAAAAAAAATGGGAAATCACCTCCGGTTCAGCTTGAATGCCTCTGACTTTTTTAATTTCGAGAAGCATATTTCCTGCAATTTTTGATATCCACTTAAAAGTACTTTCCCAACGATGTAGGTTTCTATTATAGATTTGATTTGATGGAGAAGGCGACAATTGACATTTTGATTTGAAAGGATTGCAGCGGGCTACCATATTTTGTGTAGCCTTTACTTTGGCTTCACTAATGATTGATAATTTATGAACACAATGAGAAATAAGATACAGATTCAACACTGCTCGGTACATTATTTCGGAAGTATTTTGAAGATTGTGTATACCAGATATCTCGTATAAATTCATAAGATACACTGCGCAAGAGAATTAACGCACATCATGGAAATATCAAATTCATTCTACAACTGAAGGTGTTCTCCATGGTGATTATTTTTATCAGAGTTATGCATGCATATGTTTCACAACGTTTTTCTGCAATACAGATGTTTTTTCCCAGCAGGAATAAAAGAAGATGATATTATCAGATTTTGAGTATATTGGCTCCATTCTAAAATCAGTTATTCTCGATCAATTCTAGTGATCAATAGTTTTTCTTTCGTTTGATTTTCTACACTCGATCGCTATACAACGCGAAACACTCGATCTGATCCAAGAGGAATGTGCTCAAGCCGTAGTTTTGCGAGAAGAAGGGTGGACATACACAAGAAATGCAGGAAGGTTTGGATTTTCCCATACAAGTGTGTCCAGAATGTTGGAGAGATTCAGTGAGACAGGTATAAATGTCCAAGGACCAGGACAGGGTGGACCACGGGTAACAACTGCCATTCAAGAACGTTACTTGAGAGTTTTTTCGTTGAGACAAAGGTTTGCAACCACTCTTATCCTTCAAAATTAGCTTGAGCAAACTCATGGGGTGCAGATTAGCACTCAGAATAAGAAATCGTCTCAGAGAATATGATTTAATGCCTCGTGTCGCAGAAAGAGACCATTTTGCGAGAGAGCATATCTATTGGAATGTTTCTAGATTCTGCTTCTACCATTGTGATCGACGTTCCCTTGTATACAGACGTCCACAGTGAAATTTCCTGAATACTACTGGTTTTGGGGGAGGATCGATTATGGTATGGGGTGGAATATCTTTGACTGCTCGCACAGACCTAGTGATCGTTGACAATAGAGCTGCGAACGCTGATAAGTATATGAGGAACATTCTTGAAGAGCATGTAGTGCCATTTACCCCATACGCTGGTGAAAATTCCATTTTTATGGGCGATAAAGCCAGAAGCCATCGTGAGTGCATCGCTCAGGAGTACCTTGAAGAGCCACCAAAAAGATCTCAATCCGAGTAAACACGTTTAGGACAACCTCAATAGAAGGCTAAGAAGTTCAGAAAATCATTAGGCTACTCTTATAATGACTTAGGAATCCAACTTGGAGCAACCTGGGAAGGATTAGATCAGAACATTATAAGATTACCCATTTTGAGTATGAACCGTCGTTGCCGAGTTGTAGTTAAAGCAAGGGGTGGAAATACCAAGTATTAAATCACTTATCAGCATTTCAGTATTTCGAAAATTGTTTATTTCTCTTCTTTTACATAATATTCGGTGAAATCCTGAAATTTTCTTCCATTAAATATGTCTTGTTCCGTTGAAAACCTTCCCGAGAGAACATAAAAAATGAGTTATTAAGTCAATGTTTAGTTAACTTTCATTAAAATTGAGATTTTCAGAATGTGCGTTAATTTTTTTCCGCAGTAGGTATAGGTATCGCATCATCCTGCAAAAAAGGTATTATGAATCGAAATAATTATAATAATTGAATTCATATTGGCAAATAGAACTCAAAATCAAAAAATAACAATCAAAATGACAAAATCGTTAATTTTTCATTTCACTTATATTTTTATTAGAAATGTCGCAAGGTATTAAAATCGAAAAAATCCATAACACATGATATAATGACACCACAGTATACGTCTAGCGAGGTCCATGCCTCTCAACAACGCAGAGCGGCTAACAACAATTACTCCAACCAACAACAATAGTTAACAAATATATAACCCCACATCTCCGACTCCGACCGTAAATCGCATTGCACATCGCACGCATCCGAGGTGCTTTCCTAACCATTTAGAAATTCCACGCGACCGAGTTTTCAGTTCAGTTCTGTCCAGAACGGCTCCTCTCAGCTCAGCTCTGGGCAGACATCGGAAGTCTTTCACCCGTTCAACATCAGTACGCAGGTCGTGAAGGGATCCCCAAAATACGCGGTTCCATTGATTCAACGAACTAGTGTTTATGTTTATATCATTGTGTAGGTGAAAGTGGAAAACATGGAAGATTGTGTACAGGTGGTGCACAACAAGAATCTGACGCATTTTCCGAACAGGCCCCCGGTGAACATAGAGTTTCAGGACCTGTCCTATGCCGTGCCGCAAGGGAGGAAAGGTGAGAGGGGATGATTTCCTTTCTGATACAATAGCGCGATATGAATTCACGCATTGGTAGAAATGCCAAAAATGTGAACAGAAAGAATTTCTTTTCGAATGCTTCACGTATAATCAAATAGTCTAATTGATTTCTCCGCAACTCTAAAATGAATATCTTCTCGGAATGTGTGAGATATTCGCTCAAATGTTAATGAATAAATGGACATTTTAACACGCCGGTACCTATTTTTTTGGGATTCAGAAGCATCTTTTTGATTCTGCATACTGCACTTGATACTGCATCCCAAATTAGTTGTCCCCTCGGTTTAGTTACAGGGTGATTTTGAAATAATTGCATTTTCGGGAATTCTGTGTATCTCTTCGAATTTTCATGATAATTTCAATATGAAATGTTTTTGACAAATACTTTTATATAGGATTCATCGTGATTAATTATTCCAAGATTTAAGATATCTTCAATAGATATTATTATTAGAATTTACTGACATACACTGAGACATATTTTGGTATATCGTTTGCGTAGTGCTCCTGCAAAAACGAGCCAAAGGACTACCTTCTTTTTCTGGAAGTGTTGAGTTGGGAAAAAATTGAATTGAAAAAATTCTCAGAATATAATGCCAGTAGTAAACTGGTCAAACGTGAAAAGTTTCAGGTGCATGACTCGTACACTTAAAATTTTCTAGATTATCTACAAACTCCCACTGCGTCAATTACTCATTGAAGATCATAAAAACTGTTAGGGTACTTCCTAATGTCCTATGAAATTGAAATTTGGTATGTGAGCGTGAGCTAGTATGAGTACACAAACAACGGAAAAACTCTTGAACTTGAAATTTTCACCCCCCCCACTCTTTGAACCAGGGGATGTAAAAGTTTGTATTAAACTTCCAGCAATTTTGATGCTGGTGGTCTGGAAATTATTAAACATTTAATCGGAGGACTGCTTGTTATGCATGTTAAGAAGATATTCAAGAATTCTCAGCGAAAATCACTCTCACATTTCGAATGAGGGGATATAATAAAGCACTCGTGAAACGCATCTTGTGTATTCATATCAAATAAAATTTCCCTCTGAAAACCCCATCCACTATTTAAATGGTGCAAATTTTTGTTGTGGTCATTATATGCAGATAGGATTCTTTATAAAATGGTTGTGATGGCAGCTCGTAAATACATCGCGATCTCAGCTCAAACCTGATAGATAAAGGTATATTTTTCCACTTCGTACATTGTTGATTTTGAACATGGACTGTGAATGAGTTTGAATTGAAAAAGCTTGGAATATATCTCGCAAAAATGATTTTTTTTTCGAATAATTATTGAGCAGCGACGGGCCCAAGGGGGGGGATGGGGGGGGATCATCCCCCCCCAATGTTGAACGAAGTTGGAAAATTTTCAAAGCAGTTGGAAGATTTTCAAGGGAGTTGGAAAAATTTTCAAAGCAGTTGGAAAAAATTTCATAAGGGTTGGAAAAATTCCAAAGTAGTTGGCAAAATTTCAAAGCATAGGGAAAAAATTCCAAAACAGTTGGAAAAAGTTCAAAGCAGTTGGTAAAATTTCGAAGCAGTTGAAAAACATAATTCCAAGAGAGTTATGAAATACGGAGGAATCTGAATTAGAAAAAACAAGTTTGCAATCAGTAGTTGACATAAATGTATAGCCGGCAATAAATGGTATTTAACCCAATATTTTTACCATCAAGTGTTGGAAGAGATGCGGCCTCAAGAAATAGGTACCCAGTTGTAAATTTTTCAGTTACGTCGCATAGACTGTGTCATAAAAAAAACCATCCGGTATCATAAATTTGAACTGTTACTTTCAGATAAGCAGAATCATCATTAGGTACGCTCTTCGTACATTGTGTTATAGTTTTGCGAATAAACAATATGTGCACATAAATTTAAATAATGAACTAAAAAAAGATTCAAAGTGAAGTTTGAGTTATGTGGTGCCTCATAAAAAATTTAAAAAAAAATCATGAACAGAAACTGCACGAAGGAGAACAAGTTTGAGAGAAAATTATGGGTAGTGACTACAGAATATCGGAAGTCACAAGTCACAACAACAATCTTTCAAAATACCAAATATATCCTCCATTCCAAACACTAATTGCAATGAACGCTGCAAAAGAGTTCGAAATCGCCAACTCGAATTAGGAAATTTTGTTCAAAATTGTTTCTTCAATATGAGTGATTCAGGTTGAAACATTTTCTGTGTAAACTAGGGAGTTATTTTGCTTTTCTTTATTTCATAAAATCTGTAAGCAAAAGTGAGGCCCATTTTTCATCAAACGAAATATATTTTCTGAAAATTTTGTTCCTTTTATTCTGTGAAATGGACCCATGTTAGGGATGAGCAGTTTCAATATTTTGAATGTCATCGAAATGGTAAGTAATTTACTTTGATTTTTCATCTACCAAACATTCAATCATATATATTTCTTTATTTTAAGAAATCTGCTTTTTTGTGAAAAATATTTTGTTTCATGATGCTTGAAATATTTAGATACACCAAATAATGAAACTGAACTTACTGAACTAAATTAAGGAATGAAACAAAAAGTGTGTCTCAAAGTATCAAACATACTTCAAGGTACTCCTCACAAAAAAAAAAAACGATTCCATAAAAGAGAGAAACTCACATTACTGAATATTGGGTAATTGGAAAATCAACGTTAATTTCTCATCACTTTGACTCCCAATATTTACTCCTTTCACGGAATGAAAAGAATAGATTTTTCCGAAAAAATATTTTCTCTGATGAAAATGCGCCGTGCCTTCGCCCCCAGATTCCACGAAATGAAGAAAAGCTACAAAACTGAAGAAACAAACAAGTAGTGTTTTTCAAAGTTTCAAGCAATATCAAGATACTCTTTATGAAAAAAAAACTCAATAAGATCTACTTAATTGTATGTTCGGTAGATGGAAAAAAAGTTAATTACTCCTCACCTTGTTGAAATTCATCATTTTGAATTTTTTTAACCGAAACAAATATTATACCAAAATATAGAACGAATTCCTGTCAATTCAATGTCCAGTTGGAAAATTTTTGATGGATTTCCCCCCCCAAAAATTTCGCTTCGGTCCGTCCCTGTTATTGAGGAAAAAATATTTAAAACATTTTGTCATTAGCAACGTACAAAAAGAACTGAAATCCATTGGCGTCGATAAGACGGGGTAATGGGGATAATAACCCCCTCCACCAGGAAAATAAGGGCATACAAAAATCAAAACGAAGTGAAACAATCATCAAATCGGAACATATCATGACAATATAATTTTTGTGTTCATTCGTTTAAAATCTCGATAGAGGATTCAATTCTGAATACATTCTTCCTAAAATCGTTGCATTCGTCGGAATATTTTTCAATATATAAAGAAAACACTGAAGAAAAAAAAAGGAGATAAGACTATTCAGTATCATGTTTTTTATTCCTATTTTATACATTTCATGAACAAACTGTTTTCACATTTTTTAAGTCGAAGATAGTGGAAATATTATACATTACTAGAATTTTGAAAAACTCGTCACAGGGTGTTTCAAATGTTGGGTCAAAAATTGGGATCCGGATCAAGATTGGCCCATAACTTTCGTTTTTTGAATGAAAATCCTATATTTTTCTGTTTGCGTTGAATTATACGAAGAGAAATGATGAGTTTTCTAAATTAAAAAATCCTGAATAACTCATGAATTATTTAGTTTAGGTGCATTCACATGGTCAAAAAAAAAAAATAATAGGGTTCTTGTTCGAAAAACGAAAGTTATCAGCCACACACTTGATCCCAATTTTTGACCCAACACCTTATTACGAGTTTTTTGAAGCTCTAGAAAATTAAATTATTTTCACAGTCTTTGCCTTCAAGAATGTGTAAACGGTTTGTGCATAAGAAATTTAGAACACGAATGAAAAATATAAAACCGACCACTCCTATATCCCTTTTTCCTTCAGTTTTTTCTTCGTATTTTGAAAATTACTTCGATTGATTGCAACGATTCAAATAGAAACGTATTCATAATTGAATACTGTATCAAAATTTGAACCGAAAAGTGGTCTGGCTTCATATTTTGAATATTTGACCTCGGTAGATATTGTCGAATAGGTCTCCAGAAACGTGTAAAAGGTCGTCGAACATGGTACATCCTGTATACTACATCCTGAATATTTCAACCGACTCCCCAGAAAAAAATCCTAGTGACGCCCTTACTGAAATACAACCAAAAGAATTTTCATGTAATTATGTCGACCAAGTTATAGAGTTTGTGAAATAAGAACTTTTGAAATTGGAGAGTGTACAGTTAGGAGTTTGGCTCTATAAAAGATCTGATAACTTTTGACAATGTGAGAAATACGGCCTTGTCTTGGCAATATTTTACAAGAAAATGTTTTTGGTTGGATATGATTTCCGCCGATTTGAATTAGATTATGAGTTCTCCAATAAGATGATTCACGCAAAGTATGACAATTACAGGTGACCAAAGAAATAATTGTCGATCATGAAATAGAAGAATTTCCATGAATATGACGCGACAGAGAAACATCAGGTCTTTTTTGTGGCCATCAGAACGTTGTCAACCTGCCAGATCAAAAATAAACATATACCTACTCCGTGTCATAATTATTGTCATCACAGTAAGCCATCAAAGAATTCCAGTCGGGTTTCATTTCTAATTACAAAAAGGGGACTAAAAACATCTGTGGGTTCATCATTGATTAAAATATAAACATAAATATAACCTACAAAATCAATCAATGTATTTCTTCACGATGCATCAGGGTCGAATTGTTGATTCATCATTGCTGAACAATTCTTCATACAATGATGTTATTTTCACCATTGTTGTGTTTTGAACTTAAAGATGACGACTTGAAATGCAGATCCACATTATTTCACTATTGATCAAGCATGGAAATTCAAGATTGATAATGAAAAATGCGTGGATGCTTCTACAGAAAATCCTTCAGACTTCCGAGGATTCATTCATTGAATGATGAAAAATTCGAAGATTAGTTAAAGTTCCTTCTGGTTTTCTCTATATAGGCTCCTCAGCATTCTTTGCATTCTTGATGGCTATAGAAAATTCAGCCAAGTTCTAGCCCTGCGCCATCTTTTCTCGATATTTGGAAAAGAATCTTGCATAGCTCAGGTTTTTCAAATAAATAGAAATTCATATATATAGTATGACCCATGATTCAATCGACAAACTTTTACTGGATGTTCCTGTCATTATTTGAGACACTTTCGACGAATATGGTCGTGAAAATAATAAGGTACAAAAATGCTTATTTAGAATTCACATTGAATGGTCCGAGTGAATATTTTCATCCCAATCATAAGCTTATCATTCTGGAGGGGCGGGGGTATTTTAAGTTACAACTCTTTTACCTTTCATTATTTTACAAGAAATATATTCAATTCATAAACTCTAATATTTCTTCATGACAAAAAGTGCTTGTGACTTCCAGTTGCACCAGTCTTGGGAAAAATGCATTTGAAATTTTTTTTCTTCATCATTTGGAAAAATACAAAGAGTTTTCCTAAATACTTAATTTGGGTTTTCTGTCCCAGTCTCTGGAACAAGAAACTATTAGCAATTTTTTTTGAGTAATATAAGAAAGGCCCCTGTGTAAGAATTTGAGCACTAATTTGTCAGGGGTCAAAATTTTACAAGGGGAAATTGTTGCCTAACAATGAACAAACAGAAAACACTTTGAACTCTTGAGCGTAACGTTTCGGAGTCTAAATCAGACTCCTTCCTCAGACAATTACTAGCCTTCATTCAACCTCGTAGAATCGTGACAATATTTTGATTTTCTTATTGACATTTGTCAATACCTATATGATGGACCTAGATTTATATTGATTACAAGATGTTGATATCGTTATTTTATTTTAAAATTCCCTGAAACCAGTTCTTTTTTCAATAAATCCATCCAAATTCGATCTATTCCTACTGAACAATTGGCGAGATTATTAGCTTCATCCAATTTTCAATGGCCTTGATGTTTCTCCTGTATAAGATTTTACACAAATACAGGAAATATTGTAAATACAATTTCTTGATTCATGGTTCTCATTCAAAGGTTTTGTTTTTGTTAATAAAGATCGTAAATCATTTATTGTTTTGAAAGCAGAAAACGTGAAAATAAAAATAACATGAAAAATAGAGATATTGGTAGATATCAGATCATGTATGTCTATCCATCATATGACAGATTGGAATGGAACAAAAATTCTGATGACGAAACCTGATGGTTATAAAAAAAAATCAAGGAGTCATCTTGTATTTTGTTGGATGAGGCTAATAATCTAGCCAATTGTTCAGTAGGAATAGATCGAACTTGTATTGATTTATTTAAAAAAGAACTGGTTTGAGGAAATTTTGAAATAAAATAACGATCAACATCTAGTAATCAATATTAATCCTTGTTCATCATACATTGACCAATGTCAATGAAAAAATCAAAAATTCGACGAAGTTTAATGAAAATTAATAATTGTCTAACGAAGGAGTCCGATTCAGACTTCGAAACATTACGCTTGAGAGTTGAAAGTGTTTTCTGTTTGTTCATTGATAGGCAACAATTTCTTCTCGTAAAGTTTTGGCCCCTGACAAATTAGTGCTGAAATTTTTACGCAAGGGCTTTTCTCGTATTATTCAAAAAATGTTTCTATTTGTTTCTTGTTCCAGAGACTAGGAGAGAAAACCCAGAATAAATTTTCAGGAAAATGCAAGGACCTCCCAGACAATATTTCAATAGGTAAGTGCAAAGAACTTTCGTAAAATGATGAAAGGTGAAAAAGTCGTCACTAAAAATATTTCTCGTACACCCCCAGAATGAGACGCTTATGACTAAGATGAAAAAAACCATTCGGTGAATACTTCGACTTCCATTTTCCTTTTCTCTCAAAAATTTTCGGATAGGTCTAGGAAAAATCTGAAATTCTAAAACTCATCTATTAATCAAACAACTTATTGAATAGATAAATGATTCTTTACCTGAAAAACTTGCGAAAGGCTCTCAATACTAGCGGAAATATCTGCTGAATCCCTGAAAAATTCTCACGTTCCCTTGTGGTTAGAAGAAGGGTATCTTGATGAATTCCAGCCATTTTCAATTCTGCGAGACTCAAGAGAAACTATATTCAAAAATATATATGTGGTTCTCGTAAACACCTCGCATCAGCCCAAATCCTGTAACTTCAAAAGTTACTGATGGGATATTACCAACATAATTTCCATAGCCGTCTGAAATGTGAATATTGCTGAAACGGAATATGCCTCCGACTATACAACTTTTACCTATAAAATATGAACGAGGTGATTCTGCTTTTCAATTGATCCTTCTCATCATAGACTATTGTACTAGCAGAAGACTTTCTAGATAATCGACGAAAACCGCAATTCGAAATTACGACTAGAATTGATGATAATTGTACATGGCTCCGGGAAATCATGAATTTTATTTCGAAGAATAATGAATCATACATCTTTTCAGCTTTTATAGGTAACATTTGTTTGCTTTACTGTTCAGCTTAAGCCCACAATGTCAATGAAAATAAACATAAATGTAATACCACGAGCAAAACCACAAGAGATGAAAATACCGGCAGAATTTCTTGATTGGTATATAAAAGTTGTTGCATAGCAATTTCATGAATGAATTGATGAAACAAATGTTATCTGCAAAATAGCGAGAAGCAACAAAGTTGAACATTACGATTGGGAAACTTTAACTGCTTAAATTTCATATCGATTGTTGAACGACTTGCTATTTCACGACAAAATACGTTGAACTGTAGGTAATATGGTCACATTTGAGAAAGCCAAAAAAACAATTCATGGGAAAAACAATGTTTTGAAGAATCGAATTGAACCATGTTTTTGTGAAAATTAAACTTGTAGTTGATTGTTCCTCCGAATTAATGCAGACGAATCCCATCTGATGAAAGAATTCAATATCTTCGCCTTGTTGTATGATAATTTTTTTTTGCATCAGATTCTTGGTTGTCCCAAATGTTCTTCAGCTGCTTATAAATATGGCTGAGGCTGGGTTTTGGGAAGTGGGCAATTGAATGCCATGTACCTAATTCGAATTAACCATAACTTCATTTGCTCCTTTTAGGACAATGCTGAAATGATCGATGCTCTATTAGTATGGTTGGTCACATTGAGCTATATTTCGCTCATTTTAATATCATCCGCAGCGGTTTATGTCCATTATAATATTTTATTTATTTTTTCTAACAATTTGGATGTGCAGTCAATGTTACATTCTACATGTTTTTTCATTAATTTTTTATTTTCAACCAGCCCTCTCACAATTCGACAAATTTCACGAACCACCTCAGGAATTTTTGCAAAGTATTGTTATATATTCAATCCTACCAGTGAAGTCTTCCAGAAGATCATATTCTTTTTGGTTGTGATAACTCGAGCAATTGGTTGCCCCATTGCCATGCCAAGCGCATATGGAATAGTATATTTCTAAAACAAGTTGCAGAATGAGTTCCTATTCCAACACGAATGCGAAATTCGAAAATGAGCGATTTTCTAGAGCATATTGGAATTGTTTAATGCAACGAATATTAGACGAAATTTTCTCTGTTTCAGTCAAGTTTTGTGAAATATTCTCGATATCCAAATAAAAATTCAAATCAGTGACTTTCGCATTGTATCTTGGCAGTTGGTGTCACTAACGAAATTTGACAGATTGCGGAATTTGAATTGATTCCATTCGAAAATTGAGAGGATCTGATGTCAGCACAGATAACTACAAAACGAAAAATATAACAGAAACAGTGTTGTGATGAGTTTCACTACAGAACTACTTTTAGTACTGTAATAAACTCATTACGATACAGAAATACAGAAAACTGTTGTTTGCAACCCATCTGGATGATTTTGATCCTAACCGTGTCTATTCTCAAAAATGTCAAAAACTTTTAATTTTCTCTTTTCTGGTTCATTTGCAATATTGTGCGCTTTATTTATTCATTTATACATGTATACACAGGCAAGTAGAAAAATAAACTTTCATATATGTAAAAGTGTCACATGATGAATGTTGTCGTCAAATACCACACATTACACATAATTATGTAATGTAATTACATTACAGATAATTCTTTGCTATCTTTTTTTTCATATTAAAAGACAGTCCTCTCAGATTTCAAGGAGTCTTTATTGAGTCCTTTCCTTATATTTTGTGTGGTTTTCCCTGAGCAGAAATTCTGTGATTAGCTTCTCAGCAGATATTCTTATTTTTCTCCAATAGAAAGAAATTTCACTGACTAGTTCTTTCGACGAAATATGTGGAAATCTTCAATTTTAGAATTCTTCAATGTACTTTCGATACATATCACGTTTTTTGACAAATATTCAGTTCAGAAGCTATACTCAATTTTAGCAATGTCAAAAAAAATTGTCTTTGGGAAACTAACGTGTTAGTGCTACGGAAACTTATTTAACATGAATGGGAGAGGAATAGACTGAGATTCGGTTTGACATAGTTAGTTGCCTAAATTATTTGACAAATTTACAGTAATAACTTATGAGTCAATATCAAATTAATAAGATTACTGCAACAAAATATTAGGGTAAGATTATTTTATCTCATTGTCTGATTGATATTTTCTCGAGAAAAGGTCATCTGGTATAGAAGGTCAGTCAATCGCTTTAAATAATGCGAAAAAAAATCTCAAACATCGGAACTGTCTACAACCAGGAAATAGGGGAAAGGTGTGCCGAGGACAAAATATATCCACTTCCACAGGCAGACGTAGATCTGACATCTTGTGATTGTGGTTTCCGTCGAAAAAATCTTCAGTCTTCACACCAGAATGAAAGAGTATGGACGCTACTGTCTACCGAACCAGACGGATGAATTCTCGGACGAATTAGAGGTAAAACATCCTCTGGGTCATGGACACAACATAATAGCCACAATATTCTCCAGTTACCGACCTCTAACATAAGAATAACTGTTGCTGAAAAACGAATGCATAAAGTATATTATTGAAAAAGATATTATGTCATTCCAACAGATACCTTCTGAATATGTAGAATTTTCTTTCATTTCCGCGAATGCCGAAATCAGCCTCCAGCGCTGAATAAAATAGGCACATGTCTTCTAACATTTTCGTCATCCAAATATTCTGTACGCTGATAAATCCATTCACTTCAGCTCGAAAATATTGAAGTTCCGCATTGTTAAAATACATAAAGTAACGGAGCGGTTAAAACAGAGAATGGATGAATATTTCTAAGGCTACTAAAATTGTTCATGGATTAGTGATGCCGATATTACAGTTGGCTGACTCACCCATTCGAATCGCAAAGCCTACTTTCATGTAAATACACTTTTCGAAACAACATTAGCTTTCTTTCACGATTTTGCAAGCAATTATTATAACACCTAGATTAAATCGGACCAGAAAATTAGAGAGTCATAATCATCGAAATGTGTCTATCCGTTTTTTTCATAACTGAAATTGCCTGTTTACTTCAAAATTTTTTTTAATAATATTATACAACCATGACAAAATGTTTTTTTCACAAAATTTTTTCTGTCTGTGATTCCTAGTTTCTCAAAGTTTATGACGTTTTTGAGTTCACAAATGCAAATTTTTTTTTTTCAAACGCAACTTTCTTCAAATGGAGAAGCATTGGAACCAGGTTGAACATAAGAACTATTTTCAAGACACAAAATTATTGTTGGTACATTATTTGGGCTATTTCCATTATCTATACTGTTGGAATTTACCAACAGTAATGTACCAACAAATATTCCATTATCAAGAATATCTCGTTCACAACACAAAATCATATCAAGATCTACTAAAATTGAACTTCATGTCGGAAAAAAGTAAATAAAAAGAATTGTGTTAATATTATGTTGAGAAATATTTAGAATCGCCTTATGCAATTTGCTCATTTGGAACACAATTGAGATTTGATATTCCAATTCGTGAAATTATTGACTATTACCATGTGGCTGAAATATTTTTTTTCCACTGAATATTATGAATTTTCACTTTTTTTGTTCACTTTTTTTTTCACATGACTCCAAAATTTTTGTGAAATATTCCCCCAGCGTTTGATATTTTTCACCTTACTTTAACTTTATCGAAAGAGCAGCCCTACTCAGAATCGAAAATCCTCAAAGAAAAGTACCTGCTTTTTCAAAAAATTCAGATCGACTTTTTGTTTGGTGAATTCTTTTTCTTCAAATTATATAAACAATTACTCATTAAAAAATGTTCCCAGAAAAAAATTATTCCATCAGTGTGGATACTGTTTCTGGGTTAATTATCCGTATGTATCCAACATTCTCTAAATCAAAAAAAATCTGTCACATTGCCAAGATAATCCTTATTGTGAACGAGATATTCTTGATAATGGAATATTTGTTGGTACATTATTTGGGCTATTTCCATTATCTATACTGTTGGAATTTACCGACGTTTCGGCAAGCAATGGCCTGCCGTCATCAGGGTAGTGTTGGACCTGAGAAGGACCGGTCTTTGCCAAACTTGTTCCGTTTGGACTTTTGCGCTCCATACTATCCAACTGAGTTGTGGGAATGCAAACGCGAGCTGTCAGAAGTGCAAACTCCGCAACTCAACCCACTCTGACTAACAGTCTACTGAAGTAGGAAATTCTCATTTAACTCGAGTTGTTCTGACACTTGGACATAAATGTCATGAATAAATAATAAACATCAATGTCACAAGAAGACTGATGACAGAATTGACAAGACTCAGTCTCACTTCAAGAAAAAGAAGAAGAAGTTATAAATCAACTGTACTTATCTCTTGTGTAGTTGGTTTGCACAGTAGGTTAGGCTACGTCAGGACTGGCTCATTTCAGGACTAATTGCTTCTTTGGGCCGCGTTCGTCGTCGTTAACTCAGATCTCAGTACGGGCATCCAGATATTCTTCATTTCCAGAGAAGGCGCGCTGATTGGGTTGGGAGTTATCGCCATGAAAGCCGCTTCTTTCAATTTCCTTCTCCTCAATCCTTCTTCCTTTGATATTATGGAAGCTTCGTCCCATTTGACGTTGTGGTCCTCGTTCCAAGCATGTTGGGCTAGCCTGGATTTTTCTGTTTCTCCTAGTTGAGCTAGTCTTTGGTGCTCTTTGATTCTTACTTTCAGAGGGTGTTTAGTTTCTCCAATGTAGGATCTGCCACATTCGCATGGTATTTCATAGATGCAATTAATGGTATTTTGATTCTCGTTGTCAGGTTTCACCTTCGTGAGTTTTTCCCTGACAGTATCATTGGTCTTGAATGCTGTTCTAACGTTGTATCTGTTACCAATTCTTCTTATTTTCTCGGATAACCCCTTCACATATGGTATGACAGAAGTTATCGTTTCGGTCGGTTTATTGTCTGTTGGTTGTTGCTCTGTTGGTGTTTCTCTTGGTTCTCTGGCTTTTTGAAGTATCTTCTTGGGGTAACCGTTTCTCTTGAGGGTTTCTGTTATGTTGTGGAACTCCTCATCACGATCTTCTGGATGAGAGCATATCTTGGTTGCTCTGTTATATAAGCATCTGGCTACACCCATTTTGTTTCGTTGAATCGAAAAGTGAATTTTAGGTTTTTCAACTCATGTTGGAAGCCACATTTTGATTTTTCAAATCAGGTTGGAGAGCTACAGAAAAGGTCGAGAATTTTCATTTCCATAGTTGTATCAACACATAAAATCAGAAAGTAGAGATCGACAAACGAAAAAGCCTTTCCTGAAGGGAAGATATTTCGACTTGACTATTCTACTCATTTCATTTTTACTCAGAAAGTTTCCACTCTCGTTTCACAGCGATAAAACATGCAAACATATCGACAATATTTTGACATTTCTCACATTCGTAGATAGCTTTTGAAAAGAAAGCATAAAGAAAACAAACAACGATGAGTCTACGATGAATAATTATTTGTCAAAGAGCGCAATACTTGTCGAAATCAAGAGTGGAGATTAAAAAAATGGGACTTTTATCATGAAATAGTCATTTCGAATACCACTCGAGATTGAATACAAGCAGGTAAAATGTCTTTCTTGTAACATTCAAGTCTGTTGCTTATAAGCAATTTTCCTTACGAATGTTTTTCCAAAAACAGATGTCATTCGCGAAATTGCCCAACTCGTTGCCTAAGCAACAAATTTTCATATTACAATCGAGAAATTTTGCCGGCAAATTTATTCTTGAGTGGTATTACATAATATGAGCTTTTTGATTATTAAATCAAAAAGAGGTGACAAAAATATTTCGAATCAGAGAATTAGGATCTGTTTGGGCTTTGAAAGCATGTATACATTTGTAAACATTTTTTTCCTAAAAGAGTTCCGAGTTTACCTCTACCTCTTCGCTAACTCAACTCGTCATTTATTGTGACATGTTCTTTCGAGCATTTAGGCCGTCGTCGTAGATTAGTTCTCGACGTTTCGCCAGTTCGAGTGTCTGGCATCCTCAGGAGTTATATTTCAGGTGATGTTCTCTTTGGACTGAGTGCCTGAGCCTAAATGCTCGAAAGAACATGTCACATTGAACGATGGCCGCGAAAGCCTCAACCAATTCATCGTCTTTTATTCTTCCTTTAGTTTTTGTTATATCGTCTTCATTTTCTATTGCCTACTATTATTATTTCTCTTCGGTTTCAAAATTATCGACATTGGTTGCAATTCTTTTCCTGATATTGAGTTGTTTCACATTTATATATCCCTGCCGAATATAAAGAAAATGTCTAATTATCCTAATTATATGGTGAAAATATTGACGAATATTTCCACTTGTCATCAACGACTTGTTTACTTCTAACCCATCATTTCTTGAAACAAATAGTTCGATAGGATAATGGATGGTGCAATTTGATGAATATAAATTAACTATTACTCAAGCTGAGTGTGCTCTCCAAAGAGTATATAAATAATAGAGTGGTCGGAGTAGAGACTGTACTTCTTAGCTTCTACTGCTCCTTGCTCAACGAGACCAACAAAGGTCATTCACCCCCTTTGGCGAAAAGTAATAAGTAGGTACTAGGCAATCCCCTTCAGTTTCCTAAAGGGGGGCCCACATTTAAGAGCTTCTCTGTTCGCGTTACTGACCCAAACTCTGACTGAAAATTTTTGAATAATTGAATTTTTACTCAAACTCTTCAAGATCAAGGTGGTTAGAGAAATTGTTGCCTTAAATTGAACGAACAATTAAACTTCGAAACTATCGAAAAAGCCAATATCAGACTTCATCGGACCAACTCCAGAAAATCTTCGAAATTGAGTATTTCCAGTATTCGAAAATATTCTGATTGGGCGGCTCCTACAGGGTAAAATTGATAACTTCATATTTTTTTTTAAACTCCCGTTAAATGACTTCAGAATCACAAGCACCTACCCACATCTTTCAGTTTAATCATGGTGCCTATTGAATACTGGATGAAATATTAGTTAATAAAATTATTATTTTTATTCATCATTACCAGCTGCCTTTAAAAAATTCCAGTTAACCTTTCTACCATCTTGTTTCCTCACATATTCATATTCATAACATAACCCCTTCTTTCAAATGTCCCTTCAATTGTGATTGCAGTAACAGCAAATATTTCGAACCCATATTTAAATGATATTAATCATCCATTTTTTTTTATGAATAATTAGCTCCGAAAATAGTAAAACCTTTTTTTCAACACCTTGTATATCTTCGAAGTTAAACGAAAAATGGGTACTTTCACTCAATGAAACTGTGCCCACACAAACATTATATCAGCAAAATTAAAAAAAAATTGATATTAGCATATAAATGCATATAAATCATTCCTAACGATGTGGTCACATTGTTTTCATTCCCAATATTTTCCTTGAATGATCGTGTGATAATCAAATGTCACATTCATATCTCCATCGTATTGATTCCGAAGTTATTTCTTGATTTTGTTCCATTAGAGAAAATTCGAATGACATCCCATGGATATACGAATGACAATATCTTCGAAATTGAACTGAAGAGTATTCGCTTGAATATTTTGAAAAATTCTGATAACATTTGGTAAAAACATAAAACTATACCTACTTGAAGAAGCAGAAATAATATTCAACCGATATCTTATCACTGTTGTCATAACCTCTACATATTTCTTGAATTCAGCATCTTGCGAGAAATGTTGAAATTCGGGATTTGATGTATTTTCTTTTGAGAAATCTCATTCAGCATTATGTATGTTGTCATTATTTATTCTTCGGCAAAAGCCTACGGGTTCTGACAGATTTCGATCGAATGAAGAACTCTCCAATTTTTCAAGAATTCTGCAAACTCAAATTCATAACTTTCAAATTGAATCAAACGGTTTATATCCACAGTTGCATTTACTTCGAGGTTATCAGAAAATTGTTTTTATTACAGTGTTAACTTTCGCAAAAATCGAAAAAATGGCTGAAAAGGTACCCTAGAATGAGCTTGTATGACTTGAAATCGTTTTGCATTTAGGCTAAGACAGGCTTTCGCAATAAAACCTACAAGCTGTCTTTGGTTCGAATATCGATTCGATAAAGTAGTTGGGTAAATTCGCATATTGTTTAGTGATTTCTCCACCAGTACTTCAAACCCTATACTCACAAATAACGAAATTATTCTTTTTCTTGCCGAATGAATTCAATGTCGTACTTTTTCGAAATAATTCCATGTCTTAGACCTCGCTCATAACCCTTGATCCCTTTTGTTAAATGTCCCATCATCATTTGAATTGCAGATCGTATAACCCAATTTATTCAATTGTTTATTATCATTGAACAACGAATAAAGAAGCGGTTAGTGGCATAATAAATTTGACTTCCAGTCTCTATTCCAAATAACACTTAATGTATTCTTATGCAACAAACCTATATGAACCTATTTGAATGAAAAAATGATAATTACTTTATCGATTTGAGTAAGGTCGAAGACCTCACTAACCACAAGTCTGATACAACACAAAATAAACTGCTCCACATAAGATAGGAATATTGACTAAAATTGCAAAAAAATATAGTTCGAATGGGATTTGGTGATGGGAATTCATATTAATAATAATATGATTTCAAGTCGTAAAAAACAAAATTAATTTTAGCCAGCAGCGTATACAGGTTCGTTTTGAAAGAGAATTCAAGCATTTCAAGATTCTCCATACAATGTATGGCCTCCACAGGCAGCAATAACAGCTTGACTTCTTCTTTGCATACTACACCCGAGGCTTTTGAATCTTTCTCGAGGAATTTGGTTATATAAACGAAAAAAAAGCTCTCTCGGATCATTTTAGGATTCTGGGGTAGGTTGATGATTTTCTAATCTTCTTTGGAGCATACCCCATATTCTATGCAATTCAAATGTGGTCAGTTCGGAGCTATTGGTAAATTTGGAATACCAAGCTCCTCAACCGCATCCTCAACTATGGCTGCACGGTGCGGTCTAGAAATCGAAAAGTTTCACCAAAAGAAGCGTGAAAAACATAGTCAATGACATACTCCCTATTTGTCCCAGGACAAATGTGTAGATTTGTGGGCCCGTTGAAACATAAAATTCTGGCCCATACCATAACACAACCGCCTCGGAATGGATGGTCTTCTTGGACAAAGCGACGATTATGGGGTATGCTTGGGATTGTCCATACCCTTATTCTTCGAGAATCTGAAAATCGTCCATATCTAGATTCATCAGTAAAAAGGACACTATGCCATTGATCGTTTCAATTTATATGTTGCCTGGCAAATTCCAGTCTATGACTCTATGACGGTCACGTGTTAATGGAAGTCCTCTTAATAGACGCCTAGAACCCAGAAAAAGAAAATTCTTTGCCTTTACGAAAGCACATCGAGATCATTTTTGAAACATAGATGAATTCAAAATAGTAATCATCGAAATGAATACCATTTTCAATTCCCAGGCTCAGAGATCTTTTATCATGAGGTTGGAGAAATGATATTAGATTTTGTCACTGAGATGAGAGATATACCGGTTTCGGCCTTGTTGGGCCTCATCAGTATCCCGCATATCTCAGGACAAAATCTTCATAAAAAACTTCAGAATTTGAAGTAATTGGTTGTGAAGTATTGAGTAAAATATTACAAAGTACTAAGGTGGTGACATCCAATTGCGTCAAAATGAAGTTTCACATCTCCAATCAAATGCAAAAAAAGAAATCTGTACTTCCTCTTTCACTGAATGAGATTTTAGCAGTGGCTCTGGGCCTGGGAATTGAACATGGTATTCATTTCGATGATTACTATTTTGAATTCATCTATGTTTCAAAAAAGTCTAGAACCCAGATTCGCTCTTCTCGAACGTCGTCTGATGGTTTCAATGGAAACCTGCATCTGCATTCTACAAGTAGATGTATGCTCTCATCTCGCCGAAACGGTGATCTCCCTAAACCTATTATTTCAAAGTCGAGATATCACACTTTGGCTGACCTGGAGCCTTTCCGCTATAACAACCTGAGTTAGGCCACCCTGTAGCATTCGAATAACCCTATTAGACTCAGCGTTTGTTGATTTACGTCTTGGCTTTTTCAGAAAACCCATTTCAAATCGATTGTTGATAAACTGACTGCATTTCAAAATAAGAACATTCATAGAGTATATGCAAAGAATCGAACTTCAGAAAAAGGCGACTAGATTGACGAAATGTCTCATAATGATTTTTATTGGATCGATTCAAGTTGTTATTGAGTTTTGAATGATCTTACAGCAATTTTCCCGAAATTAAATACTTCCAAAACGATTGAATACGATATCCCTAACTATTGTGTATAGTATAGTTTCGGGTTTTCTAGATGTCAAACAAATTCTGTTTTCTTCTGCAGAAGTTCACAAGTTTCATATCCCGAACTCAAATTTAGCTATCCCATCTAATAGAGAGTGAAGAAAAAATGCACGAATTCAGAAACCAGATATTTTGACAGCACCTCTAGAAATCTTCGATCAATAAAGGGTGCGGCACGGAGGATGGATGGTTTTAAAAAAATAATAAAAACACATTTATTGACGGAATCAGATTCTCAAGGAAATAGCATTTGAGACAGTCAAGTGTGGAAAATCACATCAGGCATGTGGTGGCCGAAATCGGTGATGCAGTGCTGGAGGCACTCTTGGAAGTTCGCGTAGACACTCTCCCACATCGCTTTCTCAACTTGGGCAACTTCCACGCGAATAGCCCTTTTCAATTCGTCCTACTCTAGCCTCAAGGCTAGAGTATACGAGACCAATCCCCGAACTCTGGACGAATTGAAAAGGGCTATTCGCGTGGAAGTTGCCCAAGTTGAGAGAGCGATGTTGGAGAGTGTCTACGCGAACTTCCAAGAGCGCCTCCAGCACTGCATCACCGATTTCGGCCACCACATGCCTGATGTGATTTTCCACACTTGACTGTCTCAAATGCTATTTCCTTGAGAATCTGATTCCGTCAATAAATGTGTTTTTGAGTAAAAATTTACGCTTTTATTATTTTTTTAAAACCATCCATCCTCCGTGCCGCACCCTGTATTAATGCAGTCTCAGATAAACCGATTAATACATCAATTTCCCTCAGTGAAAATGGCGAACGTCAGTTCGATTCCATGCTTTTCATTTCAGAGGACAAACCTTTTTTATTGACTTTTATTCTCGATTTTATATAATATGTTGATTAATAATCGGGACGATGCATCTGACACGATAAGAGAGATGAAGCTAAAAAGTTTTGCATTTGGGAATATCTCAGTGTCACGCAGAGTTCATGGTTACACTCGTGGTTACATTTTATCATTTCATGTTGATACTCAAAACTCTTCTGTCAGTTATTTATCTGTTATCTCATTTTATGTTTTTATACAGATATTTTGTCTAGTATTGAGTGAGAGGTAATTCTGATTAATCTGATCATAATTTCGATTTTGACGATCCGAAAATCCAATATTATTTCATTCTTGCACGATTTTTTCATGATACTGATGAGAATATCAATGAAATGATAAAAGCAAATGTGAAAAAATACGGTTCATAGTTAATACTTGGTGAGTTGATCGCACAAAAGCAGTTACAAGAGCAAAGTTCATTGAAATTACTGGCCATAATAAAGTCAACTCGATGGAACACTACCTGAATATAGATCAAGAATATCATAGTCAAATAATTAACAGGAAACATAGTTGAAATACATCTTCATCTTCTATAGAAAATAGCAAGTCTTCAGTTACTTTATCAAATTTTTATGTGTTAATGTTAATATTTCAACTCCAGGCGTCAAAAACTGCGATTCATTTTCTATCGTTTTCTTTTCCTTTTCCTTTTCCCTTCTGTTCGTTTGACACTTACCCACTTTTAGGCCGTTTCTTTTAAAATCTTCAAATAGTTCGTTTTTCCTTCTATGACATGTGATCACCGAAGGGGATTATGCTTTGATTCTATATTTTTATTGGACAAATCAATGTTTTTATATTTTTCATCACATCCCTTTCGCGTTTCCTAATGCATGTTCAGAATACTGAAAGGAACTCCCATAACGCTCAAGACGTGACTCTCATAACATTCATTGTTAATTGCTCTTTTGATTAGATGCTCATGTTTAATCAAATTTTCAGCACGTTCAATTGAGATGGTTAATGGTTTAACCCATATAAGTCATTATGTTTGTAGAATTGAACGTAATTAATGATGTTTCAGTGTGATATGGCACGAAACCTCTTTGTTTTGAAAGGAAAATATCAATTTCATTATTTCTTAATTCCTAGTACTACTTGATATTTTGAAATGATTGAACTCTGAAATATTCATTGATGTTGGGTTCCATTTCAAAACTTTTCGAGATGGTTTTTGAACGTGGGATGGAGAGTTCAGGTCTGTGCGAGCCTTCGGTAAACTGCAACTAATTCTTCAAGAACAACTCAGATAGCGGTGTCTCTAGTCTATATTTACATCTTAAAGTGTTATAGTAAAATTATGAAACGCTGCTTGAATCACACATAATTTTATTCTATTCTGTCATGAAGCTCAACAATCAGTCGATATAAACGAGAATATCACATCTGGAAAATGTATAAAAGTGTCAACATATGTTGTTTCAGTTGCTACGTCATACGAATAATGTAACAATAGACCTTCTCCGTGATACTTTGCTAATGATCTTGAAAAATATCTTAAATTAATTGAGGAACATTATTCTTGTTCTCGAATATTCTGGATATTAACTCGAGAAAAACAGAAGAATATGAATGAAATATCACAAAATATGCGAAAAAATCTATTCTCAAACACAAACAGCTTGTTTGTAATGCAGTTTTAGAATACTCTAAGAACTTCAGCAATGTATTCAGTATATTTATTCTTATACCATTAATAAACTGAAGAGAATCTACCTCAGCGTGCCATTGGACTCGATGAACTCAATGAAGCTTTGATATAACGTCCCAAAAAATGATGAATAAAAACAGAATTTGGCAAAGGCTTGCGAAAACTCTTCTGCTCTGAAGTGGATGGATAAATCCTCAGCCTCTCAGATACTTTTTCTCTCAAGGTATTGAAAAATATATAGTTACATGCACAGTTTCAGGTCAGCCCATATATGATATGAAATACATACTATTGTGCCCTAGAATGATTAAATATGTACGCAAATTTTTCCTGGATGAATAGTTAATTTGAAATCGTCTATAGGACATTTCCATCAATGTCAGTGTGAATGTTCAACAGAACTAAGACCTCAAGTCGTTCCCCTTCATTGTCTACACTTCTTTGTACCCTCCAATACTAAAAAAAAAATTCGTCTCATATTAGCAATAAGTATAAATATTTCATAGATGTTGTGCCAAATAGATCTAGGATAAAGAACCCTTGTATGACAAATACGCGATTTCGATATAATATGGAATATTTGAATTCATTATCAAAGATTATGCGTATTGTAAATTAACCGAGCAATTATTAAACAAGACTGATTCACCATTATTTTTCATTTACTTTCGAAATGATTGTTTTCGAACAGATCATTGTATCGTAGGACTGTTATTTTCCTCAGATCAAAAAGTAGTTGCCAATATATGAAATAATACATAACATCTACTCCTTTTTGACAGAAAAATACTCGCAAAAATCTCAAAACAGTGAATTCAGTGCCTTTCATGGGGCATTCCCACGGGGACAAAAAAAGCCATTTTATTGAGAGAATCTAATAGTCTCGTGGATTGACATCGTGTGAATGAAGACAATGGATTGTCTTGATCCATTCATGGGGACAATCCAGTACAAGAAGCCAATTGATAAACTTTATTCCCCTTCAATAAATTCAGGACAGGCAGAATTTTTTCGTGGTTCTCGGATTTTATTGAAATCTTCACTGAGTATAGTATTGGATCTTGTTATATTAACCTGAACTTTACTTTGCGTACATACCTGTAGGTCATCCGTTATACAGGGTGAAACAAAACCTTGTTTTATACCCTTCATTTCTAAACACCCTGTGGTGAATTTGAGGTGGAAAATTTGATACCATTCAGTTTTAATTTGAAGTGTAAACCTTTCTTAACAAAATTTTTTCCGATTTACGTGAGTATCTACTTCGAATAGAAAGATATACATTTTCAAAGAAGGTGCTGCATTTTTTCAACTTTTATAACAATTTTAAACATTATAATACCTTATCGACTAGTAAACATAAACAAACATCTGAAAATTAATAGCGTGTATTTCCACCTCGCTTTCTCTTCATTTCTACCATACGTGGCATACTTTCATTGCATTTAGGAATTGCTTCTGATGGTAACAACAATTTGTGTTAATGCACAACACTGCTAGGCCTCACGTTGCACGGGTTGTAACAGAATACTTTGAAGAGGCAGATATTCAAAGATTCTTGTGGCCATCCAGAAGGCCGGATTTTAATCCAATTGAACATGTTCGAAATTGGCATCCCAACACCTCGCCCGATTTATGAACAGCTCTTCTTGAAGAACGGGAAAATATCCCCCATGAGCAATTCGGAAATGCATTGACAGTATGCCACGGCGTATGGTGGAAGTGATGAGAAAGCGAAGTGGAAATACACGCTATTAATTTTCAGTTGTTTGTTCATGATAACTAGTCGATAAGGTAGTGTAATGTTTTAAATTGTTATAAAAATTGAAAAACAAATGTGTATCTTTTTTAAGCAGATACTGACTCAAATCAAAAACCATTTTCTCAACAAAGGGTTACACTTCAAATTAAAACTGAATTCCCCACGGGGTTTTTAGAAATGAAGGGTATAAAACGAGGTTTTGTTTCACCCTGTATAACGGATGAACTACAGGTATTTTCGCAAAGTAAATTCAGATTAATATAACTATACTTGGTGAAAATTTCAAAATCCGAGAACTGCCATAAAAGATACAGGGTGTTGATTTTGACAAAAAGTTTGCCTGTCCGGAATTTATTCAACAGGGAGTGTATTTCACATAGAAATGGAAACGGCTTGTTGTGTAAATAGACAATCTATTGAAATGGAATGTCATTAACTGTCAATGGAGATAGTCAATTGGATTAAAACGATTTTGAATTCAGTGGCGCGAATGCTTTTCCCGTGGGGTAAATTTATTTTTTCTCTGAAATAAAATCAATCAGAAAAACTTTTGATAAAAGAACACTGTTGCACTTATTTATCTAGGGTGAAACCCAGGTCAAAGAATGTCTATACATGGTAACATTTTTCATCTCGAAATTTCTTGGAGTCGGTTCTTCCTCTAATGAATTTACCCATAGATTCCCACCGAACAATTGGCCAGATTATTATTTTAATCGAACGAAATACAAGCCGAATCATTAATTTTCATTTCATAATGATCAGGCTCAGTCAACAGAATTTTTGTGTTATCTATTCAATTTCGTCATGTGGTCTTCGGTATTGGAACACTCATGACCTTCAATTTGCGATTCATCAAAATCTCTATTTTAATGTTGATATCTTCAAAAGACTTCATGTTTCTTCTGTGTGAGTTTACTAATACATGGTTTTTTAATAAAGATGAGTTTTTAACATGAAATCATTCTGTGTGGTCAATACTGTTCATATGTTGAGTTTTTTTTAACTCTCTTCAATATCACAAAATGAGTCAAGATTTGAATCAACAGAAATTAAACCTTCGAAAGATGAAAAAAGGTCTAAAAACTGTGTTCACAATACGAATTTGTCTGATGAAGAGTCTGATTTAAAAGCGGAAACGTTACAATGTTCAATAATTCGAAGTGTTATTTCTTGTTTCATTATGTAGCAACAAAATTTTTTTCATGGTTTTGTCCCCAGAAAAATTGGTGCTTGAGTTTGAGCAGAGACTCTTCTCTTCTATTATGTAAGAAATCGTTCCAGAGACTGAGAGAGAATTTTCAGAACCATTCAGAATCTGTATTATATTTCAATCGAAGGAAACTGATTCATTATCAAAATATCGAAAATATGATTCATTGTTTAATTTGGTATGGTAGGTCCCATTTCTGGAGACATTCAATACATAGGCTATACTCCCCGAGATCCTCCACTTCAAATTATCTCGATATCTGTCTTAATTGATCCAAAGCAGGTCTTCCGAATATTCAGGTTTAATCTATCTTCTTTTAAAAATTGTGTACTTCTCGGCAGTATCATTCCCTCTCTTAGAGAGAAAATAGATAGGTTTTCCACTAACCATTCAGATTTGAGTCTTTCGATTGCTTAACAATTTCTTTCAAAAGGATACCTTTTCATTATACCTATTCTGAGGGAGAGAGTCTTTATGAATTACGCGAATTTGACACGTGGGTGATTGAATCACGCACTCTCATGAAATGTCTATGGATTGGCTTAATGGAATGGCTTGTCAATTATTGTCCCCGTGTGAATGCTTCATTATGCCCTTGTTTGGGCAAGCATTGTGTGAGGTCATATTATAATATAATGTAATAATCATTGTCTCTATATGTGAGTCATGCAAGGGGTGGGAGGCTGCTCATGGGCGACCGCAGAATTTCTTCTCAGGGGGGGGCAATTAATGATTTGATGAGGAGCAGGCGAAATCAGTATTGGGATTTGCTCAAAAACAAGAAGAGAATCAAAATCTCAGGGGGGCCATGCCCCCCCCTGGCCCACCTTTGCGAGCACCCATGGGGCTGCTCCCTCATATGTATCCACCACAGTGGAACTTTTTGATGTTAGATTTAATTTGGTCCCATGGAAATAAATTGACAAATCATTCAAGTTTCCTCTGACATCTGGAGAAAACGTTATACACTGTTAAAAAAACTTAACACACATTCTGAAAATCTCAATTTTAATGAAAGTTAACTCTACATTGACTTTGAAACTTATTTCTTATGTTTTCTCGGGAACGTTTCGAATGAAATAAGACACATTAAATGGAAGAAAAAGTCAGTATTTCACCAAATCTTATGTGGAAGAAGAGAAATGAGCAATTTTCAAAATGCTGATAAGTGATTTCATACATGGTATATCCACTACTTGCTTCAATTACAGCTAGGTAACGACGGTTCATACTCAAAATTAGTGATCTCATAATATTCTGATCTAATCCTTCCCAGATTTCTCCGAGTTGGATTCCTAAGTCATTAAGAGTAGCTGGATGATTTTCTGAACTGCTCAGCCTTCTATAGAGGTTGTCTCAAACCTGCTCAATTGGATTGAGATCTGGACTTCTTGCTGGCTATTCCATTCGAGAGACTCTAACCTCTTCGAGGTGAACCTGAAAGATGAGCGCACGATGGGGTCTGGCATTATCGTCCATAAAAATTAAATTTTTACCAATGTATAAAGCAAATGGCACCACATGCTCTTCAAGAAGGTTCTTTATATAGTTATCGGCATTCATAGCTCCATTATCAACGACCACTAGGTCTGTCCGAGCAGTCAAAAATATTCCACCCAATACCTGAATCGCTGCAAGATTCTGGACACACTTGTATCAGAAACTCCAAACCTTTCTGGAATTCTTGTTTATGTCCACCCTTCTCGCAAAACTACCGCTTGGGCATATTACTCTTGGGTGAAATTGCCTGTTTCGCGTTGCATAGCGATCGAGTGTAAAAAATCAAACGAAAGAAAAACTATTAATCACTAGATTAGATCGAGAACAACTGATTAGAATGGAGCCAATACATTCAAAATCTGACAATATCATCTTTTTTTATTCTTGCTGGAAAAAAACATCTGTATTGAAGAAAAACGTTGAACGTGGATAACATTTGCATGCATAATTCTGATTAAAATAAATATCATCAAGAACACTTCCGATTGTAGAATGAATTTGAGATTTCCATAATGTGCGTTAATTTTTTTGCGCAGTGTATATTGAGTCTTGGCATTTCGTTCGTTATTTTATTGTGGTAAGATCTCGTGAATGATAATGATATTGAAGTTGCCTTGTCCCTGACCTAGCACTTTCGTGAGACTTGCTTGAATTAACTCTGCAGGATATTTCGATGGTACTAAAATTTTCGAAAAAAAAGCTCGTTTGGTGTAAGGGCGAATATGAGGCCATCTTGAAAAACAAACTTCTGTATGTTTCCTGACCTTCCATACATTCCGAGTTGACAATTGGATGGGATTTGTAGGGTCTTTTTACTTGTTCCTGTTTTTTCAATGTGTTGGATAGTCCTTCACATATTGTAATAACATTATACGATGCAAGTTAAACCAGAAACGCGGTCAAGTTCAACTAGTTAGTATGAAACAAAAAATGAAAATGAATAATTAGATTATCCTCTATAGTTGTACAACCTTCCTGTCAATTCAGTTCAATGTAAAGTTTCATATTTCCTGAAAAAAAACTTGAACTAACTGATTGACTGCATATTACATTACATTTTTTACCTCAAGTAAGATTACTCTGAAGGTGAATGACTTCACAACAAACATTTCTGTTCAGCATATAGCAATTGAGTTCGGAAATCTAATCATCCAAGTTAACCTTCAAGTAATAAAATAGTGATCGATTTGAATCTGATTTTACTGTTCGAAAATTTTCAAAGAGTGTCGATTTTCTAGATCTTGAGTAACTACCCATTAATGAATGATAGAGTGTCTAAGCGTCTGTCCTTGGTGAAGAACCTCTAAGAAGGATAGTTAAGTTGTACACGATGGTACACAGATTTTTGATGATTCTGGTCTTTCCGGTAGAATTTTCGTGCAATCATCAGTCTACTAGAATTCTCCAGGACTGAAGTATTCGAAGCAGTCTGAATCTGAAAAACATGAAGATCGACGCTTAGAGCAAGTTCAGTCAAAATCATATGATCAGAACTTTGGTTTGCTGCATTTTTTACAGTTGGGATGATCGTGATTTTCTTCAATTCGAACTTACCTAGTTGCTTTTGCAAGACAATCCAGACATATCAATTGGCGATTGGTATTGTATAAAATTTTTCTAGGATTCATCTATTTTGGACTACCCAGAATTTGATTTTATAATGGGAATTTACTCAAAAATTATAGTGTTTCAGTATTTTTCCAAAATGAAATGAGAAATTATTCCCATATGTGTTTTACCATAGTACTTTTTATTTCATTCATGATAAAAATGCATCTGTCTATTGAGATATTTTATTTTGATTTACTCGAATAAGCCAATTCAATATTCCGAATATGATAATGAAAAAGGAAAATCTGTAAATATAAAAATTAATTGCTGTGCGTTAGGTACTCTAAAAGGTTTGAAAGGTGACAAAATATCAACTGTCCAATATTCATAACATCGTTACATCTATTTCTCGATTTCAATAATTTCTTCAAGTTTTCATCAATTAGTAATACATAAATAATTAATTTTTCGATAAACATCGGGTATCATGTTTGGTTATCTATGTCCATATCGGCTTTGGTGATCATTTTTCAAAGTGACATTTGAAGCGTCTGAATGCAAAACCACACATTTGATGTATGAGCCGTTACGAGAAAAACGAGAAAAAAAAACCTGGAAAAATCATAGCTTTAAATTGAAAAACTCTTAGTTTTGACCATTTGAATTACGAATAGAAGCTCTCGAAAATCTACCTATGAACCTGAGGGTAAAAGAATAATATTGCCAAAAAATGTTATACCAAATACCCACATTAATTTCCTCAAGGAATCAACCCTTTCATTTTTGCGGTGTTATTCAGATGCACCTGCATATTTTTTTTTAATTTCTTGTATGAAAAAATTGTTTATGAATGTTTCATTTGATTGAGACCAATTATTCTTCTGCCTATCGGCAGAAAAAGTAACACTTTACTGAGTATGTTTTTGCTTTCAGTGGAAAATTGAAATAATCTACTCCACATTCCAACAGAGTGCACCTTTTTCAAAAAACTGCAAAATCGGTGTCTGCAATTACTTTGTGTTATGTTATGTTATTTCTTTTAGCTTCGGAGTACTGTTTTACAAAAACTGTAAATTTTTCATTTGATTGCAAATTTAATATTAAATTAAAATCTGAACTTAATATCAATTCTTGTCTCCTGAGTTGACCAATTTTTGACCGTAGGTACTTCTGTTATAAGTACAATTTGGGTTTCGCGCTCCTGTTTCGTTGACGAAAGTTCTACAGCGCAAGGCTGAAGAACAACGTGCTCCGTAAAAGCTCCGCAAATGAAGATTCGTTAACGCTTATAGCGCTAGCTATTCTCAAAATCGATATACGCATGCGTCGTACCGTCAATAACGCCTAATAGCGCACGTCGTTAAAGTTCGTCCCATAAGTGGTCCCATATCTCTCTAATAAGAAGACCTGACATAAGAAACCGCGTCACGGGAGGGCTCATGCATTGAGGGGGTGGACTGATTACTTGATTAGAGGAACATTATTTCAGTTATTTAGGCATAGGACGTATATATACGAAAATTTAGGAAAATGCTATTGGATGTGCTAGGCTGTGTGGCAATCAGGATCTAGGCTTATTCAAAATTTTTCGTTTTTAAAGATAACATTGGACTAATAAAAATAACAAGCCAGAGAGTAACAAAATTATTTTCCACTAGAAAGTTTTGGCTAACAATGAAACCCATTTTTGTTTAAAAAAATATTTTTATTCAGGAATTTGAATAAAACATTCAAATCCTGAACACTCCAACTTATAATAAGGCCAAATGGAATACGCACTTCCATATAAAAATATGCGATAAAAAATTGTTGTTTACTATTTCACCGATAAGAACATGGAAGTTGATAACGAATGAGATCATCATTGCTAAATGCTTTCCTATCTCTGTACAGAGCTAGTGTTGAGGCTACAAGGGATATTCTTCATTCCAGTATCATTTATAGTCTAACATCCAAACCTACATCGAAAGTCACCGAGCTGATAATAGAATATCTATTATTTCATATTAAATTTCCTATATATGAAAATATAAAGGGGAAAAGAGATTGTCGAAAATAACCTAGACACAATATTTTCGAATTTTTTTTTTTGAAAAATGATTTTTCATGAAATTTTGCTACACTACGATGATAAGAGAATTTTTTACTTTAACTAAATTATGAAACATGTAGATGGTCACTTAAATCAGCAGTTATCTATCCCAAATCGTTTTTCCTTTTCAATATTATCAGATATACAAAAATTTGCCACTTCTCGAGCAGTGTATAAATGTCACTCTTGCCGTTCTCATCTATCTCATAGATTATTTACATTCACTTCATAATCCAGGTGCTATGCAAAAAAATTTCCCGCGAGCAACATCAAAGCCAATCTCTTTCAACTTGTTGGGTAACTTGTAGAATGGCATATGGCATTATAATACGCGGTGTTGTTAAATTGTGGATTGTTTGGGTTAATGATGAGCAGATAGTTCATGTTGAAACCAATTTCTGTGACACTTTTGCTTTCATTCATTAAAAAAAGACTCTCTTGATGTTATGTCAGACACTACGAATGAAGATGTAAGTACTTAACTACAAGTGTATGTACTTTTATTATGAGAAAAAGATCACGAACAGATCATGGATATTCCTGTTGAAGAAGCAGTTCCAAAACATTTTCGTACTGTGTCGAATGTCCAAATTATCGACACAATAGTAAGATTTTGGGAGAAGAAATTATTTATGGGTTGAAATATCCAATAAATTTGTTCAAATGTTTGTATTTCTCATTCCATAGTTTGTAATGACATTAAATACATCTTAGATCCCCCTCATTCCTCAAAACATTTAAAATCATACTGACAATCATTTAACACAGAAGGTGTTTGGAGATGTGCATTGTTCCATATGCTGAGAAAGTATTTCGTTCTTAACATGCTTGTAAAGTTCAGCTTTGCAGGGTGATATATCAAATTCCTCAATTTTTCTAAACAGATCAATAATATATTTCTCTGTAAAATATTTGCGAGACAAATCTTGAAATTTGATTAAAGTGATTTACGACCGTTCAAATCGAATGAATCAATGTTGGTTAATTGACACTGAACATCAAAAACAATGATAATGAAAAAGAATATGACAGAGATGAGTGAAAAATTATAATCATTCATATTATAAATAAAAGTCGCTTTCTGATTTGAAATTGAATTATTTGCTGAATTTTTTGGATTCATACTTTTATACAGGGTGTTTGAAGAAAAAGGGATACCCTTTCTAGGATATATAGAACACTAAAAAATAATTGGAAATTGTTCAGTAAAAAATTTTGGTATCGCCATCCGTATTCAAGATCCATGGCGATGAAAAAAACAAATTACACAAATTTTTCACGATTTTGCCGGAAAAACTGGCAACATTGTAATGAAATTTCAAACGAATATGTTTCGGAAGCTGTTACATATAATTAGTATGTTTTGATGTCTGACTCTCATAGAGGGTGCTGATAACACGGTTTGTACCAAGTCATTTCGAACATTTATTCAGCTTAATTTTGAGCGATCTTAAACATCATTCAATTTTGGACCAAAAAGGTTCTCTTGATGAAACTCAATACTGTGCAGTCTTCTGAATAACCGATGCTGATATAAAGTATTGATAAAGTATTTGTATTTGTATTTTTCCATGCATCCTGGGTTTCTGTGAAACCCCTCATTAGCTACTTAAAGCTTGATTAATATTACCTATTTTTAACTATAAAGCATGATGGAGCTATACGCCTCATTGATAGATCGTCGTAATCAGTTGAGTAACCATTTTCCGAATCTATGGATTGATAGAAGTGTACAAGCTCATGTTATTTGCCCTTGGATTCGAGCTTGGATTACACTGTTTCACCGTACCTTGAATAAAAAATGTATGCAACAAGAATAAATTCACCTCAAGAATTTAACGTCACTTCAATGACTTTTTAGTCGATTTGAAAAAATCGAAAGATTTGTGATTCGTCAAAGCGGAGGACATTTTGAACACTGTAATAGAATTTTTTGTATGTTTTGAGCGTGATTTTAGTTTTTTTGTGAGTCTTTGTTTAATTTATATATTTATCATTACTTCATATCAGTATCGATTATCAATTCATAATTTTCAAATCAAAATATTTTGGAAAAGGTGCACAGTATCGATTTCAATCAAGAGTACCTTTTGGGTATGAAATTGAATCATGCTTTAAAAATAATCTGCATGAATTTCATGAGTCATACTTCATTAAAAATAATTCTCATTTCATACCCCTCATCAAAATCTCAGAATATTTTCACCTGACCATTAGGAGTTTCTATTATCGAACAGAGATTAAACCTTGAGTCAGTAAATTTTCAAGACTTTCGAAATGTCAACTGAAAATTCACTGGCTCTAATTGAAAGATCGTGATATTTTCTGCCTATGATTGAATGATATTATCACAATTTGACAAATGTTCGGAAAACACCGAAATAATGTATTGAGATTGTTAGCGTTAGATATTATTTTCAACAATGAAACTTTCAATGTTCAATTTCAAAATGTCGCTGCGGAATTAGCTGTGCTTTTTATCGTCTTGTGAATTGCGTTCAATCAAATCATTTTGATGACCACTCGAAACGTATCGAAGATTTAACAAATATCTACATCAGGTTATTGCATTCAGCATCCTGATCTGCTTCCAATTCATTAACTTGACCTGTGATCTTAGCTGACTCGCCTCACAATTGAATTTCGAGCTTTTACAGTCCATGGTTCAATGCTAAAATATCGACGTATTTATTAGGTTCAACTGATGTTAACAACTTTTTTTACAACCTTCGCTGTTTTCATTGTTGATTCAATAATTATAGCCGAAGAACCTTACTTTCCTATTCAGAAGATGTATCTAATCTTTGATGATGAATGATTATATAATTATCAAATTGTAGATATGTACCTGTTCATCATTTTCTAGATTGAAAGGATGATGAAAAAATTAATGCTTTCGTTTTTATTATCCGACAGTAGGATAATAATATCTATTGAGTTTCAGATGAGTACGTTTTTTGTCTCATAATTATTACAAATGAACAGTGGAATATTTTTGAGATCGTTGTCGAGTTTATAATTCATGAAAGTCCGTTTTCTGAAGATCAGAATGTGTTGTTTGTGTAGCTACTTGAAAATTACTTCAATAGACATATATGTTATCAAATAGTCATTAGTCATAAATGAACGTCGTAATTTTATGAGTCAGTATCTGATCCGTAGACTTTTAAGCATCAAAAAGATTTATTTCTTCGTGATAAATAAATAGATGAAATTAATTAACATTAATATAGTATTTCTTGATGTTTTAAAAAATATCCTGCTTGGTAAAGTTTCGGTAGTTATTTAGAACCGAAATACTTTCTCTCAATGAAAGAAAGTACCTACTACCAAATAAAAGTGAATGATTACGAGAATAGTAAAGAGAAATTATCAATCGGCAATCTTTTACATTTTTCTGAGAAGTTGGTCATAAGTGGTTATTCTTAAACATTTTAAACTGAGCCGAAACAATTACCACGTTCATCACATGCTCGAAATTGTTTTAGTGGATGCTATTTGAATATTATTTATCAAGTTATTGAATACTGATATTCTGTGGTCAAATTCAATGTTGTGATTCTATAGCAGTCGTGGAGCTATTCTATGAATTGTGTCATTTTAACTCAAAAGTTCACTTGAGAATTGGTCTTTTCAAGATTCATAACTAGAAGAAAATATCTTCGTGGTCATAAAACAACTTCAGTTTGCCAATTACTACTAAAAGTAGTCAACGGCGAACTGACTCAGAATAAAATTAAAGAAATCGAAATTTCGTGGAAAAACATCATTTCAAACAAAATTTTTGTTGATAAATTAAATGGTATTAGCCCAGCGAACGGAAATTATGAAGGAATGGAAGTAATAAACGCGGCTCTCAATGGAGATATTGGGAAACAGCAATGATGATGTATAAAAGTATGTACAGGGCGGTCAAAATTGGTGATACCTGAACTATTACTTTTTAACGGCGAGATTTAGAGAAAAATTAATGAGACGTTACGTTAGTTTTTTCTAGAGAAGCTGATTATGCCATCAACTGCATTCCTCTATGTTCTTTTTTTTCGTTTTATATGCCGAAATTGAAATTTGTCTGATTTCAACTTTGACCATTTTCCCTGTTTCTGTTTGTGCTAGGATTTTCAAATAAAAACATTATGCAGGCACTTTTACATAGCAATATAGTAGCGTACAAAATACAATGATTTTTTTCAAGATTGTTTGAAATAGCTTATAAAGAATCGTCAATTTTCACACGTTTCAAAAATATATCATAGATGATACATCGCCTTCAGATTCTTTCAGATAACATGAAAAATATAGTTGGTAATTAAAATTTTAATTATTGAGCATTAGAGACGCTAAATAAGAATGTCCCTACGCAATGCGATATTCTTATTTTGCCATCGTATATTTGATTCAATTCTCCGTAGTTCGATTTCTGTTCAAAATAACTGTCAATCGAGAAAATTCGAAGTCATTATTTTCAGCATTATGGAAATGTTCGAAAACTACGAGAAACATGATAATATGTTAAAATGTATTAATTAAACAGCAAAAATGACTACGAATTGAACAGATATGAAACATTGGAGAATTGAATCAGGTATTCAATAGAGAAATAATAATGAACCCATGTGTAGAGACATATTATTTTGTGATTCAGACTACTTAATAAATTTTCCATGATATCTAGGAGCGATGTTTGATATATGATATATTTCTGAAACAGGAAAAAATGTCGATTCTTTCTGAGCCACTTTAAACTATTGTTTCTCTGAGAAAAAAGACAACTTCATGTCATAGCTCAGCAAGGAAACGTTTAGGTAAAAAACGAATACAATGCTGGATTGCTATGAAAAAGTGCCTTTATAATGTTTCTATTTAATTTCAACATTCTAGCACAAACAGAAACGGAGAAAATAGAAGAACTTCAATTCGACCAAATTTCAGTTATGGCATATAACTCGAAAATGAAAGAATTCAGTTGATGGCATTATCAGTTTCTCTGAAAGAGAATACCGTGACATGTTATTCATTTTCTTTTATCGCTCACGGTTAAAAAATTGTAGTTCAAGTATCTCCAATTTTGCCCACTCTGTACATACATACATGACTTATTATTATTTTTTAAGCCTAAAAGAGAGTACAAGATTTACAACTGCCATGGCTCAATGTAAGATCAACCTGAAGCAGTATTCGAATTCACAAGAGAATTTCGAAAAGGTGTAAACATTTCAAACTTGCCACCAGATAAAATGAACTGAAACAAAAATGCGTTAATAATGTTGTTGAGTAGTTGAGAAGTAGTAGGACTGTGTACCTCATGGTGTAGGACTCATTGATTCAAGTCTGTGATATCACGTTATAAAGAAAAAATTTGTTACTACTGGTGCATGGCATATTATACGTCGACTTTACATGTGAAGTCAATTTTTCGAATCATAATGCTCATCATACACAGAATATAGTGTTGAAAGTAGTGTTTGCTGGATATCCTAGTGCTTCATTAAAATACTTAAACAGCAAAAACTTGGACTTACCTTGAAACCTAGAAACTACACTCGGAATTTTCATTTTAATAAACAAATTATGTATGGTAATTTTTTATATTTTTATTTTATTCATATTTCATTACTAAGCTATTCACATACTGAATTCAATTTTCGAAAAATCATTCAAACCAAGTAGATTGAAGGAAACTATTCTGTTCCAGTAAAATTCGATGAATTAGACATATCCAACACATATTTATCGAGTGAAAAAAACTAATTTAAACTATACCTTCCAGAAGAAAACTGTCTTTTTTCTTTGAGAATAAACTGATAAGGTCCATTGTTTTCGTAGTTGGGACCCAGAATTAGTAAAATTTGTCTCAATGAGCTCTGACACAAGTCTCCAGTTGAATAATTAGATAATTACCCATTTCTATCAAGTATTCCGAAGACCCTTTCAAATGCTTCCACTGTACTGTATTTCTTTTCCAACCGGTATTTGACAACGAGGAAGCACGCTGGAGATAAAATCTGTTACAATATTTCGGCTACTAATTTTTTCTGCGGATAGATGTGAAAGTTATTACGTGATTTTATACGGCAATCGTTTCAGTCGAATCAATTTGTGTAACTTTTCATTTCAGGTACAAAGCTAATACTGAGAAATGTCAGCGGTCAATTTTATTCAGGACAACTAACGGCAATCCTTGGACCCTCTGGCGCCGGCAAAAGTACCCTTCTAAATATTTTGGCCGGTTACAAGTGAGTATGATGTTAGTTAATTGGTCATTCTTTTCATGTCCTCATTATAACTCAATTTAATATTTTTGTTTTCATTCTTGTATCGAAATCGCTCAGCCTGTAATTTTATGTGAATGTGCGAAAAGACGAAAACTTAAAATGTTCACACCTAATTCATACAGCGTAGAATGTTCAGACTTTTGAATTCGAAATAATAACATAAGGGCTCTACTCAATTGACAGGCCGGCGATGAATCCGTGTGACGTCACACTACAACATTCATGTAGCTTATCTACTAAGTTCACAACAAATAATTTTTTTTTGTACAACCCCATTGAAGGTGATACTTTTAATCAGAGCAAACAATGTTAAAAATAATTGTTTACGTTGAATCGTGTTGAAAATGTTTTCAACATTAGTTTAAAAAGTATTTTCCGCACTCCAGTTTCTTATGAGATGAAATCAGATAAGAAAAATTCACCAATTGCAAATTTTTATTAACAATATTCAACAATCATTACTCATGAACATTAATGTTGATCGTAGGATAATTACTAACATTAATGCCCTGTGACGTTAGGGAGCTTATCAACACATAATATTGGGTGATGATGATCCAAAATCTGTTGAGGTTGGGAGAACTTTTTCAGCAATGACATTCTTATATGCAATAAAATGATCAACATAGCCCTTGGCTACCGTGGTAGACTTCCATCCACCATGTTTTTTTATATCCTTAGTATTTGCTCCTGATTCTGCTAGTACTGAAGCGGAGGATCTTCGAAAACAGTGTACTGTATATGGCTTCGGGTCTGGCAGTTTGAGGAATTCGGCATCAATATATGGAATTTTCCCAAATATATCAATACCAACTGGATTGGCAGTGCAAATGTTGATAATGTATTTCAGGAAAAAAAGACGATGTTTGATGACAGAAGGGCGCAGTGCAAAGTACATATGGTAGTAGTCTACATACTTCTCAATAATACTGAGAGAACGACTGACTTTAGTCTTTGTATTTGGTTGTATAACCAATGATATATTTGTAATTTCGATGTCTTCCACTTATGAATTACACAATTCTTCACGCCGACAGGCTTAAAATAATCCTGAAATAGTTTCAATCTCAACCATCGATTGTTTCTCATCTGGTGCCTCCTTTATAAACTTTTCAACTTGTTCAAGAGGGAGAATTGTTGAGTTTTTGGGAAGATATCCTTCACTTTTCCATTTTAAATATGCTATTTGCTCAAAATATTTGCACTTGACTTTATGATTGAAAATTTGATCCATGAACTCCATATTTTTAATTTTTCTTCTGAGTATTCCAGGAAAACAGTTTCACTGAAGTTCCCTCTACGTTTTCCAATTGACACCAGGCTAGGAAATTGTTATATGCAATATCGTACTGTCGAACAGATTTTTTAGGTGGGAGTTCTAAATTTGCTCTTCTTGCAGACTCTTCAATATCCAGAGGAACAACTAAACCGTCACTTTTATTATTAATTAGACTCTTGACAAACATATTAAACAGTTAAAAACCCTAGACGAGAATTGGACAGGTACGGCATTCTAATGACGGCGTCTTTTCTCATTTGTTAGAAATCATAACGTTTTATACTTTCCGCAACAATTAAAGGAACAGAAAACGTTCCCAAATTTGTTGGTGAAAAATGGTCGTATATGAAATAAAACAATCAACTGGTTGACCGTTGCTGCCATGGAAGAGTAGAAGAAATAATCAACAATTTAATCGTTTCAATGCATCTGAAGATTCTTTTGTTATTAGAGAGATGTGGAGGAACAGACTATTGACTAGAGCACAGTATTTCACTAATGTTTTTTTTTGCGCTGATCGAAAAGATGCATGTCGAATGCTATCAAAATGTTTTAAGCATGTATCTTCTCGTTTAAAAAAATGTACTCAGAAATAAACCGTTCTCATGATGATGAACAATCGTTTCCTAAAATTTAATATTATTTTAGGAAACGATTGTTCCAAACTGACGGTCGTTTACAATTAATATTGATGATATCTATGACTATTCCCCTAGAAAAATTGAACTGCCGTTATGAATTATACAATACAATTACAATAATTTTGAATCTAAATGCACACAAAATATCCAGGGTTCTGCATGTATAGCTTAAGTGAACGTGACGTTTCAAATCATTAGAAACATTCTGGATAATTGTCGATAAGATTTAATTTATTCAAATACTCTGCGCAAAAAAATTAACGCACATTCTGAAAATCTCAATTTTGCTGGAAGTTAACTCTACATTGCCTTTATAACTTATCTTTTATGTTTTGAACGAAACAAGACACATTAAATGCAAGAAAAATTTAGGATTTCACCGAATTTTATATTAAAGAAGAGAAATGAACTATTTTCAAAGTAATGAAATGCCGATAAGTGATTTAATACCCGGTATTTCCACCCCTTGCTTTAATTACAGCTCAGCAACGCCGTTCATAATAAAAATAAGTGATCTTAATATGTTCTGATTTAATTCTTCCCAGATATGTCCGAGTTGAATTAACATTAAGATCCGTTTGCACTATCGTACTTAAATATTTAAGTGACGTTTCGATCCTTAAACCTAACCTCAAATTCAAGGATGGGATTATAACCTAAAATAATTTGTCAAACTGACTGAACATTTGTTGTTTTCTATGAAATTATAGAAAAAAATTTGAATTTTCAAATAGCATGAAATCGTCAAAATTACAGTAAAGCTAAAGGTTAAGGAAATGACAACTATCATTTGTATCCGGCCAGCCAATGAAAAGGCTTTATTGAACTAGGGTGAAGTTGAACAACATGAAAAACTGAAATATCACTAGATAAAACTATTTAAGGGTCCCCACATATATGGAAAAATATTGTTCTATATTCTAACGTCCGTTACGTAAGAATTTCACTTGAGTGACAGTCTTGCAACTGTCAATATTTAAGGGATCCTTAACTTTAAGGAACGATGGTGCAAACGGATCTAAGAGAAGCTGGATGATTTTCTGAACTTCATAGCCTTCTATTGAGGTTGTCCCAAACCTGCTCAATAGGATTTGGACTTCTTGCTGGCCATTCCATTCGAGAGACTTCAACCTCTTCAAGGTACTCCTGAACGATGCGCACACGATGAAACTGGCATTATGGTCCATAAAAATGAAAATTTCACCAATGTATGGGGCAAATGGCACTACATGCTCTTCAAGAATGTTCCTTGTATACTTATCAGCATTCATAGCTCCATTATCAACTACCACAAGGTATGTGCGAGCAGTCAAAGATATTCTACCTCATACCATAATCGATCCACCACCGAAACCGAAATTGCACTGAACATATCAAGGGAACGTCGATCACGACAGAATCTAGACGCATCTGGAAAGAGAACTCTTTCCCAATCGGCCTCTTCCTAATGGATATGCTCTCTCGCAAAACCCAAACACGCCCTTCGATGGGCTGGGCTTTTTGCCGCGACACGAGGCAATTTCTTATTGTCTGAGTGCTAATTGGCACCCCATGAGTTTACTCAAGCTGATTTTGAAGGAGGCGAGCGGTTGCAAACCGTTGTCTCAACGAAGAAATTCTCAAGTAACGTTCTTGAATGGCAGTTGTTACCCGTGGTCTACCCTGTCCTGGTCTTCGGACATTGTCTCCCTGAATCGCTGCAACATTCTGGACACACTTGTATGGGAAACTCCAAACCTTTCTGGAATTCTTGTGTATGTCCACCCTTCTTCTAGCAAAACTACAGCTTGGGCACATTCCTCTTTTGTTGAGTTGCTTGTTTCGCGTTGCATAACGATTGAGTGTAGAAAATCAAACGAAAGAAATACTATTGATCACTAGAATTGATCGAGAACAACTGATTTTAGAATGGGGCCATTCAAAATTCAAAATTTGATGATATCTTTTTTTCTTATTCCTGCTGGCAATAAACATCTGTATTGAGGAAACAACGTTGAAAGTGGATAACATATGCATGCATAATTCTGATAAAAAAATCATCATTGAGAACACCTTCAGTTGTAGAATAAATTTCAGATTGTTACTATTTGTTCATTAGTGAATATTAAAAGGCACTTGGTTGAATACAGTATCATCGAATGGCAGAGATTCATCTCATCCAATTGGTTTCATTACTTTGAATTTCTCAGTATGCTCATTTTTTTACAAGTGTATATTGAAAAATATACATCTTAGTGTTCATTTCATTTCAATATAAATGTTTTTTTGTATACCTTCTTCAATTTCGACAACAGAGCATAATTTGTGCAAAATCATGTTATGATTGAGTCTATATTCATCTTTGTGTTTCATTTTACTATTTAATTCTTTACTGTTTCCCACGTATTTGTTCATTTGGATGAAACTATCTGTCCCTAATCCGTTCATAAATATCTAAAGGAAGTATCTATTCCATACTTCCTTTAGATATTTATGAACTTCCTCTCATATACAGGGTACTTTCGTTCTACCACCCCTTATCCTCTGAAAAAAAACGAATATTAATAGATTTATTTTTGCGGCAGTCTCTTCCATAGATTGAATGTATGTTTTGATTATGAAAATAAATATTATTATTATTATTATTATTATTATTATTATTATTATTATTATTATTATTATTATTATTATTATTATTATTCCGTTCAGTGAAGATAGTTTTGGTACTCCATTAACCGGTTACTGCATTAGAAGAATATTCAAATCATCGGTGAAAGATGTCGATGTCCCGAAGAGTTAATAACACAAACTTTCACTAGTCAAGAGTCGAATTCACATCTGGGTTAATGATCGCGATCTCGTATAAACAACTGATTTGTGTTTACGTTTTTCCAAATAGAAGCTCGAGATCTTCGTGACGTCATCGAAAGACCTTGGATGCACGAGTATCTGATGCTGTGGATGCACATTGCATTATCTCATAGGATAAAACACAAAACTGTAATCGCTCGTCAGTTGAAACTGCACTGTCATGAGGCTGTTTGAATAGAATTAATTTTAGAATACAGCTGCTCGAAGCAGATTAGTATTTGACGAGGCGGAAATCATGGTTCCCACATAACGAAATTTGTTAGAATTCTTCAAACAATTTTTAATTTGTCGTCCACAGGTTGTCCGTTATAAATTGAAATTCAACAAAACAGGTTTAATGGTGATGAATTTTTATTCAGTTAGATATGTGATTATGTTGAGAAACTTGTACCTACCATATTATTATTTTCTTAGAGGTAGGTCGTCAGTGATTCACTCCTTCGAATAAATGATACATTAATTTATTCTCTCTGGCGATCTTCATAATTTTTTGACAAAAATCGTTGAATTTTCAGTTTCTTGAAGTATCCTTCTATAAAAAAAAATTCCATAAATTCGTGGTCAAAGTAAGTCATGACCAAAATGTGAAAGTCGATTTTCCCTGATTTCAAACGCATTATTTCAGATGAAATATAAATTCAAACATAATACACTGCACAAAAAAATTAACGCACATCATGGAAATCTCAAATTCATTCTACAACTGCAGGTGTTCTCAAGGATAATTATTTTTATCAGGATTATGCATGCATATGTTATCCTTTCTCGACGTTTTTCTTCAATACAGATCTTTTTTCCCAGCAGGAATAAATAAAGATGATATTATCACATTTTGAATGTATTGGCTCTATTCTGAAATGAGTTGTTCTCGATCAATTCTAGTGATCAATAGTTTCTCTTTCGTTTGATTTTCTACACTCGATCGCTATGCAATGAGAAACACGCAATTTGATCCAAGAGGAATGTGCCCAAACGGTAGTTTGCGGGAAGAAGGGTCGACCTACACAAGAATTGCAAAAAGGTTTGGAGTTTCCATACAAGTGTGTCCAGAATGTTGCAGCGATTCAGGGAGACAGGTATAAATGTCCGAAGACCAGGACAGGGTAGACCACGGATAACAACTGCCATTCAAGAACGTTACTTGAGAGTTTCTTCGTTGGGACAACGGTTTGCAACCGCTCGCCTTCTTCAAAATCAGCTTGAGCAAACTCATGAGGTGCAAATTAGCACACAGACAATGAAAAAGCGCCTCAGAGAATATGATTTGAGGCCACGTGTTGCTGCAAGAGGCCCAGCTCTTACCCCAGCCCATCGAAGGGCTCGTTAGAATTTTGCGAGAGGGCATATCCATTGGGAAGAGGCTGATTGGGTCTAGATTCTCTACCATTGCGATCGAAGTTCCCTTGTATACAGACGTCCATATGAAAGATATGCTCAGTGACATTTCCTGAATACTACTGGATTCTGGGGGAGTCGATTATGGTATGGGGTGGAATATCTTTGACTGCTCGCACAGACCTAGTGGTCGTTGATAATGGAGCTAAGAATGCTGATAAGTATATGAGGAACATTCTTGAAGAGCATGTAGTGCCATTTGCCCCATACATTGGTGTAAATTCCATTTATATGGGCGATAATGTGAGCCCCCATCGTGCGCGCATCGTTCTGGTGTACCTTGAAGAAGTTGAAGTCTCTCGAATAGAATGGCCAGCCAGAAGTCCAGATCTCAATCCGATTAAGCAGGTTTGGGACAACCTCAATGGAGGCTGAGAAGTTCAGAAAATCATCCAGCAACTCTTAATGACTTAGGAATTAAACTCGGAGAAATCTGGAAAGGATTTTAAGATAAGACATTTTGAGTATGAACCGTCGTAGCCGAGCTGTTATTAATGCAAGGAGTGGAAATACCGAGCATTAAATCACATATCTGCATTTCAGTATTTTGAAAATTGTTCATTTTCCTTCTTTCACATTTCACAATTTTTTCCATGTAATGTGTCTTGTCTTCCCGAAAGAACATGAAAAATAAATTATGAAGTCAATGTAGAGTTAAATTTCATTTAAATTGAGATTTTCAGAGTGTGTGTTATTTTTTTCGTGCAGGGTATGAGTATGCTTCACAATTCCATCGTAAATGGAAATTCACCGAGATTATTGGAAATTTTTGTATTTCTTACAACGATTGAAATATATCATCAGAAAATATTTGGTATCAGAATTTAATTTACGTCGAATGTTCGATATGACCTACCGTTTCACTTCTAGACATTTTTTAACACGTATATGTATACATATTGGGTTATTTCTCACTCCATAGAAGTAGGTTGGTTCAACGTCAAAACAAAAATGAAAATTCCGAATATATGTTAATACAGTATGAAAGATGATGAAAGTTATACGTTGTTTACTGTAACAAAATTATGACTCCGGCGGTATTGTTAACTCAAATAGCTCTGCAAATTATAATATTAAACATATTATACAAATTTTCAGCAAATACATTTTTTTCCATTTGCAGATGTACTGGCGCTACTGGCACTGTATTAATCAATGGTGAAGAGAGAAATTTGAAAAAATTCAGGCGTCTCTCTAGATATATCATGCAACAAGACTTGGTTCAACCATGGTTAACTGTACAAGAGGCAATGCTAGTAGCTGCAAATTTAAAACTCAACAAAGAGTTATCCCCAAAAGAAAAACTGCTTGCAGTGAGTATCTCTTGAAACAATCAATTAAAATTATATGAAGTGCACGCTCATTTTCTGCTTGACCAATTTGACAATTTTCATTTCCATTTCGAGTATGAATTGAATTTGGGTCCTAGGTTGTTTCCTTTTGTCTTGTAACATTATTTTTATACGTTTCATTAATTTAATATTCTTGTACTAATCTTCTGATCAATTCGATGGGTATATAGCATGACAAAAAATTAATTATGTTCTCATCAATGAATCGGAATAAAAACTTGAAAGCCTGTCGACGGTTTAATAATTTTCACACAAGATATTTTCCTTGATTTCTAAGAGGCAATCCTACCTCACCAAGAATTTATAAACAGGACATGCCAGAAAGTTTACTTTTTCTCTTTTTCGATTCGTAACAAAAACTGCATAAATAGAATTTTTCTCAGTATATCGATAAGGTTCATTAATTAATTTTCCTGATACTGCGGTACAGTACCAGGAAGAAGAAGAAGGATATAGGATATTGAGAAAACGTAGGTTGTGAATGCTGTTAAGGAGAAACATTCCACTTTTTTCTCAATTGAAAAATTTTGAAAACAATCAAAACTTAATCAAACGGTTTGTGCGTACTTTCAAGGCTAATTTATTCCATACTCTATGCATGAACCTAAATTGTAATCTCTTATTCATATTCTATATACATATATTTTCCTAACTCTTCGGTGTCTGATAATTCGTAACTTAGCTTCTTTCTTATTCTCCTTAGATCGATGACGTCTTGGAACTTCTGAGGCTATCAAATGCAAAGCATACGAGGACAGACCGATTATCAGGAGGAGAGAAAAAAAGATTAGCAATTGCTCTTGAGCTACTGAATAATCCCCCAGTGATTTTTTTAGACGAACCAACAACGTAAGTATCTGAAAGTTCCATTGTTGATACTCATGAAATTCTTTTTGAATTTTGACCTGAATAACTCAGGAGGTTCATGAGGTTATTCTCATGAATTAAATATATCGGATCGAAAATAATCCCTGTGAAAATATTTCAGTATCAATCAATATGACTTACAGGAAATGTGTTCATTGTTGATAATTTCGTTATCTGTTTTTTCAGAAAGAGATTCAGTTTATTTCTCCCAAAATTTCCCTTGTCAATATTTTCTGCGATGTCGGAATGAGGAATTTATTGTTTATTTATCGATGTTATTCATAACAGTTCACTCATTATGTCCTGAAAATACTGGTCCGTATCAAATCTTTGAGAATTGGAGGTGAATTGCTTTAAATCCAGATCAAACGTGTTCACTTGAACTCTTAATCCAAATTGATTTTTGTAAAAAGCAATGTTCGTTTGATTGAATTGCTTGAAAACGATGAAAGTATCACTTTTGATCGAAATTTGGTAAATGAGATGAAATGTTTATTGTAATAAGATGTGTAATTCAACTTTATTTATGGCTCAATATTCTGAATATAATGACTTTCATACAAAAGATTGATATCTACATGCTTTTGCTGACTCCTTTTTTTGAGATAAATTAACCTATGTATTATCACCCAAAGTTCAGGCAGTGTACGCCTCAATAGCTCACAGACGGCAGGAGTTTTTCTAAGTTGTAGCCTATAATATGGTATTCCGATAGATTACCTTCAATACTGAAAAGTATCATTTGAATACATTTGGTAGTTTTCACTTCAAAGAGTAAAAAACGTACCTATTTCAGTACACATTATTTGAACAATTTCGAACTTTTCAAAAGTGATATTGCTCACGAGTAATAGTTCAAGTATTTTCAATTCTTAGTTCTTCCGCATTCACTTCACAGTCACTTCACACTTATGCTCTCGAAAGAGCCTGAAAGGGCTGAATCCGAAGGTTGGTACCTGAAGAGCATTCAGGCCAAGAAATTTACGTACTACGTCTGATTCTCCCATTTGGGGAGTTGCTATAACCTCATTTCTGAATTTATATAAATTTTCATGTGAAATCACCTCATTATTTTGCTCTCTTGATGATTTTATCTACAACTAGCTATCCTGGCAAACTGTTTCGCCTCATTTCGATTCATAAAGTTTTATCAACAAAACTCGTACTTTTTCAAGTAAGACGTAAATAAGACAAAATTAAAGTACAAAATATACAAAAAATTTTATTACATTGAAACAGGTATGTATGTACATTGTTATTTACATGAATTGACTTCACTTTATTCAAGCGGTACCTTATTATTATTTAATAATTGTTTCATTGTTGTACCTTATGATGAACCACATTTTTAGTTTTTTCGTCATAAAATTTTCCGTAGTGTTCGGAAGAAAGAAAGGTGTGATAACATATGGACTCAGATGAGTTAATATTATTATTGAATGTAGTTCACCGAATTTATATCAAATATAATACTTACACGAAAACACTATCAACCTCAGCGACATCTACTTGCGTTATGCGCAAGAAGGAAAATAATTTCCTACTTTTTTTCCATTTCATCAAATTTTTCATTGTTTGAATGTATTTTATGTTAATCCCACCGTAGAAGAATTCAACAAATAAACTTTCATAACAAACAGTTCATCCAATCTTGAGTTATGAATGGTGTAACCAACAACATGGCCGACTGAGTTTTATATATAAAGAAATACATCAAAACTTTTTCATTAGAAAAAATAAATTTTTATTAATTCTCATAAGGAATCACCTCGTTATTTTGCTCTCTTGCTGACTTCATCGACAAAATACATTTTGTGCATACAATTTAGTATATCAAATTAGATTTGAATCAGAAAGGGTTCAGCAGGCTTCACTGAGTAATAATTCTCATAGACAGTTTCGAATTATACAGGGTGTTTCCTTAACATGCGGCAAAAATTCAGGGGGCTGTTCCTTGGACTATTCTAAGAATATTTTGTCCTTTGATGATTTTTGAAAAACCTCTTTGTTTCGAAGATACAGGGCAAACAAAATTTTAGATAATAACATTTTATTATGAAAAATTACATGAAAATTTAACTTAACCTACAAAAACTGTTGAAAATGACCACCTCCAGCCAGCATACAAGCATCCAATCTTCTCCTCATTGACTGCCGAACGCTTTCAAAAACACCAGGATCATTTCTTATTAAGTTACACCCAGCAATGATCCGATTTCGCAAGTCTTCCACATTTTCTACTGGAGTGGTATAAACTGGCCGTTTTTTATAGTTGTCAAACACATTTAAAAATAAATTGTACCTACTTAGTAAACACAGTGCGGTACGCATTTTTATTTATACTATTATCAATTTTAAAAATATGAAAAATGTTGTTCGCCCTGTATCTTCGAAACAAAGAGGTTTTTCCAAAAACATCAAAGGACAAAATATTCTTAGAATAGTCCAAGTAACAGCTCCCTGAATTTTTGCCGCATGTTTAGGAAACACCCTGTATTCAAGGTGGCGTAAGCTTCGAACGGTTTGGTTTCATCGTCGTTTCAAATGAAACGTATGGCTTTTCAATATGTCGACAATCGATAACTGAATAATCCAACCCTCCGAGCAAGCCATATAAATTCTGTAGGGTGAATAACTAGGGCGACAACACGTAAAAATAGAACCTCATAATGAAAGATCGATCAAATCGAAAACGTTGATATTGAATGGCGGATATAAATTTCCGTTTGATATTTCCTTAGGTCTGCCTGGTTACAACAGAAGGGGAACCTGGTTATTGAATAGTTCCATTAATTTTGATTTTTCTCAAACTGTGCACTTAAAATAAAATTCAAAATTTCACTTCTGTCACAACTGCACCCTGAAAATATGTCATAGCCGAATGCATTCCTTCGCGAAAAACGTTGTTACAACTACGCAATACAATGTTTGACTTGACCGTTGGAATGTCTCAACTAAAATCTGGCAAAACAGTACCCAGTCTACCCTATTACATAATCAAGCCGCCAAAACAACTCCTGAAAGAACACCCCTGAAGATGTCAGACACACATGCTGGCGAAATGTCGAGAATGAATTAACGATGACGGCCGATTCATTTTTTTTGGATATCCATGGAATGCGTAGTTATATCATGGCATTGTAGTTTTTTATTCAGTCGGCTCGTGTTAATCTCTATTGAGTGTTCTACCAAATTTTTCTACAGTATGTAGTTAATGTGTTTTAATCATTCGATATAGGCACAAATAAGTTTTCCCCGAAATTATTTCTATATAAGAGGTGTGTTTGAAAGAAGTATGTACCTAATATCCTGACACTGATATGTGTTGAAGCGTGTCATTGTTCTGAGAAAATATAGTTCTTACGTTGAAACAATACCAGGAAAATTTACTGAAAAGCAACACAAAGCAATAATTAATCCCTGAGGAGAATAATACGAAAAACATGTTTTGTGCATTAAGGTTTACAAGAAAATACATGATGTAAAAATCAAGAGAAAAAATATGCAGATTTCAGTGAGTATTGATCATACTCTCTAATGAAATACTGTCAAGGTTGTGAAGAAAATTCCGCATTAATTATGTTGAATATACTATATATATGAAGTTATATGTGTTGTTTTTTTCCTTGAGAAGAAAAAATTAACATGAAAAGTGCTTCTAGAAAGTTCAAATCGTTTTCATAAATGAAGAAAATTAAAAAAAAAATTAGATATCCCGAAATCGTTTTCTTCTTCTCGTGCCATTCTCTCACCGAACGTTGGCTATCAGGACTTTGTTCACAGCTACTCTAAATAATACTATACTCGACGAGTGGTACCAATCCCTCAGATTCTCTTACGACCTGGTCATCTCCCCTCCTCTATTTTACCTTGTATTATCAAGTGAAGAATGCTGTAGCGTTCAGGGTGTCGCATCACATGGGCGAAGTATTCTAATTTCCTGATCTTGATTGATCTAGCTATCTCCGGTTGTTTATGTAGACCAGTGTTTTTCAACCTTTTTGATGACACAACCCCATAGTATCGCAAAAAAATTTCGCGACCCCTCAATCCTGATTTTTTCCATGTACCTATGTTAAAATCATTGAAAATGAATAAATTTTGAAATTAAGATTTTAATGTTTCAAATCATTTCCATTTGTGAAGATACAAGTATGGGTTTACTCAATCGCAATTTGCTTTAATATAGAGCGGTAAAGTGGTTTTCTATAGGCTGTCCAGACTTGCGATGAACTTTTAGTATAAAAACGAAAACAAACAAAAGTCAGCCAAGTTATTTAACTTGAGATTCATTTTTAACATTTTCCTTTTGAAAATAGCTGTTTCTTTCTGACCTAAACGTCTTCGAAAGCAGGATGCAAATGAAAAACTTCAAGGCTTCACAAAAAAAATCGAATTGTGGTCATCGTCATTCATTTAGGAGATGAGAAGTAAAATTACATCAATTGACGTACTGGGTGTTTCAAAAATCTGGAAAAGGTGAAATTATTTCGGGCATAGATGAAAGATCGAAATTCTGATACAGGGGTCTTTACTAATTTTAATAATAATGATAATAATTATTTGATCCTTCTGATATTACATGAAATGTATAGGACAAGTCAAGTTCGAAACAACAATAATCACACAAAGTTTAAAATCAAAGTAATACAAACTCTCTATCCTCCAAATATTAGTTGTTTTTTGCTATGGTAAACATAACTTTTTGAGATTTCTCGTACCATAATAATTGTGGAAATCAGATAACCCTGCAAATTTTTGTACATTCTCTTTTATGTACAAGAGACATTTATATCTATAGATACAAGGAACAGTTAGTATATTGTGTTCAACAAAAAATGGCTTACATGAGTCTAGCGGTCTTATGTTGAAAATCATACGAATTCTTTTTTGAGCTACAAGTATGCGGTTTACTTCTATGGAAGTGCCCCATAACAAAATATTGTACTGTGAATGACTGTAAACTAAGCTGTAGTAAACATTTAGGATTGACTCTACAGGCAGAGATCTTTTCAACTTACTAATAGCAAAATAAGATTTATTAAGCTTTTCATAGTCCGAGGAATTGAATGGTCCCATCAGATTTCGGGCCCAAAGGGGCCTTGTCGAGATCTGAGGTTCAACATTGAAATGCTAAACGCAAACCCCTCTTTTTTATTGCAGATTCGGATTTGGCGAAAAATTTTCCAGCTAAATTGATTAAAACAAAAAAATTTTTCATCCTTTCTTGGAACCTATGCAGCGTTTTTGTTTAAAAATCTGCTGCGTTCATTCAGAATCGGAGAATCGATTAGGCTCATCAGATTTTGGTCCTGATGGGACCTTATGTGAGATATGCGGTCCAACTTTGATTTTTGCATAAAAAGTGCTGCATAGAGTCCGAAAATGAACGAAAAAATTTCGGATGAAAAATTTCCCGCTTTATCCGAATCTGCTATAAAAAAAAGTTCTCCATTTGAAATTACATATTTCGTATAAGGACCTTTCAGGCAAAATTAGGTACTGAAGACCCCAGTATCAGAATTTCAATTTTTCACCTGTTGCGGAATAAAATCACAGTATTGATGTTTTTTAATGAAGAAGGTACCGAGTTCTCTCGACCACTCGCGACCCCCCAACAAAGGCTCCGAGACATCCTAGGGGGTCGCAACCTACAGGTTGACAAGCACTGATGTAGACGATACCGGATCTTTTTATGATGGAGTGTTATCTGTCCAACTCACTCGTAGCATCCTTCGTTATTTCCACATCTCGGAAGCCTGCAATCTCTTTAGAAGCGTCTCTGTCAGCGTCCAACTTTCTGCCCCATACAGCAGAGTCGAGAAAATGCAGCATCTTATAAACCTCAACTTCAACTCGACACGCAATACCTTTTCATTCGAAAGAAAATCGAGCCCAGGAAACCTTTCAAAGTTTTCACCTAATCAAGCAATTTTGGATATCCTGTACTTCGCTCGTGGCTGGAGTAAATGCACAATATTTCTGTAGATTTCATGATCTAATGTTTTTTACATTATATTTTCCTCTGTTCCTTATGATTTTTTGATATTATATCGTCATAGATAATTACATTTCTCCTATTTTTGTCTGATGAAGCCCAGTATTTGAATATTTTTATAGAGCTTACTCAAAAGAAATCTCTATAAAACGCAAAATTCAATAAAGTTAATTTGATAACTGAAAAAAACTTAGTACATAATTTCTTATATTCCCGGAATCACAATGATCTACTCCTTATTTATTTATTCAAATGAGGAAGAATGGTGCAGAGACTGAGTAACTTCAGTAACTCAGCGATCCTATCATAAGCAACTTTGTATTAACCTTCCCACTTTATCAGAATTTTTTTACTAGTGTTATTTCAAAAATTGTATACTTTTATTAATAAAAAATGAAGAAAAATTTATAATTATTCATTACACCATCCTTCAAAATTTTTACTCACGAAAATTTTTTTTCTGAAGGTATTTACAAAAAACCTTGGTCACCCCTTTTAGCCATTAGCGTTCGCTGCAGAGGATAGGAAAATTTTATACCTTCATGTTTTACCGTCCCCAACAACATTGAGCTGTTGCTAATTACTTGAGATTCAGAGGCTTTATTTACTGGCCTATATATCCTGTGAACGTTCTTTCATTGATCGACGGTTCCTATTTAAATAAGAAGTTTTTCAAATATTTCACAGTTTGTGACTAATAATTATATATCATGTGAAACATTCAAGCAGGAAGATAATTCGATTGACTTTTTTATATAAACAACAGATGTATTTTATTGAAAAATTGGTGTGACTCAAGTTTCAGTTTTGCGAATTTAGTTTGATCACAAAATGTTCCGAGCCTTGTAGGTCATCAACCATTGAAGCTCCCCTACCCGTTGTACTGTCTTATTTATGGAAATTTCAAATAATTTCAATGAAAATTCAATAAATCAGTATAATACTCCAGTCTACTTAAGAACTCATACAAATCTACCTGTTGCAAGGGTAGTGATATGAATATTTGGAAATAAGGAGACAGAAAATATTTTTAGTTTGAAGAATGTGATCTTCTCGAGAGAAACTACTCAGATAATGTTTTTGCCGGATCCATTGATGAATAAAATGACTAGATGTCAAAAAAATTTATGGTTAATCTAGTTGTTATAAATCAGCCACATTGCAATTCGAAATACAATACATTGAGATTCCATTAACTATACCCGTAATTGGGTTCATGGAAAAGTACCTGAAAATACAATTCAAAAATGATAACAGGTTTCCACTGAATAATTAATTGTTCGCTATTATTGAAAAAGGAAGAAATATCAAGGCAGTCTGCTAACTACACTCGGGATCAAACTTTTGTGTGTGCTGTAGGTACTTAAGTGCATATGTAAGTGGTGTCTGAAAACAAGCTTTTTAGGTAACTCTTATCTACGATCACGTATTTGGACAACCATGACGCACAAGCCTTTTAAATATCTCATGAGATCTATCAGAAGACTACAAGTGGCGACTGTAAGCCAGTGGCGTATTGAGGAGGGGTCAAGGGGGGCCATCATGCCCCAGGCGCTACTCATACAGGGGCACCAAATGGTTAGCAAAACCAAAGATTACTCGATAAAGTCTGATTTACTGCAGCTAAACAAGACTCAATCGTTGAGACGATGTCACGATGGAAAAATAATAAAATTGCCGTGAAAAAACTGACAAACATGAATCTGAAACACAATGGGGCGCCAGAATATGAGCGGTTAGGGATATTGTTGATGAGCTGGGGAATATAGTAGAACTATGAGAAAAACTGGCAGAAGATACCACTACAAGTGACAACAGAAGTGAAGCTACAATTCCATTACAAAAAAGATTTTTTCAATTTCATGATTTTAGTTCATTCATGATTTGAAATCTTGAGGAGAATTGATCGTGTAGTCCTCAGATAACAAGTTCCTGGGGTCCTGGATCTGGATTGAATTTTAGACTGAACCAGCCGAAATTCGGGACAAGCTCTGTGAAGAGGCCAATCTTTGAAAAATGGGATTTTGAGAAAACTTGTGATAAGACTCAGAAAATACTACAGTAAATTAGTTAGAGCTAGTGCTCTAACTTTTCTAGTGAAAAGAAATTAAATCTTGGTCTCCTTTGGAATTTCTGAATTTTATAAGCTCGCATGAGGAGAAGATATTTTTTCAAACCTGATGAGAGTTTCACTTACTCTCTCAGCTTCAATTGCTAGCTGCAACGACCAATTAAATTTACTTCTGATGATTCAACATAGCCTAAGTGACTTGGCATCTTTAAGTGTGGGAAGAAAAAATTTCAAAAAGATGAACTTTAATGACACTATTGATGAATTCATTTCATCAAAGGCAAGAAAAATTCATACAAAGTAATGAGTTATATTAAGATGTACTGCTCTGCGTTTTTATCAATATTTCTTCATAAGTATATACAGGGTGAGTCGGGAGGAACGGACCAAACTTCAGGTGTGTATTCTGCAGGTCGAAATAATTCCAAAAAACTCATATGTTGTTATCCGATTTTCATTTGTTTTTAAACTATAGGGTAATTAGAATATTTAAATAAGGTCAACCAATATTCAGATCAAGAGTTTCTCGGACTATGGATTGGTCGCTGTAGTCGTATTAGTTGGCCTCTAAGTTCTCCAAACCTCACACCATTGAACTATTGTTTGTGGGGCTGGTTCAAGAACGAGGTATACAGTGTTAAAGTTGACACTCGGGATGCTCTAATTCGACGCATTAGAAAAACGGCATTGCTTTTTAAAGAAAAGCACGAATCAATCAGAAAAGCATCGAGAGCCCTTCGCAGACGAATGTGTTTCGAGGTTAATGGCGGGATTTTCGTGCATTTATTAAAATAATGCTATAAATGAAATCATTTTAACATAATGTTGTTTTTTATAATGACGCTATAGTTTGAGAACAAATGAAAATCGGATAACAACATATGAGTTTTTTCATATTATTTCGAGCTATAGAATACATACCTGAAGTTTGGTCCGTTCCTCCCGACTCACCCTGTATAATGAATGAATGAATGACGTATATCTTGAAGTATATCTAGATGTTCGTATATACATCTCAAAATCCCTTCTTGTTTTCTTCACTCCTTTTTTTGTCTTAAACTTAAAGCCTTGCGTGGGACTATGACTTTATTTATCTCACTTCATTCATTCGGTAATTTGCGGGTGTATTTCATATATAATATTATATGCCATTATGAATTTAGAAGGAGGGCGCTAAAAAGGTTTTGTGCCCCAGGCGCAAATTAAGCTAGCTACGCCACTGCTGTAAGCGCAGGAGAATTTTACTCTTAATATATTATTCTGCTTTTCCAGATGAATATCCGGAATAATTGACAAATGATGAAAATGAATTGGTTGAGGCTTTCGCAGCCATCTTTCAAGGTAACCTGTTCTTTCGAGCATTTCGGCCGTCGTCGTTGATTAGTTCTATCAGCGACGACAGCCGAAATGCTCGAAAGAACAGGTTTAAATGATAAAAACTTATTTATTATGAGAGGTGGTTTCCAGTTAATCATGCAATTCCGCCAGTACAGATAAAAATAGAATGAAGACAAAGATTTTCGATTTGAAGATATATAATTTTAAGTTTTCTTAAGACTCTTGACAATAAAGAGAATCCTGAGATCTCGGTTTGCAAATGACAAAACCAGCAACAATAGACTATCAAAAAAGTTTCTACAATTCAACATAAAGTTGAGTGTATACGATATATAACTTTCATTATTCTTGGAAATCAGTAATTTATTTAAATTCAAAGAGATATCTTCGAGCACGATCCAAAACTGCAAATTATTCAAAACCCTTCTGATAATTTAGTCAACCCACACATGACATATGTGACAATTTTTTTAGACGTTCATGGTTTCTAGTCCTTGATATGAACTGTTTCGTTTTTTTCCGTTTCGTATCTAAATGATCTCACTCTAAGTGTCAAAAACTTGAATGAGCGAGGCGAACAATTTGACGTATTAGAAAGAGGGGCTAAAGTTTGTCCGACCATCATCATTTTCATCTTATAAACAATTGTATTGGTAACTGGTAAAAATTGAAAGGATCAGTTCATTCAGTTTCCTGAAAAAAGTCAAGTGATGTAACTTATGAATCTGTTTTGGTTACCGGAAAGTAGTGGACAAGAAACAGTAAATAGTAATTCATGCAATACATGTTCTTTATTTTATATGATCTAGGAGATGGAATTACAAATCGTAAGAAGTGAAAAAACTGAGAAATCATTGTTAATCAAATGATTCAGGGTTCCCGTGTGTTACCTACAGATTGAAGCATTGCTGGTACCACAGTTGTCCACAATTTTCTGTCATAAGTTATGAATGAAAAAATAGATTCCCTCATGAATCCATTGTTCATTATTGTGAACATTACTGGAATGTGTTTATTTCAAACGAACAGATAAAAAATCAACAACCAATCAAATGATCGTTTTTTTTGTCTTTTACAAATGCTATGCAGGAAGCCATGTTGGTCATCGGCTGATACTAACGCATCAAAAACATAGATCCTAAAAGCATGCTCACACCAAATGCGATGAACGACACAATTGCCATGACGAGAGACCTAATCACGTCGTTGTCCGATCTACTGAAGCTCCGGAAAACTGAAGAAAACCCGAACAAGTTCGGAGTCGACGAATAATCATCCATTACTCGGTTTATCTGACAATGCCGCTCTCTGTTTTTCACAAGTGTTTGATTCGAGTTAATGACGTCGCGAACAGTAACTTGCTCGGGCCGTTTTGCCCGGCAAAATCGGATTTGGTGTTGACCAGCCGTAAATGTCACAGATAATGATAACCAGTAATCAACAGACCGAGAATGGATACTAGGAGTCAGTAGTTTTAACTGGCATATTATAGAAAGTTCAAAAATACCGTTTCTTTGTGGAGGAAATATTGTAATCTCTTATGAGAACAGTATAAATTTATTTTCTTCAAGATTTGGTTTTTATTTTCAGAGGTTTAGATGACCTGTCATGTTCCCAGTGCATTAGATTGCTGAAGCTGTTAGCCAAAGGAGGACGAACTGTGATATGCTCGATACATACGCCGAGTGCTAGATTATTTAATACTTTTGATAATGTTTACTGTGTGAACAATGGACAATGTGTTTACCATGGTTATGGTCCATCAGTTATAACTTTCTTATCCAATATAGGATTAGTCTGCCCGACCACTTACAATCCATCTGACTTTCGTGAGTATCTCCTTACCAATCTTCAACATATTCATGATCAGTATTCTAAATGGACTCTCAAAATGAATATACAGAATTTATCCCTTACATACATCACTTCGCAAAAACAATTAAAACGCGAAAGATATTAAAAATCGAGACGGCGCGAATTTTATAGCAGTGGAAAAATAATATCTGGAGAAAAATATTCATCCAGTCAATGAGGGACAAAATAGGGCATTACTTACGAATTCTATCACGATAGTTTGCTCTACCTATCTCCTACTTCAAAGTCTTCCATATGTCGATTTATGCTTATAATTTTCCAGGGGTGAAAACTACTCTTTGTATACCCAAATTGGTGTAAATAAAAGTAATTTTTCAATAGCATTTCATGAATAAAGGTCTTCATATATTTTAAGACACCTCGTTTCAACATGAAATGTGTGAAGATTGGGCTTTATTTATATTGTCAATGAATTCAAATCAATTTCATAAAATTTTTTCGGGTCAACATTCAGTAATCTCATTTTTCAACCTGCAAAAGCAGACCCCTTTCTGTGCAAAATTACAAAATGAAAATATCATCTGAAGATTTAATTTATTTATCACTTCATTTACGTGAAGTTGATACTTTTTGTCATCAATTTAATTTAAGCCTGAGCCACTGTCAACACTTTCAATCTTTTCTTCATCATCTATTAGAAACACTGACCCACTGTTTTGGCAGTTGACATCTACACATTCCCCACATGTAACGTTATGAATAAATACGATACAAGACGAATTACACCTTTTTATGCAGTTAAAAAAAACATTTTCAGCAATTCTTGTAGCCCAAGGGCTTACATTTTTGTGTACTGCAAATATCCTTTTGTATTGATTACTTTCAGTTCATCTTCGATCGACTTTTGACACTGCTCATTTTAAAGCTCTTTTCAAGCATTACAAAAAATGCTTTTAGAATCATGCCCATAAAATCAAACCTTGAATGTATTGATTCAAACATTGTATCCTTTTACTAACTAAATCTTGCCTTGCGTTGCATTTGAAAAGATCAATCACTATATTCTCCTATGGGCTACAATTGCCTTTCCAACATTTTTCGAAAATACCTCATCGAACATCTTTTGCTTAGAAATACCCCCAAGATAAAAGCATACTTTGGTACAAGTCAGAGTTCATTTCTTGAGGTATTGCCTACCTACTGTGAGAATTTCAATTCAATTGATCATATATTATTATAGAATTTGTAACAAATATTCTCATGAACTGGACTATTATAGCATCAGTTTCAGTAGTATGTCTCAGGGTGATTGACTATAATAATTATTCAGGTTCGTGGTTCGAAGACTGCACCCTCAAGCAGCTTCCATTGATCTCACCTGTTCTTGAACATATTAACATTAGTAGATTCAAGTACAGAACATAAGGAACCATCGCAGTATTCAGTGGAAAATAACGTAGCAATATTTTATACCTATTCATTCCATGTTTCAGTGATAGAAGTATGTTGTGGAGAATATGGTGATTTTCAAGATAAGATGGTGTCGAGTATAGAAAATGGTCACAATTGTTACGATAACAAAAAACCCGTAACGAAAGTCGAACAAATGATACAAGAGGGGACAGTCATCGAAAATGGGAAACGCCAGTGCAGCATTTACTCTGACAATAATCCTGCAAAACGGTCATCAATCAAACAATTCACAGTCCTTCTTTTACGGATGTGGCTTCAAATGTGGAGAGACAAGGTCAGAATATACTCTCATATAAATCTTCTAAATATCTCAGCTCTTCACATGATATATCAATCGATTCTGTGCAGTTCTGATCAAAAAAATACTAATATGTTGATATCAACAAAAATTTCGAAGGTGCACATATTGAATACAATGATTCCAATTTGATATGATCAAGATGACCGTATAATTCAAAATAAGGTCCTGTTTGCATTATCTCGACCCTCACATTTTAAAAGCATAGATGAATCAAAAATAGTCATAATCGAAGTGAATACCAATTTCAATTCATAGACTCACAGATTTTTCATCATGAAGTTGGAGAAAAGGAATCCGATTTCGTCACTGAGAGAAGAAATATCAGTTTCAGTCTCAGAGACAAGAGGTGACATCTAGTGACTTCAAAAAAGTCAAATTGATGCCTTTCAAATTGTATTTTGTATGACAACCCTAAGCATTCAGACATTCCGTATCCGAATTTGGCAAATAGCGCTACGCCATTGAAAGGCTCGAAAACTCTTCTGTGCAAGTGGAACAAACGTATCTGTATCATCACGACCTTGAACTGTTTACCCCGTCCGAGTCGTAGTTTTTTTCCATATCAACTTATTATTTGAGTATTCAACTTTTTGATAACACACACAGGGCCGCGCCTAGCCAAGGATGCGCCCCTGGGCGAATTATGTATTTCCGCCCCTTCTTAGGGACCATTCGGACAGATTTTTCTCAAGTATCACTTAGAATCTAAACCAAAACGACCCATAGTGACCCAAATTAAAATGTAAATAATGAAAAATGACAAATTAATTCATTATTCTGCAGATACTCTAAAATTATAATATTAAAAATAATTCAATTAAAAAAAAAACAGAAATTTAATGATTATATGTTTCATATGATGAAATAAAATGTTGGTTTCTAGGATAACGTATGCAGATGTCATTTTTGAAATTGGTAATACTTCAATTTGGAACTTGGATAAAATATTAGGCCAAAGACCTGGATCTTTCAGCGAAGAGAACATCTTCCACAACACTTACACCCTCAACTTTTTGAGATATCACTTGATGTGGTTCGTCATGTGTTTGGGACATTTTTAGGGCAGTTTCATCTTCAGCTTTTTCTATCGGTATTAGTAAATTCTCTTCGGTTACTTGGTTTTTGGATTCCACGTGGATTCCCGATGAGCAACTACTGTTATCGACTTCATTAGATGTTGAAAAAAAATTAGTGATTTTTGAGAAATTTTTTCCAGTTCTTCCATACGCCTCCGTTTTTTCATACGGTTTTGGTGACCCGATGGTTTTTTTCTTCAACTCTTCTAACATCTATAAGTAATAGTAATATCCGATTAAACACTTGAATTTGAAAAAAAAATCCATTTTATTTATAACGAGGTCGCCAAAAGTTGTTTTTTATCAAAAAAATACAGTAGTAGTATGAAAATATTGTATTCCGATTATTCTGAAAGAAAAATTATCTCAAAATGCTCAAATTCAGATTATCAGGATATTTAGACTTTTTCACCACTATTAACAATTAGGAAATATTTTTCAGTGTTGATGATAAACAAAAAAACTATTTTTCATAAAAATGATTTATTGTAGATTATATTCATCATATGCGTTCATCCAAAAGAAATGTTTGAATTGTATAAATTTTAGTTGCGACACATTGTATAAAGATTTTAAATCAGAACTGCATCATGAATAAAAAAAATAATAATATACCATCTTCCGGTTGGTTGCAGAATCATTTACGACATTACGATAGAAGAAGGAATAATAATAAATAAAAACTCACCTTGATTGAATATAAGAAGCAATTTAATTCACTAATGTAAGAGGTCTTGAAGAACACTGTTTACAAAAACAATGTGCAGTAGATATTCAAAATCTGAGTTCTCGATGCACTCTTCCTTGTGAATAACCTACTTCTTGCAACCACCAACGACTTTTATGAATGAGGCGACATTTTGAGCTTTGACGAAAAATCTTCGCTTATAAAAAAATTCATAGCATCATAGGAATATGCAGTCGGAAACAAATCCGCAAATTTATCAATTATTCAAAGTGTTCAAAAGCACCGCCGTCCTATATCATACTCCTATCATATAGTCGTAAATATGTCAGCCGAGCCCTGACGTTCTAATTCCCCATTACCGATCGTCGTTTGTTTTTCAGGCAGTTCCTTTGATATTTCAGAAAGAATTTTTTTATAGGAATACGAGGAGCTCTTCAACTTAGAAAACTTAGAAAAGTGCTGAATGTATTTCTGGAATATGATTCATAAACGACACGTTTTTACCCTCTCGCCTGCGGCGCCCCTGAAGGCTCTGCGCCCCTGGGCCCTGCCCATCTTGCCCTTGAGGGCGGCGCGGCCCTGAACACACATTCGAACCTACACATAGGTACAGAAAGAAAAAGAATAGAACAAAAATGGTCCTATTGGAAATCGAAATAGGTATGTTCTGCTGGAATAAAAATCATGTCAAAAGCAGAATCAGAGAAACCACGTGACCCAATATTCGAAAATTCATATATATTGAAAAAGGTGAAAGATCTGTGGAAGATTTTGTTTTCTTCAGTATTATTTATGTTTCTTTTCAAATGTATGTGAAATTCGAAAGGCTCTCCCTACCAAACTTGGTGCATTTCAGTGTGAATACAGCTGTTACTTTCCCCACACATTCAATTTACTTAAATCTTCAAGTTTTACGCTCACGAAATCCACGATTAACAACCCCTATTATTGAAGGATATCGCATTAATGCTTGATATCGCATTAATGCGTAATTGACAATTCAGAAATTACATTTCTGAACCTAGTTATAATATTGAGGTGAGATACGTCAATATCGTTCTATTCAATATTATGATCTCGATGGTTATACTGAATACATAACTGTTTGTTTCGAACAAAAATTATTAATTTCAGGAGCATCAACATGTAAGAACATCATCATCATTTTTCTTCGCAGAATTCAACGCAATCATAAGAATATAAGGTTCTAATTTGAAAAACAAAAGTTATGAGCTAATTTTGATTCCTATTTTTGAACCAACATTTGGAACACCCAGTGACGGGTTATTTAAAATTCTGAAAATGTACAATGTCTTCGCCTTCAAGAATGTGAAAACGGTTTGTGCTTACGATATCTAGGTTAGAAATAACAAACATAATACCGAATACCCTTATCTCCCTTTCTTCTACAGTTCGTTCTCGATATTTTGAAATGTATTTTGACGAATGCAATGACTTGAGTACGAATGTATTCAGAATTGCATACTCTATAAAATTGGAAAACAAAAAAACAGGAAAACATTATTTTAATTTTTAATCCCTGTATAACTAAAAGTGGTCAGGCTCCAAGAAGATTTTAGATCGGTGGATTATGTCAAGCAATAACATAATCTCAATTATCAGATTTCAAATAAGTCGTCGGAGTTGGCACACCCTTCATTATAGTTTATAGTAGCCGGCAAAATCTGTCTGGCAACTATGTCTACTTTAATATCTCATGATACTCTCAAAACATTCACAATTTGAAATGGCCTAATAAAGCGATCAGCTTGGATTCATTACTCAATTGGAAAAAAATCCCACTTTCAATTAGCTGATATAAGTAATTACTGAATAAAATCATTGAGTATAAATATATAATACTATACCAATCCGATTATCCGATGATAACAAGATGAATCAGGCTGAACATACATACTATACACTTTGCACTCGAAATGTGATTGATTTATTGATTCGTGCTCGTCTGACCAATGGCATAGCGTCTTTTTGCTCAAGGTGCAGAATACTGGTACGGAATGCCCAAATGCTAACCGCAACTAGACAAAATTTCCATTCATCGCCCAATTGTGAGTATGGGTTTAATTTCGAATAGAATGTCCAAATTTTTATTGAATTTTGAAACGTTAGGAAGAAAATAGCATATTTCATTCGGAGGTATAGCGACGTCTCATCCCTCATTATGAGGAAATACTTTGTTCTAAATAATCGAATGATATACTTTTTCCGAAATACATATCGCAGTAATTTTATGTCTTAGATAAATGATAAAAGCTAAGTCTTATTAAATGTTTGTTGCAATTAATGATACTAGACTGATTCTTATGAATTCAACAGGGTGGATTGGCGCTAAGAGTAGCAGTGCACACACTTCTGGGACTCCTTGTAGGAAGTATCTATATAGGAATGGGGCAGGATGGATCCAAAACTATCTTCAACTTCGGATTCTACTTCAATTGTATAATATTCTTCATGTATGTTCCTATGATGCCAGTATTATTACAATGTGAGTAGACCATCTAGTATATATAGATAGGTAAATGAACATATTAACAACACCTTGAGATTTACGGTATTGTATGTAATCGAATCATCATAAAAAAATTTCCAGTTCCAACAGAAGTACAATTGCTAAAAAGGGAACATTTCAACAGATGGTACGGCTTAGGATCATATTTCATGGCTCTAACCTGTTCCACTATTCCCCTACAACTTGCCCTTGGTTTTCTATATCTTGGATTGGTTTATATAATATCTGACCAACCCATGGAATTGTACAGATGGTCCATGTTCTACTTCATTTGCATGTTGACTGCTATCATTTCTGAAAGCTTGGGATTGTTGATTGCGACTAACTTGAACATCGTGGTAAGTGTAGATCTTTTTGAAAATGTATATTTTCTTCCTAAGATGTTACTTTTTTCATTTCAAAGTGCATTAATTTACAGGGTGAAAAGAACATAGTATCGGCCGAATTGAACAAACCTAATGACTCTATCTCATGAATTAGGCTCAGTATCATGATGACCATTAACCATAATGATTTCAGGGGAATGTTTCTTTTTGGAAAAAGCTATTTGTATTTTTTCGATATTGCAATCTACTCAATACAACACCTAAGTATTCAAAAGAATTAGTTGAAATTGAATATACTCATTCCGCTCATCAATCAGGGCGGATGTTTTTCACATAAGGTAACTTCTTACAATATCATTTTTCATGGAGTCATTCCCAAAGGTTCAAAGCAACAGAAAACCTTTGATGCCACTTTCTTAGACCTCAGTTATCGAACTTTTCGGTCAGAAAAGGTCTTTTTACAGATTCGAAATCTTCAACAATCATTTTTAGATTTTCCCGGAGCGTCCACAACAAGCATCCACTGCCGTCGCGATGCCTAAGAGTATAATTTGAGATATAATTGGAAAAATGGCCATATACATACTTTGTTAAACATTTTTTCGCACGATAGAACGAATATTGTTAGCTACCGCAGAAACCTCTCCTGAATTCGACATTTCAAATTGCAACTCACGACGATCCGTAGTATGCAAAATTTTTTCAGCAAAGTCTAGTTTATTTTCGAGGGAATCCTCAACGTTACTTTCAGCCACAGTCGAAGACCGCCATCCACCGTGTCGTTTTAATCCAAATACATCTACTTCCTTATTAGCTAACAATGTCGTCGGAGTGCGTCTAAAAGAGTTGCCAGTATGGGCTTTTGGATTTTCTAAATTGAAAAAGGTTGCAATTTTTGACGACGAACTTGTGATTGTCCCTCTGCCTATTACTTGATTACTGCATTTTCCGTTTTGATATCTCAAAAATAAATGCGCATTTTGTGGACACAGACGGAAAAATTTCTATACAGGGTGTCCGGGGAATAACTGTACATACTCCTACCAGAGATAGAGTTGGACTAGGTGATAACTGATTCATCATAAAAAATTTATTTCTGGATTTCCCTAGAAAGCTACAGGGTGATTTTCCAACTTCATGTAAATACTTAGACCATCATAAAACCCAAACTCATTGACGGATATTATTGAAACTTGGGAGGCTATTGGCACATGCTAAGGTCGAGTCAGAAAGATATCAATTATTTCATTATTCCAGGGCCGAACTCATCAATCTTCATTTAAAGTGTTCAGGGTAAAACAAACACTTTGTATTTCGAATTACAAATAATTTATTCGCTTTTTAGAAAGAAGGTGAATCATGCTTCAATTTGTGATATCGCTCAAAGTTGTCACACCAACAATTATTTTTTTATGAATTTTTGAATTTTGATAAAGTTCGAAAAATAGAATTAATTTACCTGAACAGGATTTATGGCAGTATTCTGCTTTCATCTGTAAGCGAATCTGTAACTTTTCATAAGTTTACAGGACAATTACGATTCTCGACGCTTTCTATAAATCTGTAGCTTACAGGTGATCGGAAACATATCGAAAGGTATTTTGTGAGGTTATGTTGAATGATTTGTTTTAGTCACAGAATATAAAATACTTTACTAAACTCAAATACTTTTGTAATTCATCTTTGTACTTCGGTTGTAAATTTCTCTTTCTCGTGGTAACGAACACGAATTGAATATAAATATATCCAATAATCAATACTTACGTGCCAAAATGATAGGAAAATAAATTCTATTCTATGATCTTATCACGAAGTAGTTACGATCTTATTAGGGAGTAGTTCAAAATTGACACTTCTAATACGAGAGTTACAGAAAAACTTCCAGAATGTCATAATTCACGAATCTGTAAGTCAGCCACATACAGATCCATAGATAATCTACAGATCAATCGTACGCTACAGATTCGTAGCTTACAGAGAAAAAGCAGAATACCGCCATTAGTCATCTTGTGGAGGTCGAAAATAAATAATAAATTCTATTTAGAAAGTTACTAAAGGCGAGGAAGGCTATAATTATTTGTTTTCCACCCCCAGTCTCGGATCTCATTGCGATGGAGTAAATGAAGGTATATAAAAAAAAATTGGTTAAGTGTATAGGAGATACATTAAGCATATTTCAAAATTATTCGTATGTATACCGAGTGTTCGACAACAAAGATATAAACCAAAGTGACACTTCTTCCAATGTAAAAACCTCTAACTGAATTAGTAAATCGGCAAGAGAAATAAATACAAGCTTATGGTTGTCATTTCGAACCACTTCTGAAATAACGTTGACTCAGAAATTCATTCGCTCCTATTTTCATTTTTATTAGGTACTCTGTACTGTATTTTAGTTTCTTTCATTTGTTTTTGTTTCGTTATGGAATATGCTTATTGAAGCTCTGAACTTTTTTGAAAATTTTCTACTAATACTTTCGCATTTTGTATTCAAACATGAGATTTTCATTTCTCTTCATGGTGAAAAATTCAATTTTTCGAACTTTATCCAAATTCAAAAATTCATAAAAAAATAATTATTGATGTGACAACTTTAAGCGATATCACAAATTTAAGCATAATTTAGCTTCTTTCTAAAAAGCGAATCAATTATTTGTAATTCGAAATACAAAGTGTTTGTTTTACCCCCAACACTTCAAATGAAGATTAATGAGTCCGGCCCTGGAATAATGAAATAATTGATATCTTTCTGTCTCGGCCTTAGCATGTGCCAATAACCTCTCAAGTTTCAATAATATCCGTCAATAAGTTTGGATTTTATGATGGCCTAAGTATTTCCATGAAGTTGAAAAATCACCCTGTAGCTTTCTAGGGAAATCCAGAAATTAAGTTTTTATAGTCAATCAGTAATCACCTAGTCCAACTCTATCTCTGGTAAGAGTATGTACAGTAATTCCCCGGACACCCTGTATATTTCCAGGTAATTGATATCATTATCTTAATCGATGACTGTGAATGTTCTCTGAATGTTGGTTTTTGTGTGGGGAATTTTCACGATTGAAAATGATTCCTGAACTTTCATTTCCCTGACGCTCATGTTGTACAACTCTTCTCTTCTACACGCCCCTGATATTCCCTATTATAATTTCCACCTGAAAGGACATAATTTGTTTATAAATCACTATTATAATAATAAAAGCACACATTGATCCATAATAATTTCGTCCCTTTCAAAAACGGCACAGTTCTTGGGTTTTTAAACAATAGATTTTCTGTGGAGGAATGCTATAAGCTTCGCAAACTTGGATATATCAATACCTTCGGTCAAAAATATTTTCCTCTTCAGCATTTAATACTCCGTTCAAAGACTTTCAGGCGATCACAGCTTTTTTTATTTGAACAAAATAGGCCAGTAACACTTTTTCATTGATTTGGCTGCCGTCAGTCTGAATTCATTCCTTGAAAGTATTGTATGTACTTTCGTAGCGGATTTTAGAAATCTCAGAAATAACTGAAGAACAGCTGATCTCCCAGGCTGTTTGTATTTCATTATCTTCCGAAGATTCTATATCGCTCATTTTTCAACGCTAGTAAATTCAATTGATTCTCGTCACTTAAAAAATCTACTAAGTTTTCATCACCAAGACAACGCCTTATATTATATTCCTACACAACATGTAGGATAATTATTTTGCACATTGAGTAAAATTTGTGTCTATCGTGCAAGAAACGCAATAAGTATCTCGAACGTTAAGGACTACCGATCTCAGACAAATTATTGTCTTCGATCCGTAAAATGTCCTTGCCGTTCTCTATACTCATTATACTAGTTTAATCAGTTGGTAGATCGGTGCATTAAAAATTGTTTCATTCGCAGAACGCCATGTTCGTTGGACCAGTAGCGACAGTTCCACTCATGCTTCTCGCCGTCTATGGTTTTGGATCTGGAGCGGAGAACATACCATTCATCATAAGGATATCCATGTACTTCAGCTACCTTCGATACTCAATGGAAGGTCTAATTGATACAATGCTCAGAGATAGGCCGAACCTCCCCTGTCCAGAGGATGAGGAATTCTGCATTTTCACTGACTTGAACTACTTCATTCGTGTGATGGGTATGGAGAACACCATATTCTGGGTCGACATTGTCGCTCTCGTTTTCTGTATTCTGCTGTTCAGAGGAGTGGGATACTATTTATTGAGGCAGAGATTATCACCTAACAAGACGTTCTTGGCTATCCAATACATCGGCAGATTTGTGAAATCTCATCTAGCACGATAGTTATATGTTATTTTTCATTATGATTTTTAGATGTTTATTGTTTCTATTTATTTTTGATACTTACATATACTCTGATATATCAAAAAAAGCTTTAATGATAAGATCAATACTGAAGATGGAGACTAGATTTTTTATGGATGTTGTTGTATAGATAAAATAAAATTATCGATAGTTTGATCTATGTTTAATATAATAATTATGATATTCATTTATTTACAAAGATAACCTTCTTAAATATTTGAACAATCATTCAAACAACAAGGGCAGCACAGTGAAAATTTGCCACATACAAAATTATAAAACCAGGTTTAACAAATGAGGCACTTAAATACTTTGCAACTTTTCACTTCTAAAATGAAAAAAGTTGTATTCTTTTGAACTCATAACAGTTCACACACGTTTCTTGTTTTGTCACACTGTCCATCATCAACTGGCTGTTGTGTTGTTGATTTGTGGAATATATTCATCGTTTCGTGCATTTTTTTTGGTTTTACGTGTTTTTTCTCGAAAAGATTTCCTATTTTTTATCAAAAAATCACCTATTATAAAATAGTGTAGTCAGATTTGGAAAAAAAAAGTATGCGTCATGGTTCGTGTTGAATATTCGAATACTTTTTTTCTACTTATCGGTAACTTCTTTGATTTGTTTTGGTTAAACTGGAGAAAAATGTGTAGACAAGATTTTTTTTAAGGTAAAACAGAGGTAATGTTTTCCAGTGCTTATCAGAATACAAGTTCTTATCCGCATACAAGTCGAAGGAGTCGTACCCTAAAATATTCTTATATAAATGACTTTAGTAAACATGATGGAGTACTTCCCAATATAGGGACATCTTGAACAAGTTAAAAACCAATAACACAAGAGAATAAATCTATCCTTGTAAAAGGAAACAATTTCTCCATTCGAACCAAACAAATTCCTGTAAAGAATAAAATAGCCAATGTTGAGGAAGCAATTCGGTCTTTACCTGAGTCTACGACTGAAGAAGTGGATAATGAAGCCTAAGGAATCATCAGGAAGGCTAAACCTACAAAAAATTATATAAATTTCAGGGAACACCAAGCCATAAAGAGTCTCAATGAGGACACATCCTTTGTGATCCTTCCAGCGTAGGAAACGCAATGGTAGTGATGAAAACCTTTGATTACAGAATGAGAACGTTGTTAGACCCCTTAAACTACAAGAAACCTAAAAGGGATCCTACCTCGTCCAAACTCAGACAAGCAAAGGCTCTTGTAGAAATTTCCTTTCCGAAAATCCTAAAAAGATTGTTTTCAAGTGGGAAGCAATACGAATTTCCGAAAATTTACAAGGATAACTGGGACTGATTGTTAGTACCATCGACTCAACAACATACGACTCAGTCAAAGTTTTAACTACAATGTTGGGACCTTATGTGCAAAATACGGACACTTTCGTCAAGGACTCTTCTCTGTTTGTAGAATAGCTGCAAAACATTCAGTTGAGACCAAATGTCCGACTCGTTAGTTTCGATGTTGTGTCTCTTTTTACACTTGTTTCCATCAGGGAATCGCTTAGCTACGTGTCTGAGTTATTCCTGATTGACGTAACAAAGCTTTTCGAACTTTGCCTATTATTCAACTATTTTCAGTAGAAAAGCGAATTCTATTAGCAAATAAACAGTGTCGCCGTAGGAACTACTATAAGTCCTGCAATTGCGAATTTCTTCATGTGAAAATTTGAACAAAGGGCAATTGAAAGAGCTACAAAGAAATCATCCACATCGTTGCGTTATAAGGATGAAACTCGAAGAATTAGATGCTTTTCTATACCTTCCTAACAGTAGGCAATTAAATATTGAATTCACTTTGTGTACAGTTGAAAAGAATGGTTCTCTACCCCTTTTAGACTTCTTGGTGACTAGAAAGCCAAACGGGAAGCTAGGTCACCGGGTTCATAGGAAACCAACCCACACTGAAAGATATCTACACAAACAGTCCAATCATCACAACAGAAAAGAGGAGTTATAAAAACACTCGTAGATAGAGCCCGAAGATTGTGCGAGCCAGATTTTCTGCATTGGTCGCTGACGGATATAATGCCAAAGAATACTGGGAGGCACAATACCGAGACAGTCTATAAACCAACTCAAAAACTTGGCCAAATGATCAAAGCTACCCATGACAAAGTCAACCCACTCTCACAACCCGGTATTAACAGGATAAATTGTGACTGCGGCAAAGTCTACATTGGTACAACGAAATAGTGTATCAATACGAGAATTAAGGAGCATGTTGACTCAATCAGACGAAAAATCCGCACTAGCGGAAAATGCTCTAAGAGAAGGACAAAATATTGTTTTCTCAAAGGCAGAGGCTTATTTCTAACATCGAAAGTTTCGATCCTAGGATGAACATGGAAGGCATTGAGATATATAAACATGAAAACAACATTAACAGATGGGAAGGAATTCCGCTGGTGCATAGCGCATGGTTGACGGTATTGAAAAAGACCGAAATCAAGGCAATACGAAGTGAAAGCGATGCACCAATCAACATCGCGTGTGTAACCTTACCTTCTCCCGCCATTAATAAGGGTCTGAGTTGGGCCAATGAATCGAATTCAGCATCACTTTCAGAAATTTAGCGGCCTAATTACAATCTCAGACCAAGAGTCCTCTGAAGATGCCTACCGTAGTTAGAGGCGAAACTTTCGGTGAAATGATTCCTAATAAACCGTGGCCAATAAGCCCGGAAGACTCTCTCAATGTCAGTATATTCAGTTCGTGTAAGCCTGAAACTATTCATCAGGTTTATTGTCCTCAATTCAGATAGGTTTCCTGTTATAGAGGAACATAACATTATATTCACTAGTTTCATATGTGGTCTAACGAATGTAGATCAAGAAGCACCAACTCAATTATTTTCATCAAACAGGCAATGTGGCAAATCTGCTGACACTGCCCTCATCTGTTTTTTCTCAGGGTTTTTCTTTAACTAAGGGAAGACCTGCCAGTCACGTCTCACAGAAGTGAGGTAAAGAGGGGTAAGTTTGTGCTATCAAGGCTCATATCCAGAAAACGTTCCTTCTTCTTATTGGGAATATTTAATTATTGATATTTTTAACTCTATTTGTTACAGTAATCGACCTTCAAAATATCAGAGCACTAGCTGAACATATTTCTCTTCATAGAATAAAAAAATAAAAAGGGGAAGTAAATTCACAATAAAGCGTTGATAACTTGACGAAATATATTTGGTAAGTTGATGAAGAAAGAATAACTATTCGAAACATATAAACTTGAACAGGAAAAAAGATTTCAACTTGAAAAACCCAAAAGAAATAAATGAAAAAGTATTCTGATCAAGTACTGAACACTTTTAATGTATCAAAAACTGTTACTTCTCTATTCTTTTTGTATCAAAAGTTGCACACCCATACTTTATTGACGTTCAGTTCAGATGCATGCATTCAGAATCATAGCTTCCTCTTTTTACCTTCATTGTAAACCATAGATTAATACTAATCTATAATACTATATACTTATGCAGATAGGAAACTGGCCTACTAATGGCCGGAACCGTATGTTGGAGCCATCTTCCAACCTAGAAACAATTAATATCGGTATTTGACAATAGTTAATAGATGACACTAGAGAAAAATAGCAGAAATCTGTTTTTTCCAACCTATCTCATTTGGAGGACAAGATCAAGACTCCATTACCATATGATACATATGCTAATGTAGAATCTAAACACTCTCAAGCAATTCAAAAATGGTTGGAACGGAGAGTTGATTGTTTTTCCATAATTAGAAACTCTCCCAAAATATGAAAGTGTGTTTACACTTATCTATCTATCGGACTGGAAGGAAGTACAAATCATTTCCAATCTCAATGAATCGCAGGAAATTTCATAGATCTGGATTGGTTTCCCAATAAATCTATTGCGCCACCAATCTTGATCTAGTAAATGCAAATTTTCGGCTATTTAATGATATCCGAAATGATTTGTACTTCCTTCCAGGCTGATAGATGACACTGTATACACGGTTCCAAAATTTCTACGGACTTTCCTATCTACATATATTAGTATTCATCTATGTTTTAAACCAATCGCACTTTTCTCCATTCCCTGGATCTGAATTATTATCGATATCACTGTCATGATAAGCTATATCTATTGAAATATCTCAAGAAGAATCGAATAACTGTTGTTTTACATACACCTTTTTTTTTCGGTGGTTTTCAGTTCATCTGATTTTCCAAGTCAGTCCATGGTTTTTTCGTTCTTTGTCTAGTTTTTCATTTGATTTACGTATCTCCTAAAACATCGTTCACCGATGAAGGATGCTAGAGCAGATGAAAGAGGGGAGTTATTTCACAGCGCGTAGAGAAAGCTAATCGTAGATAATTCATCATCTTCCGTATATTGTTATTCACCAACTCACCTTCTCAAGCACAACGACCCTTGTTCAGGGTAATCATAAATGCTTTTTTTATTTCTAGCAGAAAAGATGGTAATGATAAAAGTAGAAGAACGTTTTCGTTAAATAGTTTAATAAATCGCCGTTTAAATTGCATGAATAGCTGGTAACTGTAGATAGATATTTTCGCGTACAATTATATATCAGAAAACGTGTTACACCTTTTGCTGTTTTTAGCCAATCTGATGATCTACCCCTGGAGGCAAATCATTTGAAAAAAGAGTTCGATACAGAACAGATGTTTTGACAGGGTCACCATCGCTTCAAACGTTATTTCAGCCAACTCGTCATCTCACAAACTCCGTCAACTTACCTACTTACCTTATTTCTTCTGTCACATATTGAAAGCAACAGTTAGTGTCAAATAGAAAGTTGAATGAGTCCTTTGCTAAGCTATTCCTAATTTTGAATGAAAATTAGAGAACATCTGAATGATACACAATGAAAAGGTTTCCTCATATTTTGCAAGTTTTGGGATGAGAAAGTCCCCACTTCAGTGTAGAAAATCGATGAACACTTTCGACAGTTTGAACAACAAAAACCCAACAGTCAATAAAATCGAAGACTTTGAACCTAAAATGATAGTTCTGATTGTATTTCAAACCCCACTCGTTCCGTTGAAACCGAAATTCGTATTGATTTCCAAAGAATAAGTTATTCGATACTTGAAATATGAAGACTCTTTCCCTAACAAATTACGTCAGGTTGGTTGAACATGCTGTCGGATATATCATTTACACATCATTATCAGAATTCAGTTGTTTGTGAGCTGCCTGATAGAAGTGATTAAGAAATGAGCTGCCCTCTAAGATGCCCGTGAGTATATTTTTGATATAAGCAATTTTGAAATCTCTACTAGGAAATTTAATTTTGACATATTTCCCAGCATGTTTCCATTTCATATGAAAGGTAAAGATGATCATACTGCTTCCTGGTTTCTCCTGATAACTACTATAATATATTTCATTAAGTATTTTTTTACGGATATCTACTTGAGAGATTTTTTAGAGAAGATGGTCTTCTGGTATATCTCCTTAGTCATTGTAAGCAGAAAGATTCGACAACAATGGAATATTTCTAAAACCATTTTTGGTTCCCTGAAAGAACTTCATTTTGGAGAAATTTCACAATAATAATGCATCATCATATTCGTTAAGATAATCGTAACAATTTTCGGCAATCACTCTTATCATTTAGTCGATATTTTCGATGTTTGATTTACTTTCCTCGAGGTCAACAACAAATGGTCTAGCCAACAACATTGATTGATTCCGGTCAATTCCATGAAACGTAGAATTCATGTGATTGAAACACTTTTATTTCTTAGAATTTTAGGTTACCCTCCTTGACTATTTTCTAATCGACTTCATCATGCCATGCTAGGGTTATTTTCTGCAATTTAAAATAGATTTCTGTATTTTCAGATGTTCAGAAATATTTTAAAAATGTTATATCTATATTTCATCCAAATATTTTCCAGTGAATTAAAAAAGTAATAAAAAAACTCGAATGATCTTCACAGCGTCCTAATCAATTTTGTCTTTATAAAAGAAATCACAAGCTTGAACGGAATGAATGGACAATTTCTAGGATCTACCTGCCCTTATGACCTAATATAATAATCATTTCTCTATTTCAGTATCGTAATGAGTTCATGACAGTACTAAAAGTAGTGCTGTAATAAACCTTAATACAGCATTGTTTCAGTTTTATTTTTTGTTTGGTAGTTGTCAGTACCGACCTCCGATCGAATCAAGTTTCGAATCAAATCAATTAAAAATCCGTAATCTGTCCAATTTCGTAAGTCACAACTGCCAAGATGAAATATAAAAGTAACTAACATGAATTTTCATTCGAATTTCGAGAGTATTTCACTAAACTTGACTGAAATAGAGAAAATATCGTCTAATACTCGTTTACAGAAAGCAATTCCAACACTTATGCTTTCGTGTTGAAATAGGAGCTCATTCTGCAACTTGTTTTAGAATATACTATTCCATTATCATTATTTGAACACTGTTGGTTTTGGTTCGATCAGAAAAGTGACCAAGGCTATATTAAATACAACCAAACATCAGCCATGAATAATTTCTACTCGAAACGAGGATTAACTTGAATAGTTCAACTGTTGTCCGCAATATTTCTTTTAATTGTTGAAGAAACAGAGTTTCTATACCTTTTTCAATTTTTTCTACAGAGATGGACAGGATTACACACAGCTGGGAGCAGAAGAAGGAATGATATACGGAGAATACTTGATGCTCGATAAGATATTGAATGCCCAAAGAATGCTCAGTTCTCAAAGTGATAAACCAGTTCATGATGAGCATCTTTTTATTGTTACGCATCAAGGTAGGGCCGGGATTTGAAATTTTTCGGTACAGTATTCGAAAAAAAAATACTTTTTGACATATCCTCACAAATGCCTAACACTTTGGTTTTGTCGAGATTCAGCACAGTGAATGTGAGTAGTTCACCACATCCAGAGTCAAAAATTGGTTCAGTTTGAAACATTATGGTCTTGTTTTGAAGTTTGAAGGTATTTGTAAACGATAACATAGGTGATGTAGTAAAAAATTAAGCACTCACCTCTCGAAACACTTCGTATAAAAAACTTGTTCAATTTTTGGCCACGAAATTACCTTCTGAAATCTTTCGAAGTTGTTTTAATTTCTACAACAACACTTTTATGAAAAATATTCTGCTCAGTGTTTCCATTGTTCAATGAAAATATCTGTATTGGTGTATTGTATTGGTGGGAATCAAACCAAAGACGACAACACAAATACACAACACAAAACAAAAAAAGAGTTTATTTTTCCCTTGAATGTATGTACAGAATTTGGTATAAAGTATGAATTTAAATCTTCTGACTGTAAACGACGAAAGTCATGAAATGTTGTAGGTCAATGCAATGAAAAAAAATGCATTTGATTTACAACATCAATTTGTTTATTTGAACTTATTCGAAGGTTACGTGAAAAACCCGAGAGAATTTGATTAACGTGCACCTGTATAGAGATTTTTAAGCTTAACACAGTATGCACTAATTCAAAATTTGGAGTTCTATCTATCAAGAGGTCCCAAAACAATGAAAAAAGTTGACAGTATTTTTGTTTCAACCGGTAGATTAAGAACGAAAAATTGTACATCAGATTCATTTTGCAACCTTGCACTTACCTGCAAAACTTCATAAAAAATTTTTTTTCTGTTCAAGACATTCACCCTGTGAAACTTTATCCCTGCCTTGTCATACATTGTCTTATTCGGAAATATGTAAAGTAAAACCTATAGTAGAAGATCCGAACCTACCTCGACCTTCACCGAGCTGATAATAGAATAGGACCTATTTCATAATAAACTTCAGATGTTAGATAATATATAAAAAATAGGTTGCCTAAAAAAATCCTGGACAGAGTATTTTTAATTATTTTTTCAAAGGTATGTCAAAATGAGATAATTTCACCAGTGTGATAATAGAAAAAAAATTATATCAGCATAAGCGCTGTTTTATTGTGAATACGTTGGTATAGGGTTGCCTGCAAAAAAACTGGACCTAATAGGGGTTGCCGAGGTTTGAAGGTTGCATTGTTGACGCGCCAGGTAATAATGAAGGACCGAACATCGCAGTCCTATCTGAATGTAAGACAGTGCGAATGCTCGGTACGTATACTAAACGAGTTACACCTTCTACCTTCCATAGTTTATATTGTGAACAATACGGCGATATTCTGGAATTTCAAACAAAATTGAATACAAAACAGTCCAATTTATGCAATATCATAACATAATATTCACACTACTTATGGGAAATGTGGAAAATGTGGACAGAAAATACGGATAATGCAATAACAAGAAAATTGTCTGAAGATCTTGTATTATATTAATAAATTTTATTACAGAACAGCAAAAGAACAAAAAATAATATTAATGAAAAACACGCACTGTCTTACATTCAGATACGACTGCGATGTTCGGTCCTTCATTATTACCTGGCGCGTCAACAATACAACCTTCAAACCTCGGCAACCCCTATTAGGTCCAGTTTTTTTGCAGGCAACCCTATATCAACGTGTTCACAATAAAACAGCGCTTATGCTGATATAATTTTTTTCTATCATCACACCGGTGAAATTATCTCATTTTGACATACCTTTGAAAAAATAATTAAAAATACTCTGTCCAGGATTTTTTTAGGCAACCTATTTTTTATATATTATTCAACATGTGAAGTTCATTATGAAATAGGTCCTATTCTATTATCAGCTCGGTGAAGGTCCAGGTAGGTTCGGATCTTAGACTACTACTGATATCCTAAGTTTTCTTACAGCCTACGAATTATGGTTCAAACAGATCATATTCGAACTGGATTCAATCAGAAACCTATTCACAATGACAAATTTGGAGGAAACACAAACATTAGAAATTCTGAAAAGGTTGCAAAGAGTCGTGCTGATATTGAAGGTGATTTAATTTCTTTTATAAATGAAAATCCAGATCAACTGTTATATCTTTCAGGTGCTGGTGGATCAAGTTATGATATTAGAGACAATGACTCCATTAGACTTCATGGAATTCAGAGATTATTTGAGACCTGCTTCTGGTTTCCAAAGTCTTCAGTTCAGGTTGCTTGAGAACAAATTGGGAGTGAGAAAAGAGCATAGGGTGAAATATAACCAAGACTACAACACAGTCTTCGGAAACGATGAAGTAGGAGAAACAATAATAAAAAAATTGATTCTTCTGATTTCAATTCTGTTACTTTCCAGAATGCTAAACAATTAATCGGTAATTCGGAGCAAGAGCCTGCTTTGTCCGATCTTGTTCAAAGATGGTTGGAGAGAACTCCAGGTTTAGAACTTGATGGTTTCAATTTTTGGGGAAAGTACAGGGAAGCAGTAGAGCGTCTCTTGAAGACCGACAAAGAAGCTGCAGAGGTGAGACGCTCAACTAGAAACAATTTCGTTCTCTTAGACCCTCTAGAGATTATTAATTTCAATTGATTGGATGTGTCAAGACGACATGAAAAAAAATTATCTAGGGTTCCCTTCATTCGAGTTTGCTCATCAATGAAACAAAGTCCACACCGTTACCTGAAAATTTTGAACACTCCGTTTTTTTCTTTCGCAATACAATTTTACCATGAATTATTTAACTTTGAGTATATTTTTAACGAATTGGTATTCTTGAACGTTAGCATGACTTCGTCGTACGTTACTACGAATGATTTATTTGAAGTACGGTACTGTCATAGCTGCACAAAACACAAAAAATACACAGAGCAAACAATCGAAATATTGATTTCAGCAGCTTGAGAAAAAATAAATTATTATCAATTTTTCTCCATCAGTATCTATGAATTTAGCCTTGAAGTACGAAAAGAGCTCAATAGACTAGCCAATAAGTGCCAGAGAGTGATAAATTATGAACTGAAAAACCCTCCTCAGTAACTTCTTGAAATCAACAAAAACACCAAGAAAATGTCCCCGAGCAGGAATCGTGAAATAACACAGATGTTCTGTACGCAATGCTCTTAGAGTAAATAACAACCATACAAATGATTCTGAAAATGAAACAACATATTTTAGTATCATTACATTGTTGAGTTTTGTCAAGGAAATCTTACACAATACACTCCATTATTTTTTATTATCTCTGTTCATATTTCTTTTGCCAATATGAATCCTAAACTCGAGTTCTTTATTGCAGGCAGAAGACAATGAGAGAATACGAAAATATAAGTTGAAGGACATTGAGCAACGTCAAGAGATCTTTGAATCAATTTTCGATCCAAGTGTGCACGAAGCATTGATAAAGAGAGGGGAGAGAAGATTTTCACATAAGGCTTTACAGGGTGCCATTATGATTACTTTTTACAGAGATGAACCGAGATTCAGCCAACCACATCAGATTCTCACCTTGCTCATGGATATTGATTCGCTGATAACCAAATGGAGATGTAAGGAAACTTTTGACTAATTCATACATGGATTCATTCAATGGGAGCGGAAGTTTTCAGTAGTAGGCTCAAAGATTTTGTTAACATAAGAGGCTGCATTAATTTTCGATAAGGAATGAAACCTTGGAAACTGTAGCAATTGTTTTGTAGCAACTTGTATTTTTTGCTAAACTCTTGTTGTATTTCAAACTTTCATTATGTTTTATAGGGAACTATAAGAATATAAGCGGAATATACTCAGTTTAGATTCATCAAGTTTTGTATGAAATTGCAACAAATTAACCCAGATATGCCTGAATTTTTTTTTTTCGAAATCGGATAATTTTTTTAAGGAAACATGTTTTAAATACATCAGTTTGATGAATTAGTGCTGCAACTTTCTTCAAAAATAGCAAAATATAGATTAGATAGGGTGTCCTTTTAAAAGGACAATAGGAAAATGCGATATAAATATGAACACATATTGCAAAATTTTTATTGAAACCAAAATAAAATATATTTCGAAAAAATAACATAAAACATTCTATAATGAATGTGTTTATGATTGTTGCTTGTGATATCTTATAAAACATTCAATATGGAGTGCCACATCACATTTGACACATTTTGTATTGACTTTTTTATGACACACTCGGCATCGTGTCTGCTTCTCTTGGGAACTCACGAGGTGATCAATCCTATCAAATCGTGAATCGACGTTCTCAAGACTGGATGGCATGCCACGTTTTCTGGATTCAGAGTTAGATTCCAGAAGTGGCAGTACAATCCTTCTGCGAAAGGCAAGTTGTTCCAATTCACCATTCGGCAACCCATGTAGTTGCCATGCATTTTGTGCCATGATGTCCAAACAATAGCAAATAATGGTGAAATACCACTTTTTGCCGCGGATGTTGGTTCTATATGAACTAATGTATCGACTCAAATTCCGCTTCTGTCACAAGTTCACTACCTGGAAGGTTGTCAATTGAAACTTCATTTTCTTCGCCAGAATCTTCATCGGTGAGGTCATTATTGCAGTTCAGAGGGTAAAGTATGTAATTTGAGATTCCTGCAAAATTTTTCCATCGGCATTATCTTCCAGAGAAGACAAAACCGCATGAAGTGTTACGCCCCTGGAAATCCGAGGAGTCGGAATTCAATACTCATATTCCTATCGTCCTTTTAAAAGGACAGCCATGTTCAAACATGAATTTTGAAATCCTTATAGGTAATAATGTTTTCAAGTTGATTCGATCGTAACTCTCAGGGCTTTGTTAATGCAGTTTAACCTCTATCTGATAAATATTATTGTCAAATATGAAATGAAAATCACTTTGCTAATTTCAAGCATTGCGCATACTGCATATCATTAGTAGACATTCCTGAAACAATCTCTCACAAGTAAACAACACAATTTAATTGGCTACAACGGCTTCATAACTTTAAAGAATACTCTAGGCAGAGTTCCTACAGTGAAGACCCTATGGAGGAGTGTTCAAAATTCCATAGCCACACGATTTACAGGGAACTATCGACTGTCCTTTTAAAAGGACAATAGGCATATCTGGGTTAATCTGAACCAATGCTGCATTCAGAGTTTGAAATAAACGGGTATTGGAAATTTTCCTTTCAGATAATCATGTTCTCATGGTGCAAAGGATGATTGGATCCACACAGCTGGGCACTGGTGGATCATCAGGATACCAATATCTCAGATCAACCTTGAGGTACGTTAATTTTTTTTCAGTTAGTATTGAAACTTACAATCGAAGAAGAATACACATATGTATTTGGGAATCTGTGAATTTTTTATAATTTTTTTTCAGTGATCGATACAAGGTATTCGTGGATCTGTTCAATCTGTCCACTTTCTTGATTCCAAGGTCCTATATTCCTCCGCTCACCAATGACATGAGAAGCAAGTTATGTCTGGTTTGGGGTGGTTTAACTTCGTTGACCAACGGCAATTCGAAACAATGACTATGGACTTCTGAAATTCAATTATATATTAAATGTTTGAAAAATGAATAAAACTGTTCGAAAACAATTATTTTATGATGCATCAGAAGGTTTTTATCGAATTACTATACATGAAGAAAATTATAAATTTCATTGCATCATCTTCTATTTGGTATCTGTTCAGCTCCAGAAATATTTCATTTTGAATAAAAAAAAATTTTTGTACAACCGCCGTTAAAAGTGACACTTTTAATGACAGCAAAAAATGTTAAAATACATTGTTTATGTGGAAGCGTGTTAAAAATATTTTTTACATTAATGTTGAAAATATATTTAGCACTCCGTTTTCTCATGATGAAATCAGATGTGACAAACTCAGCAATTCTTGTAAATTTTCATTATCAATATTAAACATTCATTACTTATGGACAATAATATTAATCGTTAAACTGAAACAATTACTAACATTAATGCCCTGTGACAATAGGGAGCTTCGCAACACATTATTAGAATCCTCAGCACCATCAGAACTTGTAAAAACCGGAAGTACAATATTGGATGATGATGATAAAAAATCTGTCGAGGTTGTCAAAATTTTTTCAGCAATGACATTTCTATATGCAATGATCAACATAGCACTCGGCTACCGTTGCAGACTTCCATCCACCATGTTTTTTTATATCCCTTATATTTGCTCCTGATTTGCTAGCAATGAAGCGGAGCATCTTCGAAACCAGTGTCCTGTATATTGCTTTAATTTTGTCAGTTTGAGGAATTCAGCAACAATAGTTGAAATATTCGCAAATGTAATAATACCAACTGGATTGGCAGTGCATTTATTATTCATATATTTTCTACCTGCTACCTGTGAACGGGTCGCCTAGTCAAGCTAGCGAGTATGCACACACTATTAAACACATGTAAGACTATCTATACTGTGAAATTCGTTACTTCAAAACTAAGTAAGGTCTGGGGGCCTTTGGATCTTAGACTATGACTCAGAATAAGTGAAAGAAAAATCAACGCTATAGGATTTGATCCATCTTTTTGAAATAGAGTCTGGCTATTCATTTCTATGTCATGATAATCGTTTGGTTTTTACCAATTCGGACTTTTTTATCGTGATTTGTGGGACAAAAAACTGTTAGTATTTGCTTCAAACTAAGGATAGAATTGACGGTCACCGAACAGTTCTACTCAGTATAACAAAATAAGATGACTCCGTTTCCAAACGATGCATTTTCAGTGCATATTTTGATTGATCTTGTACTATAATTTCTCGAACGAACCTATTGACACATATTCTACAGCGTCAATCCAGTTGACATTTTGATAAAAATGGCATGTGGCAAAAGGATTTCCTATCCTATAAGTCCTCCTAGACCTAAGAAAACGCTCGGAGTAACTGTAACTGACGATATTTTCGAGTTGATTGAAGATGAGAAGTCTGGAAAATTGAAACCTGTTACTAAATACACTTGGCAGAATGAAAATCAAATGAAAGTCCAGATGATTGATTTCGGAGCTTCCGTTATAGCCATGGAGGTGCCTGATAGGAGAGGAAATGTAGATGATGTCGTTCTTGGATACCCAGATTTCAATCAGTACCTCTCAAAACCATCATATTACCTTGGTTCTACCATAGGACGAGTAGCAAACAGGATCGCAAACGCTGCTCTTACCATAAGGGATAAAACATTCAGATTGGAAGCGAATATACCGCCCCATCAAATGAATGGTGGAACCAAAGGATTCGACAGATCACTGTGGAGTTCTAGAATAGACGATAAGAGGGTGGTGATGAGTCACCATTCGCCTGATTACGATCAAGGATTTCCAGGAGATGTATTGGTTAATGCCTTCTTCGAATTGACCGACGACAACGAGTTCTTGGTTGAGTATAGGGCGTACTCTACGAAACCAACCTGGGTCAACTTAACGAACCAAATCTACTTCAATTTAGCCGGCCACGATACTGGCGCTCAGGAACTCTACAATCATAGCATAATCATCAATGGTGAATTTATTTCCGAAGTGAATCGTTTGATGATACCCACCGGAAAAAGAATCTCCATCGAAAGGAGTCCTTTCGACCTCAGGTTCCCTCGGGTCCTGAAAGAAGTTTTCACGCGAAACCCTGACATGATAGGGTTCGACCACAACTACTGCATAACCAAGGGAGAATACCAACAAGACTCGTTCGTTGCTAGAGTTACTCACCCTCAAAGTGGAAGGATTTTGGAGCTATATTCCAATCAACCAACTGTTCAGTTCTACACTGGGAACAAATTGCCGATCGCACCAGAAAACTATAAAGGAGATCCAAAAAAGTTGGATACTTTGGTTGGAAAAACCCACAAAAACTATAACAAGCATGGAGGTTTCTGTTTGAGTCCCCAGTTCTTTCCAGATGCTATCAGTCACCAGGATAAAGTTCCATATTTCATTCTGAACCCTGGAGACATTTATTATAATACAATGCGATTTAAATTTTTCACGCAAAAATAAAAGAGTCTGAAATAAGAATTAGGGAGGATCATTCAAATGATTTGCAATGAAAAATAATGTTCGAGATGTTGACGGTTGAATTCAATTCAACATTATTTCTGAATTTCACGAAATATTTCAAGTTTTCCCATAATCAGTTATACTTTATGAAATATGCTTTGAGATGGTTTCGTGATTCTATGGATGATGAGAGTAGGTAGTAACTTCGGAACTCAAAACAATGGTCTTCTACAAGGTTCGGCTTTATTTATTTTTTTAATGAATTTGTCTGATATTAGAACTAATTCTTCCGGAAAATTTATTCATTCTGAAGATGTTCTTCTGGTTTTTCATCACTCTAACTTTCGGAGCATAGAAAAGTACAGTTTTCGCAGATCCAGAAATCTTGAAAAATTATGTTTTTGAAGTGAAAATATAATCAAGGTTTTTTTCATTTAAACAATCATAAAGAATTAGAAAATTGAGTGACACTTTCTGGTTTTCTAGTTCAAAACATAATTTCAATGTTGGATTTCACAGAGTAAAACTTGATTCTTCAGTAAATTTCAAACTCCATTTAGGTGATCTGCGTTTGAACTTAAAACTCGAAGTTACATCCTTTTTTGCACGATAGAACGAATTTCGTTAGTTACCGCGTTTGTTGCTAGATCGGTAGATCATTTTTACTGGTTGCTAAGGTGAAGAGAACAGTAAGTGAAAATGTGAAGATGAGAAAACAGGAAAATTGAAACCAGTTAAGACATACACTTGGCAGAATGAATTTCAAATGAAAGTCCAGATGATCGATTTCGGAGCTTCCGTTATAGCCATGGAGGTGCCTGATAAGAGAGGAAACATAGATGATATCGTTCTTGGATACCCAGATTTCAATCAGTACCTCTCGAAACCATCATATTACCTTGGTTCAACCATAGGACGGGTAGCCAACAGGATCGCAAACGCTGGTTTTACCATAAGGGATAAAACATTCAGATTGGAAGCGAACATACCACCCCATCAAATGAATGGTGGAACCAAAGGATTCGACAGATCACTGTGGAGTTCTAGAATGGACGATAAGAGGGTGGTGATGAGTCACCATTCGCCTGATTACGATCAAGGATTTCCAGGAGATGTATTGGTTAATGCCTTTTTTGAATTGACCAACTACAACGAGTTCTTGGTTGAGTATAGGGCGTACTCTACGAAACCAACCTGGGTCAACTTAACGAACCAAATCTACTTCAATTTAGCCGGCCACGATACTGGCGCTCAGGAACTCTACAATCATAGCATAATCATCAATGGCGAATTTATTTCCGAAATGAATCGTTTGATGATACCAACAGGAAAAAGAATCTCCATCGAAAGGAGTCCTCTCGACCTCAGGTTCCCTCGGGTCCTGAAAGAAGTTTTCACGAGAAACCCTGACATGATAGGGTTCGACCACAACTACTGCATAACCAAGGGAGAATACCAACAAGACTCGTTCGTCGCTAGAGTAACTCACCCTCAAAGTGGAAGGATCCTAGAGCTATATTCCAATCAACCAACTGTTCAGTTCTACACTGGGAACAAATTGCCGATCGCACCAGAAAACTATAAAGGAGATCCAAAAAAGTTGGATACTTTGGTTGGAAAAACCCACAAAAACTATAACAAGCATGGAGGTTTCTGTTTGAGTCCCCAGTTTTTTCCAGATGCTATCAGTCACCAGGATAAAGTTCCATATTTCATTCTGAACCCTGGAGACATTTATTATAATACAATGCGATTCAAATTTTTCACGCAAAAATAAAAAAGTCTTGAATAACGATTAGGTAATATCAACTCTCTGTTTTGTATAGGGTCAGACATGTAGGGAGGATGATACGAGTGATTTGCAACAAAAACGAATGTTCGAAATGTTGATGGCTTTCTTCAATCACTTAATTTTACGAAATTTTCAAGTTTTTCAGAAATCAATTACACTTCAGTTATAAAATATGCTAGCAGACGGCAGGTTTCGTGTTTCTGTGGATGATGAAACAAAGTGGAATTTATAATTGAATTTCGAGATATTCTCTAATACTCGTTGCAGAACTCAATTCATGTACTCATGCTTTCGAAAACTCGCTCCTTCATCGCTTGTTTTCTCATTCGTGTGGGAATAGGAGCTCATTCTGCAATTTGTTTTAGAATAACCAATTTTTAAATTGTTTCTGTGCCATAATGATAATTTCATCGAGGTTTCATGATTTAATTTGGACAATAATCAAAAACTTTGAAAATTCAGTAACATTTCTGTTCTTCTTTAATTCATAATTTTAATCAATTTGACATCCAATTTGTTTACAAATTGATAGTACTTTTATACATCCAATGTCCGCCGTAGGCGGCTATTATCAGGATGTCACAAAAAGAACTTCTTCGAAGTTTTTTGATAGCTTTTCCGTGCACCTAAAAGAATATTTCCAAAGCCTTTGGCACACATTTATTTTCTGAATTCTGAGATGAAGGAAAAATGGAAAACAGAAAATTATTCGCCTTCACGGAGGTCATTCCGAATGAATTTTTGGGACAAAAAAATTGAAAATTAGTTTCTACGAACCTTAAAAAATTTTTTATTGTGTCTGGCAGAATGTTTGGTACTGGGATTGGTCTGGCTTTCCTCGAAAGGTATTAGAATAATCCCCCAAAGGTTATACTCCAAATTGATAACTTCGAAAATATGAAAAGTTCATTTCTTTTTTCATGAAATTTAAGGAATTACGGCCCACGGAAAAGGTCTGGCAATATGAAATATTTATTTTTCAGGATATTTTGCGTGAGATATATAAAAATCAGGGCTTTAAATCGAACAAGAGTGCTGAATCTGGCCATTTCGCAACAATGTTTCTACTTTCGATTTTTTTTAATGAAATTCAAAGTGTCTAGCAGGAATTATATTACATATTTTTTTTTATATATGACTTGAATTGATTCAAAAATACTCAAATTCTGAAGAAATAATGGTAGATTTCCTTGCCAACGATAAACTATACATTTATGAAGATGTATTATTAGTTTACATTAAACAAAAAAATCCAAGTTTGTTGGATAATATTTTATTAGTCAAATTTCATTTCATAGAACTGATAGAAGTAATCATTACATTCTGGATACAAATTTTCAATACTAAGAGGCCCTAAAAATAATGTTCGCATGTGGAGAACACTCATTCGTGTTGGAATGGAAAACTAAATGAACAATGTCTAATGAAGGTTTTCAAAGGATCAAAAATGTACAATGTTGAATAATAATGTTTTTGCGAATCGATATTTCATACAATGACAAAAAACTTCTCTTCATTACTGAAATATAACTTCGCATAAATATCCAATTGCTGAAAAATCACAAAAACTACAAACTAAATAATAAATAAAAAAAAATTAAGTCACTGGTAAAAAGTCTAACAGAAACTTATACGAATGAATCCTTTATGCGATGGTAATACAAAAATATTCATGCACTCAATACTGAACTTTTTTGTCAACAATGTGAACCTTTTCTCATGAAAGAATTCTTACCCTGAGTTCACTCTGATTTTGTTTAAAGGCAAACATATCTATCACAAAGGCGGATTAGTTCAGATATTATTAAAGCTCTTTGGTAACTCTTCTTCCTCAATTTAAGGCGGATTTATCTTTTCGTGAGTTTTAGCCATAGGGATAGATAGGTGGCAGCATGCATTATACAACATATAGCGACTATCACAGATAGATTTGACACTAAATCTACGTCCACTATGTCCATTTCTTTGAGAAAAGTGTTCGGATTTGCGTAATGGCAATAAGCCTCTTCATCTGGACAGGGTAAAAACTTCCTGTGTAAACCGTAGATCGAGTAAACAATTCCGTGAAATCCTGCCCTGTAGTAGCTTATGAAATACATCCATCGGAAATACACAGGAGTGTTGAGATAAGTGATGCAGAATCCGAAGATGGAGAACAGGCATGCTACAACAGGTCCGATGAATACAGCAATCTGTAGAAAAATCATTTATTACTTTTGTGTTCCCTTCACCTGATCACAAAAAATTTTTTTCTTAACCTCTTATTGAAACAGACTCACGTCCATTACAATTAGGTTAATTGAAGAAAATAGGAGAAATGGATAAAAGAGATAATTTCTATTAATATAAGGTGTTTCATGTCAGATTTAGAGTCTGTCATTGTCAGGTTTCAGTGAGGTTTCATAAAACTTTGATTCGAACTTGATTTGGTATTTCAACAAATTTAGGTAGCTTAAATGTATTGCGCAAAATTTGACCTTACAATTGAAGTTCTGTTGAACCCAACCTTAAAATCGTGAAGAATTTTTCATGAAAAAAAAAAACTGTACAGGGTGGGCAAAAGTGGTGATACTGGAACTACAACTTTTTAACCGTGAGATATAGAGGAAAATGAATTACACGTTAGGGTCGTCTTTTCAGAGCAACTGATAATGCCATAAAATGCATTCTTTTATCTTCCTTTGTTTTTGACCAATAGGCCGAAGTTGAAATTTGGGTGATTCCAACTTTGAAATTGGATAATCCCCGTTTCTTTTTGTGGTAGGATGTTGAAATGACAACACAGTACAGACGTATTTTTCATAGCAATCCAGTAGCGTACCTACACTGTTTTTTCTCAAGTAGTTTTCTTGATGAGCTCATAAGGTTGTGTGTTTTTTATGGAAACAAAAGTTTGGAATGGCTTAGAAAAAATCCATTTTTTCCCGTTTTAGAAATATATCATACATCATACATCGCCCTAAGATTCATTCTGTCATCGTGAAAAATATAGATTGTATCATTTCAAATTTGAATTATTGACTATTAAGTAGGCTGAATCACACAAAAAAATTTGTCATTACGCATGGTGCGGAAATTGCCCAAATTTCAATTTTGGACCCTTAGTCAAAAACAAAAGAAAATAAAAGAATTCAGTTGATGGTTGATGGCATTATCAGTCTCTTTTGAAAAGACCACCGTAACGTGTTATACATTTCCTTTATCTGCCACGGTTAAAAAGTTGTTGTTCAGGTATTACAATTTTGCCCACCCTGCACACATTTTTTCATGATTTTGTCGAAACTAGTGGAAAAATGGTATATATAGTAATGTATTTACCTCACCAGAAATTAAAAATTGGCAATTTGAACATTGAGGGAAATCTCCTCATAAGATTGAAAAAATATCTTGAAAACGGTTACATTTTTTCGTTTTTGGATATGAGTACATATTTCGTGTAAACTTCTTCACTTCATCCAATGCTTCTATTTTTTTTACAAAAATCAATACAACGAAAGAAGTTGTGCCGAAATTTTTTGACTCATCTATCAAAACAATGTTAGAAATGTGAGAGTGTAATCAAAAATTATTTTGAGAACTTACATTCAACCACAAAATTTCAATTCGCTCCAATTCACAATTGGAAGTTTTTTTAAAAATTTACATGATTTGGAAAGATTTTGCACCACGATAATAAGCATTTTGGGCATTTTTTCAGAGGAATATTTCCGAGATTGAGAATCGACGTGGAATTTTTCAAATGGAACACTCTGTTTATTTCAACTTTAAAATTTTGCATTTGATTATTTGTTTGTTCATCTTAACGGTGAATCATTTATTTTTCGTCAAATGCATTCGAGTAATATTTTTTTAAAACGTCATGTGACTCAAACCTATTTATTTTATGATAATTGGATAGAAACTCGAAATACCTTTCGCCAACATAAACTTTAGACGGTTGAAAAAAAAAATTTCAATATTCCCATTGAAATTTTTCTATGAATTTCTGAGCATGTATGGAAAAGTTCATGTCTTACAATTTGAAAACAAACAACGTGAATATGGTTTTTTTTAATTTATAAATGGTGAGTTTGTGATACATCAATGTATTCAAAAAAATGAATTTGAGGTTGAGATATACTTCTTCACTTCATCCAATGCTTCTATTTTTTTTTACAAAAATCAATACAACGAAAGAAGTTGTGCCGAAATTTTTTGACTCATCTATCAAAACAATGTTAGAAATGTGAGAGTGTAATCAAAAATTATTTTGAGAACTTACATTCAACCACAAAATTTCAATTCGCTCCAATTCACAATTGGAAGTTTTTTTAAAAATTTACATGATTTGGAAAGATTTTGCACCACGATAATAAGCATTTTGGGCATTTTTTCAGAGAAATATTTCCGAGATTTAGAATCGACGTGGAATTTTTCAAAAGGAACACTCTGTTTATTTCAACGTTGAAATTTTGCATTTAATTATTTGTTTGTTCATCTTAATCATCTTAATCATTCATTTTTCGTCAAATGCATTCGAGTAATATTTTTTTTAAACGTCATGTGAATCAAACCTATTCATTTTATAATAATTGGATGGAAACTAGAAGTATCACTCGCCAACATAAACTTTAGAAGGTTGAAAACAAAAAAAAATTTCAATATTCCCATTGAAATTTTTCTATGAATTTTTAAGCATGCATGGAAAAGTTCATGTCTTACAATTTGAAAACAAACAACATGAATATGGATTTTTGAAATTTATTTATGGTGAGGTTGTGATACATCAATGTATTAAAAAAAATGAATTTGAGGTTGAGATATACAGGGTGTTCCAGCCTGACAAATAATTACATCTCATAAAGTTGAAAATTTTTTTCCCCTTATATTTCAAAAACAAAAGAAGAATAATTCTATATTATTTACCTTCATTGGAATGGATGCTCCGAAGAAATATCCCCAAGATTGTGCACAAAGTGACGAAGCTGTCGTAAATAATACAAACAAGTACAATCTGAAGTCCATTGGCTGTTCAGTCAGATAATAAGATATTGATAGGTATAACCACGAGCAGAGTACCTGAAATAAGGAATAAATGCTGTATTACTCTCCATCTTTGGGGAACAATTCACTATTTAAATAATTGCGAAAAATTATTCACCTGAAACGGTATATCGATCAGAACAACTGATAAAATGTAGGGGCTCAATTTGTACCACCTATTGAAATGTTCCCTTTTCAAAACTCGCATCTCAAGTGGAACTGAAATTAAAACAACAGTTGATTTTTAGATTCTCGAAATATTCAGGAAAACTAACATGACAGCATCACAGACATCTGGCCGGTGTAAACTAAAAGTAGAAGGGTTCCGTACAGGTAAACGTAGTTTCCCAAGATTGTGTTCGCTTTACTTCCAACACCTCTGTAGAGATATCCGAAGAGAAATCCAATCAAGATATGGGCCAATAATCTATTCAGGAGATACATCTGGAAATATTGATGAAAATGTAAGTTTAATTTAAAATTGGTGAGTACCTAAGTTCCTAATGGAAGTTCGGTATTGAAAATGAGTTTTTTTCAATATAAATCTCTAAATATCGAAAATTACTCATCGAATGGAAATACTTACATAACCCCTTTTATTTTCTAGTAAATTTCTTTTATAGAGCAAAAGAAATTGCATCACCACAGCCGCTGGTAGAGGTGACACATCTTCGAGGTATGAACTCATTAGAGACTTCCTCCATTGCACGGATTCCTCCAATAGTTTTTTTTCTGAAAAAAAAATTCAGTCCTATCAAACTATGGAATCGTCAAAAGAAAAGTATTTTGGATCAACTCGAATAGAACAATTAAAATTTCCAACATACAATTGGTTTTGACGTAAATTGAAAAAAATGAGGAAATTGGCAATAAATCATTAAGACAAAAAGTGTCTAATCTTCTGGCAATTTTAGTCATCAAATTTAGCGTAATAATGATTCATTAAGTGGGAATTCGCCGAATATATTTATGAGTAGTCCTAATGATCTTGCATTGAACTCTTCTCATAAAAAAAAACTGAATGACATGACCGAGCAACTGTCATGAAGATTTTCAGAATTTTTTTTTCTTCAGCTATGAGAAAAAAATGTACATGGTGGTGAAACGAAAACTTGAACACTCTATTTTTCGAATTTGAAGGGAAAATGTGGAAAATCACTTTTACACGGCAATTTCTGATTGGAATGAGTTTATTTATTCCCCGTAACTGCAATCCCTCGAAAAAGTCAAACACCACTTCTTAATTTTGAAAAGGGCTGAGGGGTGTTGCGATAACTAATTTAAGGATGGTACGGAGTACTATTTGACTCTAAACTTCAGCTTCACAATATCCATCGATAATGCAAAAGAGAAAATAGTGACTAAAAGACATGCGAAAACTGCATGCCTCTATCTTCGATAATTGCTGAGATGCAGTGCAGTTTCCCCAAATTTGGAACACAGCGTACACAAAAGCTTTCTTAATCGGTTCATTCTCTGCAAAATTTCACGTAATATCTATTGACATCGTTTCCTGAAGATTTTCTGTTTGAGTGAGGTGCGGACGTTTCTTCGCTAGATGGCACTTTTCATTGTTTATGTCTGGGAAGTGCTTGACAGCATTGACTTAAAGTCTGAGGCTCATTTAGTTGTCATCGACGAAAACGTTGAGCAGTACTGATAGTCTAAGATCCCAGGGCCGCCAGACCTTACTTATTTTTGAAATAACGAATTTTATAGTATAGACAGTCTTATATGTGTTAAATAGTGTGTGCATACTCTCTAGCTTGGCTAGGCGGCCCGTTCGCAGGTAGCAGGTAGAAAATATGGACAAAAACATACCGAACTTTTCTTAAATTCGAAGAACTGATTTTTATATATGTCACGCAGAATATTATGAAAAATAAATATTTCATATTGCCAGACAGTTTCCGTGAGCCGAAATTCCTTCCAGACGCTTCAAATTCCAATGAAAAAAATGACAGGTTAGAAACATTGTGTCATCTTGACAACTTTCGGAATCAAACGACAAAATTTCTAGCTCCTCCAAGGATGGAGGTTTGGTCGTTGGGCCAGCAAACCAACACCTAAAGCGTCTGGGAGAAATTACGGCCCACAGAAACGGTCTAGCAATATGAAATATTCCTTTATTTATAATATTTTGTGTTACATATATCAAAATTATTGTTTCGAATTTAACAAAAGTGCTGAATCTGGCCAATTCGCAACAATGTTTCTTTGTATGTATGTAGGTGTATATTCTGGGCTTAAAAATATGAAATCTATAATACATATCATCAAGAAACAGCTTTATGACGTATACCCAGTTCTCTTGATCAAGCCTTTCAATCCTTTTTATTTCTCCGAACTGTGCTGCTACTTCATTTTCAATCTCCAATCCAACTCTTACGTAACAAACAACTCCAGCAGAAATGATCTCCTGATGCTCAATAGTCCCTGTACATTTCAAGTAATCATTCTCATTTTTAGTTCATTCACTCAAGTCGTTGAATACTACCAGTCCTATTCCGAGGCTTGTTGAATGAGAAATTCAGCAACATTGTGAACTTGGGTTGCTGGCCCAACGACCAAACCTCCATCCTTGGAGGAGCTAGAAATTTTGTGGTTTGATTCCGAAAGTTGTCAAGATGACACAATGCTTCTAACCTGTCATTTTTTTTATTGGAATTTGAAGCGTCTGGGAGGAATTTCGGCTCACGGAAACTGTCTGGCAATATGAAATATTTATTTTTCATAATATTCTGCGTGACATATATAAAAATCAGTTCTTCGAATTTAAGAAAAGTTCGGTATGTTTTTGTCCACTTTTTCTACACACTATTTAACACATATAAGACTGTCTATACTATAAAATTCGTTATTTCAAAAATAAGTAAGGTCTGGCGGCCCTGGGATCTTAGACTATGATGACGAGTAATAACTCAGAACCGGTCTATTACTGCAATTTTTCCTCTTGATCTAGATTTTCACTAGCCTATGCTCTAGGTCAATTTCTTCGACGTCTTATGAACGTCACTGAACCCATGTCAGTATTGACATCTTGGTGGGGGCGCTTTATGATAGAATTCTTTCTTTTTACAAACGTTGAGGCACATCGTTACACATGGTGTGAATAATTGGCTGTTGAAATGTGTGTTGATTCAATAGCAATTTTCTCTATTGTTGGAAGATATAAAATAAGATCGAATTCTTGTTCATTAATCCACATTGAAATATATCGGGTCAAAAACAATGAAGTATCTGAATTGAGTTGAAGAATTATGTTGAACTGATGGGGGTAAAAAATCCCGAAATCGGTAGTCATCTATTCTCTACTCTGCGACGGCACTATCTCGAAGGTTTACTCTCAGTCTGAATCTCTGCAATCACAGTCGCAGTTCGAAAATTAATTTTCTCTATTTCAGTATCGTAATGAGTTCATAACAGTACAAAAAGTAGCGCTGTAATGAAACTCATCACAGCATTGTTTCAGTTTTATTTTTCGTTTTGTGGTTGTCAGTACTGACCTCCGAGCGAATCAAGTTTCGAATCAGATCAGTTCAAATTCAATAATCATTCAAATTTCGTAAGTCACACCAACTGCCAAGATGAAATATAAAAAGTAACTAACCTGAATTTTCTTCTGAAGTTCGAGAATATTTCACAAAACTCTACTGAAATACAGAAATTCTCGTCTAATACTCGTTGCAGAAGGCAATTCCAAAACTCATACATTCGCGTTGAAATAGGAGCTCATTCCGCAATTTCTTTCAGAATATACTATTTCCGAATTATTGTGACAGTGTTAATGTTAGTTTTAAACAATATGATAAACCATGGGAATTATTGATTTTTCAATTCACATGGTTGAAAATGAACGTAAATACAATGTTGCGAAGGGGATAATCAGAGAACTGATATTCGATCCTCAATGACGTCTGAAGATGAACGAATAATTTCCTTTCCAACTATTTCCAAACCTTTTTATCCGTTATTAATAGTCGTACGAACAGATTTTCAATTTCGGATCCCAGCAGAAAGGTAGTGAGATGAAAATTTCTTGCTGAAATGAAAAATTGAGTATTTGCTATTGATTGGTATTATCCGAAAAGTGAAGTTTGGAGACCACATACCACAGGTGAATAGCAAATTGGATTGATTCCTGAGGGAGCATTTAGTTTCGTGAGGTGTATTTCTGAATTTTGGTTGGAAAAAGAATCCTCAGTAACTCAGGTGACGGTTGAAGTCCATCGAGGAAAACGGTCAAGTCCTAATTTTCGTAATTGGGCAATATTATGTAGTTTAGAGGAGCGAAACACGGACAATGGTTAGAGTCCGTGAAGGAAAAAAGAATAAAGTTTTATTTTCGAAATTGACGAAATATTAGGTAGTTTCGAAAAGCAGAACAGGTAGCGCAGGTCAAAGTCCAATGAGGGAAAAAGTTAAAAATTTTGTTTTCGCAGTTGACGGAATATTAGGTAGTTTCGAGGAATAAGAATCCGAAGTAGTAGTTTTTTGAAAAATGGAATTTGAAGAGTGAAGAGTTTCGGGAGTGGTTATTAGAGAACTTGGATTATATTCCTACGAGGAAAATTAGAAGGTCAGCACTTTTCAATTTTAATTGATGAGGATAGTCCGAGTCCAAAAGTCTTGCAATTCTTTACCTCTTATCACCTCACATCTTATGTACTCATTATTATGTTGATTTGGATTTTGGTCAAATGGGTAACCCAGTGAAAAGTGCACTCATATATTTTTATATGAACTTGTATTAGACAGTCTGAGGTACAGACGTATGGATTAATTAGTTATATTATTATATTCTTGTTGGTTTTTTAGCAAAGAGATTTTTGTGTGAGTTACTTCACTGGTTTCGATCATCCCAAGAAACTGAGAACTCTCTATGATAAAAATAACACTTAGTCCTTTTTCTGTGCAGAAGGCCTTACCCACACTCTCTCTGGTGTGAAGAGAACCAAATTTTGTTGTTGTTGGCTTGAAACCGCTCTCTCGAAAACCCCCGTAAGCCGTAAGATCTTGATAACCCCGTATGAGCAAAGTCACCTTTTATAACAAAAAGGACAAACTAATATCATTATCCGTTACAACTATATTTTAACATTATGAAAGACTGAAGCCAATCGTGTTGATTTCAGTGTTCCTCTTTTCCCCCTCACTCTGATCTCCACTTTTCATCCTATTCGCAATCTAAATCCGGATTTTTGATCAAACCCTCCGCATACTATTATTTCTTACCTTTGGTGTCCTCTAATTCCTTTTGTGTTGCAATTTTGGCGGCTCTAGCCAATGTTTCAACATCATTACCATGCTCTCCAACTGCTACCTCCATAACTAAAATAATTTCTTTCGTTAAAATGCTGCTCGTTTTATCTGCATTTATGCTAATTCCATTTTAAGAAATTGTTTTCACCTGATTCGAGAAAAATGATTATCATGAATCGGAAATGAGGAATGGTTATTTAAAATTTGAAAAATTTCAATTTAGTGGAAATTATTTCACAAAATATATAAAAATTGGATTAGAGGTTCTGATGTTGTACCTTCCAGTTTCTTCTAAGATTGCAAGTTATGCAAGATATCATTAAATGATTATCTAATAAACCGAGACTTGCAGTTCACGGAATTATTAATGTATTGATGCCCAGCATCGGTTATATCAGCATTTTCACAGGAAAACTGGTCAAATTTTGTCTATTTTCTCGTAATTTCACAATTGAATATATTCTAACGGAAGTGGAGATTAAAAAAAGTAATTTCGACCGGGAGCACAATTCTGAATTCTAAATTAATTTAATTTCATACAATACTAACGAAAATCTGCAGGATTGTGATAGGGAGGGCAGACTAATCCCAATTGCGAGAGATGGGGAATCAGGTTGCGAACACTGCCATTATAAATACAATTTCCTTCAGCGACAGCATACAGCCGATCGAAAGATTCGAAAAGTAGAGCCGATGGCTGGTGGATGGTGCAGATGATTGTTCTTCCGTCTCTAGCTAAATTCTTCAACAAGGTGACTGTCTGCGTACAAGATGAGCTGTCCAAACCACTGAAAAGTGAAGAAAAAATTGAATGAGTTAAAACAAATAAAGAAATGAAACAAAGAAATTCTATTTATCGAATATTGGGTACAGTATGCTTTACCTAATCTAAGCACAGGTTTGAAACCTTTTGAAATGGCGGGAAGTCGAGAAAAACGTATGGATACTTGTAGGTTAGTTTTTGTCTGGAATAACCTGGGAATTTTTGTGAAAAATTCATATTTTCGAAAAAAAAATACTCACACAAGTTGATGAAAACTTCCATTTTTCCGTTAAATTCACGATTCAGAATATTTCGAATTTCGACAAAATGGGCAATTCTGATATCATAAATGTAAAAGTGTGTAACTCAGGATTCAGATGAACGATTTTGATAAAAATTTCAGTCAAGTTCCATGTTCATTCATATAGTATATAACACAGAAATGACGAAGAATATCGATTTTTCATGAACAAGTTGATTTCAACTTGCCGATGTTGGGTGAACTATAGAGAATAGAGAAATGAGAGCAGAAGCTGAGGTATTTTGATGATTATCTAATCTCCTTTGGAGCATATCCCTTGCATGTTCTATGCGCTCTCCGTGCGCATTTTCAAATATGGCTGCACGGTGCCATACCGTCTAGCGTTACCGTCTAAAAATTGACAAAGTTTCACCAATGGCAGCGTGAAAATTTGTCAAAACATTGTCAATGAGATGTTAGCTATAGTGTAAGGCGGTCATATTCCCAAAACATATGTGCAGATCTGTGCATCCCGGCCCATACCATAATACTACCTCCTTGGAATGGATAGACTTCTAGGACATAGCGACAATTACGGGGTATGCGTATGATTGTCCATACTCTTATTCTTCGAGAATCTGAAAATCGTTCATATCTGGATTCTTCAGTGAAAAAGACACTACGCCATTGATCGTTCCAATTGATATGTTGCCTTGCCCATTTCAATCGATGGAAACTTGGACCCCATCTGAATTTTGAAGAGCATTCCGTAGCATTCTACACGTAGATGTAGGCTTACTTCTCGCCGAAACGGTGATGAAACGATCCTGAACATGTATTCCAAAGTCGAGATATATCAGACTTTTGCTGACTTGGAGCCTTTCCGCTACAACAACACGAGTTAGGCCTACCTGTAGCATATGGCCTCAGCGTTTCTTAATTTACGCCTTGGCATTTTCAGAAAACTTGTTTCAAATCGAAGCCGTTGATAAACTGACACTCTTTCAAAATTAGAAAATTCATGAAGAATATGTAAAGAACCATACTTCAGAAAAAAAACGACTAGATTGACGAAATGTCTCATACTGATTTTTATTGGATCGATAAAAGTTGTTATCGAGTTTTGAACGATTTTACAGCGATTTTCCCGAAGAATACATACTTTTCAAAACGATTGAATACGATATCCCTTACACTTGTGGAGCAGTATACAGGGTGATTTTTTTAAGTGTTTCAATAGAAGTGTTCGGGGAAGGAATTTTAATAAAAATTCCAGATTTTGCATTGCTGTTTAAGACCATATGATCTTGAGTTGTGAAATATTTTCAAGCAAAATCTACTTCCGGTTCTACCGGAAACGAATGTGAACTTCGTTATTTCAAATGTAACACCCTGTATATTTAGACATATTTTAATTCTTCGTTCAATTCTACACTGATTTCAGGTATAATATACGCAACCTCACAAGCGATTGTGGAGTTATAGCCCAATTGGCAAATTATTCGTCAGAAAGATTGTCACAAAGGCTGTTGCTGTTGCTGCTATAACTTATGAGGAAATTTCATACAGGGATTCTGAAACAGAGCTTCAAAGTGAGCCTTGATAAAACTATGAAATCTGCTTTTTTTCAAATAGCAACCATATAATTTTGTTCTTCTAATCGATTGTTCGTCAAAAACTAGTTAGAGTATGTCTAAAATTTCATGCCTTTAAATACAGTAGTTTTGACGTTATTGAAGAAAATTCGAAATTCAGGAATAAAGTCAGGTTTCTTATTCTAGAAATGGATTTGTTCAGATAATTTTCAAGTAGGCCTAGTCAAAAGTAAATACATCAATTAATTTTTAATGCATTGTTAAGAATTATCCTTCGTAATACTTATTGTTTCATTAATCGGGGACAATGCAGAATCGGAATTTTGTTAACAGTAATGTATGAAATATGTTCTTCATTCAACCATTCTCCAGACCTGACGTTCTTTCATTTTCATCTATGGGGTACTATAAAATGGTATAAAATGGGAGGTTTATATAAATACCAGTCATTCAAGGAACAAAATTGAAGTTAGGGTGCGGGTTGTACTGCAGGAATTATCACCTGAACACCTAACAGTAGGTGGTCGTAGAAGAATTAATAAATTTGAAAATTTATTTGAATAGCATTTATTTAATTTTCGTTGGTTGTTAAGAGAATTAATGTGGAAGTTTTGGACTGAATTTTTTGTGAGAATGACAGTTCCTACCATAGCCTACGAAAAAAACGAAAGTACCAATTAATTCTACTGAAAACTGTCTTTGGTCGTAAAATTGAATTTAATTCAACAACTGATTTTGAAGGCATGAATTGTTTGGCATACTTCAATTAGTTTTCGATGAGCAATCGATTATAAGAACAAAATTACATGGTTGTCATTTGAAAAAAAGGAGATTTCAGTGTTTGAATAAGGCTCACTTTGAAGCTTTGTTTCGGACATCCTGTATGAAATTTCCTCATAAGTTATAGCAGCAACAGCAACAGCACACTTTATTCCATTCCACTGTTGCGGAAAAAAAATTTTACAATTAGAGATTTTGAAGATATGAACACTAATTTGTGACAATCTTTATGATGAATAATTTGACATTTGGGCTATAACTCAACAATCGCTTGTGAGGTTGAGCATATTATACCTGAAATTAGTGAAGAATAGAACTAAGAATCAAAATATGTCTAAATATACAGGGTGTTACATTTGAAATAACGAAGTTCACATTCGTTTCAGGTAGAACCGGAAGTAGGTTTTGCTTGAAACCATTTTACAAATCAAGATCATGTGGTATAAAACAACAATACCAAATCCGGAATTTATATTAAAATTCCTTCCCCGAAAACTTCGAATGAAACACTTAAAAAAATCACCCTGTATATGGACAGTCCAATCGACTCAAATATGTTATAATTTTAGCATTTTTCTTGTTTTTATGATTTTTTCTTGAATGGATTTCCCATATCTATCAATCATCAATATCATCAGTTGACAGTAACGTTTAACATTGAAATTTTACGCTAGAGGAGTTGCGGATCATCTTTTAATAGGAATGGAACATAATAATAGCGAAAGCAAATTAGTTACTTTACGCTACACATTTTCAACCAGAGTAGCTTCTCCTTCAAAATCTCAATAACAACAGGAATTCAGTCCATTCACTAGAAGGTTATGAAATTCTAATTCATCAATGAGCTATGAAATTACTTGCTGCCGTTCGTTCCACTACAAAAAATCTGAGAATTATGTATATTGTCGTCATTTTATCTTCTTGCAGCAGCTCATTACCCAAAGTGAATATTGAAATCTTTCGAAATTCGCAATAATACGTGGATATATAGCTTTCGTATTTACAATCTGCATTGTCTTGTAAATTTGTATACCTGTCTTGTCCCAGGAGATTGAAGCATTAATTTCAAGTGCACATTTCTTTGTGCATATTTCGCAAAATGCATTACCCATTGAGGATAGAAACACGATAAACATCGTCACTAGGGTGGAAAAAGAGGACAAAGCCATAATTGTAAACTACTATGCCGTGTGTAACGTGAACAAACAAGATAAGTAAGAATAATTACTCACGTTGTAGGCTCATCGAGGAATAAAATAGGAGGATTGCTCAAGAGCTCAAAAGCAACAGCCAATCTTTTCTTTTGACCTCCAGATAAGCGCGAAGTCATGGTATTGTGACAAGCGTCAAGTCCTAATAGTTCGAGTATTTCGTCCACCTGAAAAATATATAAATGAAACCAACGTTTTCAATGATGAATTATATGATTTGAGATTGAAAATATGGGCTACACTCGAATAATAATTGAAGTCTTGACTGGAATGGCTCAATTTCATCCCAAATTCACAATGTGCAGGATAGGCATTGTTTACCAATGAGGGGGTTTTCAAAACTGCATGGTGTACCAAGTTCGATGGGCGAGAACTGGACCTATCTGAAATCTGAAAATTGCGATAATGAAATTGTTTCACAGTATCACTGTATAGGGAATGAAAAAAATTTTTTTTTTCACGAATTCGATAAGTATCCAATTGTGAATACATTCGTCTTCAAATCGTTGCATTCGTCATTGTACTTTCCAAAATATCGAGAAAAAACTGAAAGGAAAAAGGGAGATGAGAGTTTTCGGTATTATCTTTGTTATTTCTAATCTACATATTTTAAGCCGGAACCGTTTTCACATTTCTGTAGTCGAAGGCAGTGAAAATATTGTTAATTCTTAGAATTTTGAAAAATTTTTCACAGGGTGTTGCAAATGTTGGGTCAAAATTATTGATGAAGGTTGGCCTACAACTTTTGTTCTTCAAATAAGGATCCAATTTTTTTTATGATTGCGTTGGATTGTACGAAGAAAAATTATGATGATGTTTGAACATGTTGATACTCCTAAAATTAATAATTCTAGAGTAATTCAGGACTTCCTGATTTCATGCATATCGTCAAATTCATAGAATCTGTTTTAGATCAACAATTATTTTGGTGATAAAAAATAAATTATTCCCGTAACTCACTAGTGACAACCTCTATCTGAATTCATTTATCATTGTTGATATAATAGTATACTCTAAAACAAGTTGCAAAATGAGCTCCTATTCCAACACGAATGCGAAGTTCGAAAACGAGCGACGAACGAGCGAGTTTTCGATAGCATGAGTGTTGGAATTGCCTTCTGCAACGAGTATTAGACGGTATTTTCTCTATTTCAGTCAATTTTTGTGAAATCCTCTCGTAATTCAAATGAAAATTCAGATTAGTGACTTTTGTTTTGTATCTTGGCAGTTGGTGTGACATACGAAATTTGACAGATCACGGAATTTGAATTGATTTGATTCGAAACTTGATTCGATCTGAGGTCAGTACTGACAATCATAAAACAAAAAATATAACTGAAAACAATGCTGTAATGAGTTTCATTACAGCACTACTTTTAGTACTGTAATGAACTCATTACGATACTGAAATAGAGAAAACAGATTTAATGAATTTGACGCTACATACGACATTAAATCAGATAATCCTAAATAACTCAAGAATTATTTATTTCAGGGCCATCAATCTATTTGAACATTATCATATTTTTTCTTCGACCAACCGACGCAATCATAAATAAATTAGGGGTTTAATTTGAAAAACGTTATGATCCAATCTTTATCCCAATTTTTGACCTAGCATTAGGTACACCGTGCCACGAGTTTTGCAAAATTCTAATAATATATGTATAATATTTTCACTGTCTATGGCAACAAAAATATGAAGACGGTTCGTGCTTAAGATATCTAGATTAGAAATAACAAACATAATACCGAATATTCTATCTCCCTTTTTCCTTCAGTTTTTATCGATATTTTGGAAAGTATCTCCACGATTGCTACGATTTGAATACGAATGTATTCAAAATTATAGACTTCATGAAATTCAAGAACAAAAAAACACACAAAAAATTTTGAAATTTTCTTTTTCACTCGCACATAAAGTTGTCAGGCTCCAAAAACATCAGCTCGGTAGATAATTCCACACAATAACATAGTCCCAATTTTCAGATTTAAAATAGGTCCAGTTCTCCAAGAACGCCTTATTTGCCATCGAACTTGTTTTACCCTGTATATATCCTAGAAGGAAACTTAACACAAATTCTAGAGCACTTTTTCATGACTAATTGAAAATTTTCCATCTTCAACAATGATGAATTACTCGCTTGTTCTAACTGGTATTCAAAAATTATTGTAACATTCTTGAGGCAATATTTATTACCAATTCGGATATAATAATACTGGCAACATTCCAGCCAGCCATTTTCCAGAAAGGGATTATTGATTTTTCGACTACCTACTGAAAATTCACCATGATATATCATCCATGTATTCTTTCAATTTTTTTTATGCATGCATTTTTCCGCAGTAGATATTTCAGAACTTATAATATTCTTTGATTTTATAACACTTTTCTAATTAGAAAACTATTACTCACAGTTAGATGTATATATCATTAAACATTTTTTCCCTATAGGGAAACTAAAGTAGTGCTGTTATGAAACTCATAACAGCATCACACATCAATTTTCGAATCAAATCAATTGGAATTCCGTGATCTCTCATATTCAGTAATTGCCAAGATACAAAACAAAAGTCAGTCATCTGAATATTTTTTCAAATGCTTGAAATGCGTTGTTTAGTACAGAGTAAAGAGGAAAACAATATCTGGTCCATCACATTATAACCAAAGATTATAAAGTATACTCTATAATATTTGATTATAACATGAACAGATGGATGGTCGAATAATAGTTGAAGCCAGAAAGACATTACATAATTCAAGACAGTGAATTGCAAAACTCAGTGCAACAATATATGAAAATATAATTCAAAATCGTTACAATTCATGTTGGGTCAATCGAGTGTTGAATTGAAACAGGTCTCTCACCTTCAGCCGATGAATTAGTATTGTGTATGGTTTCGTTTTTGCGTTCTTATTTCGCTGATTTGAATGCATGAAATTCAAAATCGCAGTAGACTCTTATTTCGATTTCGAAGAATATTTATGACTTTTTGATATCTTACTGAAATGTTACAAGTCATATAAATCTCCGTATCAACTTTCATCAACATACATTTTTCGATAATGAAATATTATTGCGAAACAAAAGACAAGACATGATGAAATTAGAGCAGAATGTATGTTAACGGGGCTGAAAAAATTCGATGGCCTATTAGAAGTATGGCCAGAAACATCATTCATTTTCTCTGAGACAAAATTATTTTTCGCGTTGACGACAAAAAACGCAAAATATTACATTTGAATAGAAACTGGCTTTGTTGCACATCTTTCTATGAGATATAGTATTTTCAACGCAATAATCAACTGTGTGATATAATTGAAGCAACTATTAACTAATGAACTTCGTAGGAACAACTGAAAGTATAGGAAGGGGGACTGCAATTTAAACATAATTGCTTCAATTTCTTTTACTTCAAAATGATATAGAACTTTCCGAGGAAAAGAGCTATATGGCAGGAAAAATACATATGTAATAGTTTCAATATCACATTCTATGTATCCATGTCCACATTTACCTGAAATTAATAAATTTGAAACATTTCAAGCTGCTACATGTGCCGATGAGTTCAAGTTTTTCCCCACAGTTTTAATTTCTTCGATTTGTTCAACAGGAAAAGAATCATTGGATGTAACGAACAAACAAAATATGTTGCTGCAGAAAGTATTCATCCTTTTACAATGCCTTTTCTCCGCATTAGAATTGTAGTACATGTATGGGGTAACATACATTATAAAAAAACTTTTTAGGAAAATGAAATTATCAATAATGAGAAAATGGCAGCTCGAGGAATTGCTCCCTGATTCACTCAACCAAAATAGAGGGACATATTGAATATACAGGGTGATCCACGGTCGATTGAAAGTTAGACGTTCACGGAGAACGGAAAGCAAGTATTTATAGATATCTTATCGATCTGAAATATTTTCATGGCTGCGGTATTGCTGCTTTATCAAAAAGTGGTAACTTCTTTGGTATCTCAAATGTCACACCCTGTATATTATTGCATTTTTTCATTCATCGTAGTTACCCGGTTATTTTGTTATCACTTTCTCATACTCAGCTTGAGCGATTTCTGAGGACTTAAATGATTTCCTCTTTTTTTGTACAAAACAAAGCTTGGGTTGAACATCCATAACTTTTATAATATGAATCTGAATGAGCTGAAATTTCGTGTGCAGAATGCCAAGATCCTGATCAGCATGCAAATGTTACGATATTTCGTAACACCTGCATGATGATTATTCATCTGTTCTCATTTGGCAAACCAAATTTTCAATGAATTATTTCTTTTCGTTCTCTGTAAACGTCTAAAGTACCATCGACCATGGATCACCCTGTATGTATATATGAGCGAATAACGACAATAAATAACGTGCCAGAAATCCAATTCTCATGTGAAGAGAAAATATGGGACGAGAAGTAGAATAAGTAAAAGGCGTGGTAAGAAATGTTCATTCTATTCATTTGGATTTGTTCAGCTAGTGTATCTTGAAAAATTCTCATCAATAGATGATAAATGGTTCAGGTTTATTCAGAAATAGATGCATTCGCAAATCAGAAAGGAGTAAGAAGGAAAGCTTATCTTTGAAATAGCAGGGAATTTATGAAGTGAAAGGAGAAAGCTGCGAAAAATAAAAATCAGTTTATCACGATTTCAAGAAAAAAAAAAGTTCAATGGTAAAATATTAGGTGATGAGAAGATCTGCTTCTTTTGTTTCTAAACATTTTCATTTGACCTTCAGATTCATGCAGGAATTTTGAATAACCTAGTTTTCTTTTCTTTTAGTTTCTCAAAAATAACTTTTTTCACGAAATTTAAAAAAAAACTAAGTTTTCATTCACAAAACACACTGCAATTTTCTTGTTTTTCATTTCTTATTCTGATTCAATATGAAAGAGGCCACCTAATTGTGAACGTTTTGTTCGTTGAAATTTCTCTCGAATTTCTTCAGGATGATACAGGTAGATTCATATTTTTTTTTGTTGGCGAAAGGTAATTAGTACCTAATTGCACACCTCTCAGAAATAAATTAAATTATTGAGAGCTTCTCACATCCTGTTTCCGTACCATTAGAATTACTCATGTCAGAATTTAATGAATGGGTGTCAGAACGGTAGCTCATAAAGAGTACTTGGAAACGTGAGTTTGGGCTCATCGATAACTTGTAAATATAAATTTCAAGGAAAAAGTCCCGAAGTCATGAGAACCACTTTCAATTTGGAATTACGACATGGTTTGATTATTGTTACATACAATTTTGATTAATAGGAGTACATGAGATAATTTTATGTTGAAACTTTTTTGTTTCATTGCATTTTATCTGAATTTGTATGTACGTGAATTGAAAAAAAATTTAAAAATATGATTAGTACAAGAACAAATCATTCGATTGGTATATAATTCAACCCATCAACTCATTTAAAGCAATATTTTATGATATTTTGACTGTTTGATTCGTTTCGATCATTTCTTTTCATCTTTTGGTCATTGAAGGAGAATCGAACAAACTTCGAATTTTAAAAATTCAAGTTTACAAAATTCGCGCCACAAATTTGGCTCGGCAACACGCTGGATTTCGGTGAAATTTTCGTAGCAAGGGAACATAGCAAGGATAGGCTACCTACACTCCTTATCCGTCTATGACCAATACGCACAACTCCTTAATTCTCGTCCATTACCAATGCAGACAAATGAAGAGGATATACACTTTTTCCAAGTGTATTTTAGAAATTGTCAAGTGTATTTCATATTAGTCACTTCAATTTCAGAAAGCGTCAATGGAATTCCAGATTGCTCAATTGAATTTCATTAGAAATTTCCTGAAATACAATTGACTAGTCTGGATACAAGTAATGTTCTCTGAATGTCAATTGACGATTTCTGGATTACGATTGGAAATGATGTAAACATCGAGGAGACAAACAAACAGAGCAAAGAAAGAAGCGGAAATCAATTATAAGTAATCGTTGGAGAAAGGAGGAGAAGCTGAGTGATAGTACTAAGTAGTTGCTGAAAAAAAAGGAAGAAATCTACCAGACAAACATCAAAACAATACCACTCAGCTGAGGAAAATCAACAAAGAAATATCAAAGGCTATCCGAAGAGATGCAAGGCTACACAGAACAGAGGAAATACCTAGGGTGATGAAGGAAGATAAGGAAATGAAAGTGCTTAGGAAGAAAATGTCCGAGGGTAAAAAAATTGGCGTTGGCATTCTCATAATAGAAAACTAGGGATCGGCAGACATCCCAGAAATCATTTAAGATGAAATAAACAAGGGTGAACCAACAGACCCCTTTCTTACACAAACGAGAGTCAGGCAAGGTTGTGTACAGGGTGAGCAAAATTGGTGATACCTGAACTACAACTTTTTAACCGTGAGAGATAGAGGAAAATGAATGACACGTCACGGTGCTCTTTTTTAGATAAACTGATAATGTCATCAACTGCATTCCTTTATCTTCTTTTGTTTTCGAGTTATAGGCCAAAATTGAAATTTGGACGATTTCAACTTTGGCCATTATCTTCGTTTCTGTTTGTGCTGGGAGGTTGAAAGTTAGACATTTTATATGCACTGTTTTCATAGCAATCCAGTAGCGTACTATAACATATAGTTGTGTTTTTTCTTATGGAAACAATGGTTTGAAATGGCTTAGAAAGATTCATCATTTTTTCCCTTTTCAGAAATATATCATACATCATAAATCGCCCTCAGATTCATTCAGATATCATGAAAAATATAGTTTGTATGTGAAATTTTAATTATTGATTATTAAGTAGGCTGAATCACAGAATTATATACGCATAGTGTCATTATTATTTTGCCATTGAATATTTGAATCAATTCCCCGTGGTTTGATCTCTGTTCAGAACATTTGTGAATTTTTACAATTCGAAGTCATTACTGCCGGCAATATCTACGAAAAATATGATATGTTAAAATGTTTTATTATAGCGACAATAATGACTTCGAGTTGACAGTTGTTCTGAACAGAGATCAAACTACGGAGAATTGATTCAAGTTTTCAATCGCAAAATAATAATGACACCATGCGCAGAGGCATATCTTTCTGCGATTCAGCCTACTTAATACTCAATAACTCAAATTTCACATACAAATTATATTTTTCATGATATCTGAAGGCGATGTATATTTCTGAAACGAAAAAAGATTGCTATTCTTTCTAAGCCATTTCACACTATTGTTTCAATAAAAAAAACAAAACTTTATGTTTTAGCTCAGGGAGGAAACCTCTTGGAAAAAACAAAATACGCTACTGGATTGCTATGAAAAAAGTGATTGTACAATGTTTTCATTTCAACATCCTAGCACAAAGAGAAACGTTGATAATGGCTAAAAAAGACTACCGCCTCTTTCTCCCACGGTTGACAACTTGTAGCTTAATTATCACCAATATTGCCCACCCTGTACTTGCCGCAATCCTTTTCAACATTTTTGTATCTGCGGTTGCCATTACGGTAAACAACAAGCTGAATGAACGCGGTATAGCACGCAAGTACCGATTTGACGGTGGCCTCTGTAATATCAGAAAACTCAGAGCCAGGACTAGCAGATTTACAATATGCTGATGATTGCGGTTTGTTAGCCGAGACGTCAGAGGAGCTGCAGATCATCCTATGCCCTCAGTGCAAGAGGATGTGAACTGAACATGTTTATTCAAGGCAACAGTAGATCACTTCAACTACCTTGGCAGCATAGTGAACAATAAGGGAAACATTGATGAAGAAATCCGCAACTGCATGTTTCTGGAGACTAAGAAGCAGATTTTTTGATAATCATGACCTTTCTTTATCCACCAAGGTCGATGATAGGTATTCCAGCTTTAACATATAGCTGTGAGACATAGGTGCCATACAGGAGACACAAAAAAGCTCTGGAGGGACTTCAACAAAGCGATATTTTCTCTAATTCAGTGACTTTTGTATTGTATGTTAGCAGTTGGTGTGACTGTAATTTAACAAAATACGGAATTTGAATTGACTTGATTTGAAAATTGAGAGGATCTGAGGTCAGAACTGACAACCACAAAACGAAATAATAGCTGAAAATAATGATATAATGAGTTTCATTACAACACTACTTTTAGTATTGTAATGAATTAATTAAGATACTGAAATAGACAAAATTAAATAAATTTCTCTATTTTAGCGACCTTTCGTCTGCAATAGTATATTTTAAAACAAGTTGCAGAATGAGCTCCTATTCCAACACTCATGCTATCGAAAACTCGATCCTTCGTCGCTCGTTTTCGAATTTCGCATTCGGGTTGGAATTGCCTTCTGCAACGAGTATTAGACGATATTTTCTCTACTTCAGTCAATTTTTGTGAAATACTTCCGAAATTCAAATGAAAATTCAGGTTAGTGACTTTTATATTTCATCTTGGCAGTTGGTGTGACATACGAAATTTGACAGATTACGGAATTTGAATTGATTTGATTCGAAACTTGATTCGATCGGAGGTCAATACTGACAACTACAAAACGAAATATATAACTGAAAACAATGCTGTAATGAGTTTCATTACAGCACTACTTTTAGTACTGTAATGAACTCATTACGATACTGAAATAGGGAAAAGGCTTTTTTAACTCACCTGCTGCCCCTTATAGGCATGCGTAACACTATATCCCAATTTCAAATTGGCAGCGAATGTCATGGATTCATTTACGGTCAAATTCAACCTCAGCTCCTCGTCTTGTGGTATATAAGCTGAGAGTTTTCTGAAACGTGGACTATTTGTGCGGACCACATCGTTGTATCTCACTTCTCCAGAACTTCCTCGTGCTCTGAAAAAAAAAAATCATCAAACAAAATTCTTTCGTCAGAGTCAATTCATAATATTAACTAAGGAAACAGATTGTTTCGGTTTGTAGTATTGAATTTATTCATTCGCTTATTCAATATACACAAGTATCAATATATAGGAAACATTCAGATTAAAACAAAAAAGTATGAAAAATATAAATTCTAGGATGAAAGAAACAAGAACAAAATAACAGTACCTAAAAAGTCCACAATATGTTCACATTACGACTCGCCAAAATTTTTGAATGAATGTATGAAACGAAATAATTCATTTAATGGCCTCAATTGGATCAACTGAAGTCGTCTAGGGTTATCCTCACGGTAATGTAGAATATTATATTGTTTCTTGTTTTGATCAAAATTATATTTTGACTTTTCAGTCTTGTGTTCCTTGTATTTGAAATAAATATACCACTTTCAATGGTATTAAATTTTTGATCGACATTATATAAAACCTTGGTTTTTTGTTCGGTCGAATTCATCTTGTAATTATTTAAATTCGTTTAGTATGAAAAATTTTCAACAAAGTTCATTATTTTGCCATCGCTTATTTCAATTTTTAGTTTTATCTCACAAACGTTCAAGTCATAATGATTCGTGAACATTGAAGGACAATTATTTTTTGAAGTAAGCTCTTGAACGAAAAAGAAGGTCTTGCAATATTCGAAGATTTCATCTTATTTTCATCAACGGTCCCAACACTTTTTAAGTTACTCAGAAGTCGACATACTTGAAGAAAGATTGTTTTTTTCTGGGGCTCTTGCATTTTTTGGTGAGACACTTAATATCTGTTTAGTTCAACGTTCTACTCCTAATTCGAAACGAATATATTGAAAACCATCTTGATTTTTTTTATGACCCGTTTAAAAAAGTGACTATCCTATCGATTCAACAAGTATTTCAAATATATATGAAATTTCGCTAGGAACAGATGAATTTTTTCGAAGAATTTCTTGATAAACCAAAAAGTAAAATTTACAGTGTTGATTTTTTGAAACATTTTCGAGACTTGATACAGAAACACGAGATTTCTCAAAGGCATAGATCAGTGTGTTTGTAATTAAAGCAACTTGGATTTTTATTAAGTTTTTTATCGATTAGAGCAAAAGTTATTCAGCGAAGGTCTTTCTAAATGATTGAAGGATAAACCTTGACATCTAACTTAAGTTCAAGATATAATTATAGGAATGTGAAGAATATATGCATAAGCCTTTCACGTGTTTCGATTCAGTTGACTATCATTAATTTCAATCCATTCTAGCAACTTGCAGTGAAAGGGTATAATATGCTACGTTTTCGCTCAACAATTTGAAATTTCACCCGTAGTAACATGAATTCGAGGCTCTAAATTATTCCGATATTCGAAGGTCGATCGAATTGACATAAACCTACAAACTTTTCGTACCATAACAAGGCTCTAGATGGAACATTTGGATTCTGAATCCATGAATGGGTCAAGTTTGTTCGTTACTCAATATGCATTTTGATGAACACAAGATGAATTACAATAATTCAGATTTGAATATTCGACATTGAATTCGAAATTATGCACGTTTGTATTTATATAGTCATTAGGAAGGATAATATCAGTTCATTCTTAACATAGAAATTGGAACATTATCTAGAAATTTATGAAATCAATGAATGCATATAGCATAAAGTATACAGGGTGTTTCCTTAACATGCGGCAAAAATTCAGGGGGCTGTTCCTTGGACTATTCTAAGAATATTCTGTCCTTTGATGATTTTTGAAAAACCTCTTTGTTTCGAAGATACAGGGCAAACAAAATTTTAGATAATAACATTTTATTATGAAAAATTACATGAAAATTTAACTTAACCTACAAAAACTGTTGAAAATGACCACCTCCAGCCAGCATACAAGCATCCAATCTTCTCCTCATTGACTGCCGAACCCTTTCAAAAACACCAGGATCATTTCTTATTAAGTTACACCCAGCAATGATCCGATTTCGCAAGTCTTCCACATTTTCTACTGGAGTGGTATAAACTAATGATTTTAGATGGCCCCATAGGAAATAATCTAAGGGGTTTAAGTCCGGGGAACGAGCAGGCCATAAATGAGGTCCACCTCTTCCAATCCAGCGATCTCCGTATGTTAATGTTAAAAACTCACGAGCAACCAAACTAAAATGCGCTGGTGCACCATCGTGCATAAACCACATTGCATGTCTTATTGCCAATGGTACATTCTGCAAAAACAGAGGTAACAAGATAAAATGTTAATTGCTAATACATCACAAAACGAATTCAAATGAAAACCGTGTTTAATCTGTATTCCTTTACCATCTGAACTTATCAATTTTAAGTCAAAAAACTGGCCGTTTTTTATAGTTGTCAAACACATTTAAAAATAAATTGTACCTACTTAGTAAACACAGTGCGGTACGCATTTTTATTTATACTATTATCAATTTTAAAAATATGAAAAATGTTGTTCGCCCTGTATCTTCGAAACAAAGAGGTTTTTCCAAAAACATCAAAGGAATTGATGAATTTTTGCCGCATGTTTAGGAAACACCCTGTATAGGAGATGCTCAAATTCGATTTATTTATTCTTTTATTGGTACATCCTCCTCGTTCGACAATTCAAGATATTTAAATTTGACCTACTGTGAACTAGATCTGAGGTGAATCTGTCTCATCTTGAATGATATATTTTCTACGCTTGATCAATTTGTCAGCGACTATTTGAAATGTTCGTCCTGTCAGCAAAAATATATGCATGGGAAGTTTGTGTTGTTTGAAATAATTGAAAAAAATTGAACGCAACTAGAAAGAAATCTTGAGAAGAGGGGTCATTTTCGAACTTACTAAAACTACCCAAAAATTCCTAGAACTAAATTTAATGAAACAAGTTCGATACTCTGATATTTCAACAGATCCTCGATATTTTCTGTACAGAGTTTTGAGAGATCTAGGTTTACGATTTTCCTTCTAGAAACAAAGAAGATTTAAGCTTATTGAGTGAAAGTTGAAGACGCTGTTATTTCAGTTGCTTTCATCTCTTATGACAGCCACTTTCATAAATTGTGTGTCGTATTTTAATCATACGTGAATCATTTGATGTACAGGGTGATTCATTTATCTTGGTAACCCCAATTAATTCTGTGAATGGCGCTTTTAACACATAATATAACAAAATAAAAGAAAATTAAGATATTTCGAAACGGTTTGGTGTGTTCACGAAAATATAGCAAAGGACACCTTTTGAATTTCTTAAATATTAAGTCCAGAAATACATGAAACAAGTAGAATCAAGCAATTTTTGGGATACCCTGTACCCTAACTTTCTTCTTCTTTTTGTTTCACCTGATGTATTTCTGCATCTTGAAAAAACTCTCCGTACTACTAAATCTTAAAGGTAACTATTAATTTTCAATAAAGACAATTTTCTCAATTTTTAAAGCTGATAAGAAGCATCGCTTGGGTTTTTACCGAGGTTTTGACCCATAACCTGTTTGATTCATTTTTTGATTGTATCGGAATGATTCTGAATTTATCACAAACGATACTGTTTGCGGTTAAAAAAAATGAACAAGTACTTATGTATAAGGTAATGGAACTCAAAAATTTTATTGTGAGAGGTAGGTGAAGTGAAAAATAATTTTTATTATTTAGAAGGACTGCATTTCGAATAGGTCCATTGTTCTCCAAATCGAAAACTGACGAAGTTAAAATTCGAGCATAAGCTACATGGTTCAGATGATGGTGGGTAAATACAATAATATTGTATTTTTTTCTTTGTTTCTTATGAAAAAATAATTTGAATTTGAATAGAGGAGAAATGAGCGAAAATGAATGAAAACGTGTTTATTGCAACATTACGTGAATATTTCATGGTGGATCAAAATAATGGAGGTGAATATGCATATAGGAAAATTAAGAACAATGGAGAAATAAACTGGCAGGTGGATGAAAAATGACAAAGGCCAAGACCATTCACCAAAAACGCATTCACAAATCTAAAAATAACCCTTCCTTCAAATAAGAGATTAGTCGAACTTGGAGCAAAGTGTGAGCATGTTTTCTACCACCATGAAATGTTTGTGAACTCATTCCGAAAATGAACACTTCAGTGACTTATTCATATATGGTTTCATTCATTGAAAACTAGTAATTCTGTTCGTTTTCACTCAGGAGACGTCTAGTGAATATATCAAATCTACAACATTTCGGAAATATATCTGGAAGAACAAAAAATTTGTAAAAATTGTACTGTGATTTTTAATCACACTGAAACTAAATAGCATTCTCGAATTAATATTCTGAGGCTCGGGTATTTCATTTTACCAAATCAATTCGGAATCGTAGTGAGTTTATTAAAGTACTAAAGGTACAGCTGTAATAAGGTACCTCATTTCTCATTGTTTTCAGTTATATTTCTCATTTTGTGGTTGTCTATACTGACATCCGAGCATATCAATTCTCAAATCAAATCAATTCAAATTCTGTAATCTGTGAATATTCATCATAGTCTAATAACTCTTAATGAAAAAGCAAGTCGTTATGAATTTCAACAACTTGAGATAGATATTTATTAATTATGTTGAAACACGTGGATTTTTTTATTCAATCAAAGCCGGAAAACGCGAAGGGTACCGAACCTTACATTATAGGAAAGAATAAATTTGTCCACACGTGGCAACCATACGCGTTCAAGAATCCGACAATTTTCGGTCAGTTATTTAATTGAATATGAATAAAACATTTGGTATAATTTTTTTTTTCATCATGATCAGGATCAGCCCCAAACCGATAAAATTATTATCATTTAATTATCTCATGATTAAAATCAAGTTGCGTGAACGACAACTCCATAATATTCATGAGAAGCTTTATTGGTTGCGTTTATGAATCGACTTGATAATTATTGGTTAAACAAAAACAAACCTTCATGTACGCTGAAGATCATTGTTCGATGATAAATACCTAATTTGTTTGTTTGACACATTTCCGAAAATATGTGAGAATTAAACAAATGCTAATGGCCTCTTCAATGAAGGAGAGTTCAATCAACCGAGATAACTACTCCAACTATCATATCACGTATATTTTTCTCTGAGTTCTTTGTGAGAGCTCCTCACTCATTTCATTCTTGTGTGAAAAATGGTTTTTATACATGAAAAAATCTTCTTTCAACAACTATTCCAACGTTTTTTCCAGTGCAAGAGTAGAAACCTAATTCTAATATAAGATCGAATAGTAATTAAAGTATGACAAAGTTGATGATCAAGTCTTTGTATTGTAATTTCACATCAAAGTTCATCTGGCTCTAAAAATATTTTTCCCTGATTTTGAAGATACCCTCTCATAATATTTCAATTATAAGAAAAAAATAACACTTGATCAATATAGTACACAAATTCCTGGATTTATTCAATTCACAAAACTGAATACAAAACTCTAATTTTTGTGCAGGAAATTTAGTAAAGCAATACAGGGTGAGTCGGGAGGAACGGTCCAAACTTCAGGTGTGTATTCTATAGGTCGAAATAATTTAAAAGAACTAATATGTTGTTATCCGATTTTCATTTGTTTTCATACTATAGAGTCATCATGAAAAACAACATTTTCTGTATTGAAATGTTTTTATTAATAGCATTATTTTAATAAATGCTCAAAAATTATGCTATAAACCTCCGAACATATTCAACTTCGTCCGCGAAATGACGATTCAACACTTGTTCCATTTGTTTGGTTTGTGAAAATAAATTCTCATCCAAAGATTATGTTTATTCAATTCTTTTTTCTAATTTCGATTTCTAAATCTAATGATGTTAATCTGAGGTAATGCTCCCTTTTTGTACTTTTATCAGCGGCAACATCTATTCCATTTTTTGTTTTTGTAATATTCAGTTTGGGATTGGTCTTTTCTCCTAAATTTCTAGGTGTACATTTTGAATGTACCAATGGCTGTGGTTAAATACAACTGCAGATGTCTATTTCAGGTCGAATGAAACGATTTCAGTTATGCCAACATGCAGCATTTCACCTAAAGTCTCCTTTACGTAAAGTCCCATTCAATTTCAATATGAAATTGGGTGGACTTTTGAAGTGGGCTTTAGTTTAAAGAGTACTCTGACTAAAGTTTATTTCAGGGGTTCATTATGAAACCGGCATTTAAGCTCTTGATCCGATTGCCAGCCCATTTCAAACAACCAGTTTGCAGTTTTAGAAATAAAGAAAAAGAAGAAAGATTCTAGAGCTATTATCGATATTTCGCAAATTCGAAGGAAATTAGGAGCGCTTTTTCCTCTTATATATATTTATATATATTCTTATGAAAAAGAGAGCTAAAATAATACAATAAATGTTGAAACAAAAAGAACCTAAGCTGAGGTAAAAACAGAACAGGGTATCATAACATTCTTCGTATGATACTATAGAATCATACGATACTATCATCACTAGTATCATACGATACTATACAGCCAGGGGAAAAAAACCTCAGCCGAAAAAACCTGTCTCCCCGTAAACAAAATAACATAAAATATCAAATATCAGGAAAATCTTGAAAGACATCAGTGTGATCATCAGTGCTATCCGTCGCTACTTAAAAAAACATCAACATTGAGATTTTCTGGCCAAATAATGTTCGGAGGTTTATAAATATTTATGACAGAAATGTCACAAAATTTGAAAGAAATGAAAAAAAACTCCATCAATTTCCCCATTCCGAATGTGTTGAAAGTTACGAAACTGATAATTTCTCAACATAACAAGCTGAACTTGTGAAAAATCAATTAATACATAATCTTTCAACTGTCCTCTTTCACGAGGATTTTTTTCTGTTGCCTTGTGGGTTTCTTGCAGAAGAATCACTTCGATATCATGATCATCAGCTAATTTGGAGACGTAATCACACTTGTCTCTCGAAATTCCTTCGATATTCAAATTCAAAATCCACAAATTCTTGCTCTCTGATCGTGAGGGTTTTTTCAAACCGGATACGACCTTCCAAGTGATGACTTTTCGGCACTTCAGATGTTTGAAGACCGCTACGGGACCCCAATGAAAGGCAATCATCTCCCATAGATAAACCAAACATGTTATAACACAAGAAAACAGAATATTTTTCAGGACCAAGAACTATGACATATTACGAGAATTGTCATTCTCTTAAAGAGAAGCCAGACTCGGAAAAAAATAATAATGAATTCATAGACACACTCTGCATCGCCGAATCGTGTCGTTTCAATTGAATGGGTCATGACGGACATAAATAATTCGAAGGCTAGTTCTTAATTTTTCATACATATAAACAACGAACGTCTCATCACAGATGAACTAGGTATTGATGGAATTCGAATATATTCACACATTCAGTTCATTACCATAATAGTTAGCACTTGATAATGGGTCCAGGTCGATTCAGGCCACGGTCAATGAAATAAGAGTGCAACATCGTTCGCCTTCAAAAGAAACAGAAAGGAGATCTATGAACAATTATGGATTGGGTAAGAGTTCATACAAAATTTCAGCAATTATGGGGAACGAGATATTATCAGGAATTGGGAAATATCTACAAAATCTGCCGAAATCACGTTCCGGATGAATAATAGTCGAATAAGAAATCGTGGTAGCTGCGCAAATTTCGTTAAAATTCGTAGATTCACTTTCGAACTAATGTTTGTAAAGTTAGCCCAGCAAAAATTGTATTCCAATGACTGAAAAAATTTATACTACACTTGTACTCAGTTGTGCAGATCCAATACCCCTGTGTCATTTCCTGGATGAAATTAAAAAAACAAAAAAGCACAAAATTTTCGCTTTTTTCTTACCACAAATAAATGAAAAAATGTGGGGTACATTCGTGGTGTCCAATGCCATGAATATTATGCCGAAATTTTTCGATTAATTACGAAAATGCAAGAAAAGTCAGCTCTGTTTTTCTGTATTTATCCACAAAAAATGTTTTTTGTACAACCGGCAGCAAAAAGAACACTTTTAATGCAGCAAACAATATTAAAATTGATTGTTAATGTGGAAGCGCGTTGAAAATATTTTTGAAATAAGTCATGAAAATATTTTTAGAACTCCATTTCCTTATGATGAAATCAGACCAGAAAAATTCAGCAATTGCTAATTTTTATCATAAATTTTTAACAATAACTACTTATGAACATCTTAAAACTAGAATAATTACTGACATTAATGCCCTGTGACGTTAGGGAGCTTTGCAAAACATTATTGAATCAGTACTTGTAGAAACCGAAAGTACAATATTGGATGATGATAATCTAAAATCTGTTGGTTGGAAGAGTTTTTTCAGCAATGACATTTCTATATGCAATGGAATGATCAACAAAGCCCTCGGCTACCGTCGTAAACTTCCATCCACCATGTTTTTTCATATCCCGTAATATTTGCTCCTGGAGAGGATTTTTCCAAATGTATTAATACCCGCTGGATTGGCATTTATTATTCATGTTTCTCAGGAAAAAACGAAGACGTTTGATGACAGAAGGGTGCAGTGGAAAGTACTTTTCTCATTTGTTAGTGTTCATAACGTTGGCAACGTTTGCCATTCACAACAATTTTTTGATTATATGAATATCAAAATACAATTTGATGTTTATCATCATTGCAAATTTGCCCATTTCATTATCGAAAAGAGCAGTTATACAAAAAATATTGTATGGTATTTGTGTTAAAAGTGATTTTATTTTGTTCGTGAAATTGTTCAATTTGCTCCGCTCATTTCACAAACTTTTTCACTCACAAAATGAAACGTCACTTTCAAAACTCATATCATAAATAACTTCAAATGATTACGTTGCAAATGTGCCAACATTTTCCGGTCAGATTCTTGAAAAAAAACATCAGATTGTTTTTTTTTATACGAAAATAAGAAAAATTTGTAGATTGTGAAAAAATTACCAAACCTGGCAACAGTATGAGTGATGCCGAGCCCTGAAAATTTTTGTTTACAAATTTTGTGTTGTTTTCAGTAATGATAATTTTTCTCTATTTCAGTATCGTAATGATTTCATTACAGTACTGAAAGTTGTGCTGTAAAAAAACTCATTACATTGTTTTAAGTGTATTTAGCGTTTTGATTTGGTCATTACAGATCTCCCATTCTATCAATTTTCAAATCAAATCCATCCGAACTCGGCCATCGGTAAAAAAAAATTTATTTGATTTTCGAGAGCAATCCATCAAACCTGACCGCAATGCAGAAGGCAATTCCAACAGTTAAATTGAGAAGGAGCTCATTATTCAACTTGTTTTAGAATATACTTTCCTCTTATTACATACAATTTTCAAGAAACAACAGAAAGTGTGGTCAATGAATGAGCACGTGTTTAGTACAATACTTTATGTGAAATATGGGACAAAAACGGTTGATATAGTAATATCAAAATAGTATATTCTAAAACAAGTTGCAGAATAAGCTTCTATTCCAACACGAAAGCCTGAGCGTTGGATATGCCTTCTGCAACGAGTATTAGACGATATTTTCACTGAAAACAATGCTGTAATGAGTTTCATTACAGCACTACTTTTGGTACTGTCAGATGTAAATCATTTTTGAATTACCAACTCTACTTCGACCATGAACAATCCTCTACGAAATCCTTTATTGCGTGGTGCGAATTTATAAGTACTTCACCGATTTTAGATTCAATATACAGAAGAGAACCTATTTTCTCAACCTTGTCTAAGCATCATGATTGAGGAGCGTGAGTCTGAAGCCCATAAATGTCATCATTATGAATTTCTGACATATTTCATTCTGAGGAAACCACATCCCTAGTTATGAGGTTAATACATAAATTGAAGGACTCAAATAATCGAAATTGTTCACGATTCTTTCAGAATGTCAATGTTGCTTCGGAATCAGATGAGGACAAATCGGAAATTCAAGTCAGGATTATTTTCCGAAATAATCTTAACATAATAAGAAGATATTCCTCGTGTTTTCCTATAGGATACCAAGGTTTTTCTACTGTAGATCCAGAGAGAACAGTTTTTTAACGAAAGATTGATTGCGAATTCATATCGGTACATCAATTACTCTCTTCATTCTGTTCATTTTCATCCAGAGAACATTAGATTAGCATGTTATAGTTGGCGGTGCATGTGTGGAAAATTAAATAAATTGTTCATTAACTATGGTCATATTAACAGGAAATACATGCGAGACAACAATAGAACATGATTCCTTTATTTCGATAGCATTGAATCATTGTTTCGTGTATGACTCACGTTGCTCTTCATGCAATGACTACTTATCCACCTTATGTTCTCGACGTTTTTTTGTACACATAGAATTCTTTAGATCGAATGGAGTCTTTTTTCTAATGAAATGAAAATTTTGAAACTGTAATAGGTATATGACACAGATTTTCAATCGAAAACAGTATGCTCACGATTGAGACAGATTTTCAGAATTGACTCTTGAGTCGGTTTGAAACGTGCATAATATTCTCCAGCTGCACAAAATATTAGTAAAAAGGTTGTTATTTCATGAAACATTTAGGTACCAATATCTCTTGTAAAGGATTATTGGAATTATTATAGTTGTAATTGTTCTTATTCGTTTTTTGTCTTTGAAATGAAACAAATTCCAATTCCAAATTTCAATCATATAAATTATTTTCAGATACTTAGTTTTTTATATTATGTCAATTGACCAAGAAAAATAATCGATGATGAAATCAAGAACGAAGACATCCCATTAGTATACGTTCCAGTTTTAACCAGAAAACGCCAACCTGAAATAATTACGTTTAACGAATTTTACGTGGAAAGATCAATCAAAGACGGTTTTAATCTTGGAAATATCATAGGAGGTTATCGAGTTACACTCTATCTCCAAAAACGCAATGATTTCAAAATATAACGTAGCATTTAAATTTGAAAACATTTTAATTAACTGAAAACAACTTTGGATATATGTATGTCTTGATCAAGTAGACCAGAAATACCCAACAATTTTTTTTTTATCAAAAATATATCTGACAATGCTGTTTCCACTAAACCTTTTAAAACTCGATTTCCAGTTTCGAAGATAGTGAATAATAATTCAATAAAATTATATTTTTGCGAGATCTACTTCAAGTCAAACTAATTCACAATCAATGTTCAAAATCGACAATATATACAGGGAAAAATTAATGACAGGTTAAGGTGAACTCTTTTAGAGAAACTGATAATACCATTCACTGCATTCTCTATCTTCTTTTGTTTTCGAGTTATAGGCCAAAATTGAAATTTGGGCGATTTCAAATTTGACCATTATCTCCGTTGCTGTTTGTGCTAGGATGTTGAAATGAAAACATTGTACCGGCACTTTTTTCATAGCAATCCAGTAGCGTACTTTGATTTTTCCGAAGAGGTTTCCTTTCTGAGCTATTTCATAAAGTTGTGTTTTTTAATGAAAACAGTAGTTTGAAACGGCTCAGAAAGAATCGCTATTTTTTCCCATTTCAGAAATCTATCATACATCGAACTCAGATTCATTGAGATACATGAAAAATATAGTTTGTGTGTAAAATTTTAATTATTCAGTATTGAGTAGGCTGAATCACAGAATTTGTTATTACGCATAGTGTCATTAATATTTTGCAATTGGATACTTGATTCATTTCTCCGTGGTTTGATCTCTGTTCAGAACAACTGTCAATTCGAAGTCATTATTGCCGCTAAAATGGAACATTTCAACATGTCGTCGGCCTACCTCGTTGACCTGCTAAATCAATTTTTTTAGGATGGAGCAATCTGATAATCAGATGTGTTCTGCCGAACACCCCAACTGAGGTAATAAGAATATACCCTAAAGTTAATTGCTTTCAGCTTCAATGTTGATTAAAGGTCTGTCCTTTTCACTAGTGTGTCTTTTCATAAATCACCGAAATCGTAGCAATTCTTTATTCCTCATTAGGGTTGTTTTTTAGAGGTTGCTTCTTTGAGTGCTTCAACCCTAACGTCTAAAATGAAGACGTTATCCTCCTTTTGCATCGGTCCAGTTAGGTGAGACACAGTATGTGATAGAACAAATATGGTCTCGACTGCCTATGGCGTCATGAAAGCCCGAAATGTTTACCCTCATTAGAAGTGGTACAAGTACAAAAGTGAGGCTCCTCTTACAAACTCAATTTTAAAACGTGTACTGCCGAACACTATCAGATATCGTACTTCTGCTAGTATTTCTCTCGGTTGATGTCTGAACATTTGTCGATTGCTAATATTCTTGCTTGAAGAACACTCATACAAGAGCATAACGACAGTGCACACTTAACGTCAGTTCTTGTATTCGTTTAAGAACTATCTGTTTACCGTTTTACTGTATTTTCTCCAAGATGGTGATCGGTGTGTTTAGGCTCCAATATCTCTCTTGCACAGCATTTAACTTAAGTTTTCCTTTATTGCTTCCTTTCTTGATAATTACGTCACTATGCTCAGAGAGGGCCAGAAGAATCTCTGAGGCTTAATTCTATCATTACCTGTGCATTATTCAGATATTCTGAGGAAGTGCTAATGGGCCACCTTATCAATCACTAGATTTTATAATACTTGAAAGAACAGTCATTCTAACTCTCGTTCATTCATAAACTAGACGTTTCGATTGCCGTTGAATTTTCTATCAGGTGCTTATAAAGAAACAGCTTTCGCGATTATATACTGGTACAAATACTATAACTACTAGTATAATGTGAGTATAAAAGATCCATCTGCTGTTTAGAAAATAAAGAAAATTGTAGGTTCATCATTGACTGCATTATTACTATTTGATTTCTCTTCGAAATCATGGTTGGTACCGTTTCTCCGATAGACTTGTGTGACTGAAGGTGAAGTTCAAGTGAAAGTAATTTCGAATGGATATTCTGCAAATAGACTCCGACACTTCAAGTTGCTGTCAGCTCCGAAGTCACTTGGATGCGAAAAATTAGTTCCAAGGAGAAATTTAATTATTATACATCCATCCGTGTATAAAAATACCGTTATACCTCATAAACATATACCAGCTTCGACAGTTTTTTTTCAGAAGTTACACAACAAATCCATATGCATAATTATTATGGTAAACCGTGTTCGAATCTAGTGTGAAAATGTAATATTTCAAATTTTGATACATTTTATTATTCTCGAGAGATTGAACCGTATAGTGGGCTTTGATTCTTTTCATTATGAAGTTTCAGATTTTTCATATCTGCAAGTCAATAGATACATGGAAATTTCAAGTTCATTCATCAAGTTTCCTGCGAATATGAGGAAATCTCGACATAAATGTTATGTCTCTGTATAATTTTTGGTCCAATGCTTTTACGGATGCATAAATTACGTTTGAAAAACCGTCAAGAAGTAAAGAATAATTTTTTTTTAGATTTCATCATGCAATTCATTTCGATTAAGTAATTCGTATAATCTTTATAAAACATCAATATAATCATTATTGAGAATTTCCAAGGACAGACAAGACCTACCTACGCAAGTTGCCAGTTTTATGGGAAAGTAAGAGTACAGATCTATACGTCGTATATTCATGAACATAAGCTACAATTCTAACAATTTTGCTGATCCGAAGACATACCCAGAGTTGCAGGAACGTCAATCAAACATTATTTTCCATCAAACGGAGTATCCATGGCTACCCCCTACGGGTATTCCGTTTAAGGGAGAATTAAGGAAACATTAAATTTAAGTGGACGTGCCTGCAACTCAAGGATAGTGAACAAGATCAGAAGGGATGAACAGCGATAAGAGGAGACGAATGAAAAAATAATGAAAACGAGCAAAAAATAAGAAGAAATGAATGGGAGCTTATTTTTGATATACCATATATATATATATACCAGTAGGCAAAACTTAGGTTTCTGACAAATTTTGAAAAATATAATGTGCAAAGTGGTTTTTAATCATTCAGGTTTAAAAGTATAAACCTTAAAACACACAATTCAAATCAAAAGTTGAAATTTCTTGTCTAATACTTTCTAAGATCACGACAAAATGTATGTTTTCATCGAGAATCCATAAAATTTCACTACGTCCATTCTGATGAAAGGAAGCAATTTTGATCGTAAAATTCATTTCTGTTAATAAGTTTGGTCACATCAACCTATTAAATCTCGTATTAAATAGTAATGGTTTAAACTACATTTTGTGGATACCTATCACGTGTTTTCAATCCCATTATTCAACGATCTCATCGATCTTGTAACTTTGACCATAACAATTTCTGCTTAGTACAAATAATATTCACCAATTGAATTGGGCGATTCTATTATTCGGGGAAAGTTGCATGAGGGCTCTGATTTAGGACCCCGCTAAAATCTGAAGGATGTAAGGAGTTTTTTTTAGCATGTGACTGGAGATGTTAAACTCCACTTTGAAGCGTCTTGGTGTTGCCATATACTCATGAGGCTCAAACTGTCTTTCAAAAGTAGAAGTTTTTGAAGAAGAGTTTGTCTCTGAAGGATATGAGATACTGATGATTTCAAGTATGGCTGAAACTGATAGGTGCTCTCTGTGACATCTTTTTATATGAGCCTATGAAATGGAGATGATTACTATTTTTGAATTCTGAATTAAAAAATTTGATTTGCAAAAATATGCATTGAAATGTTCGGTGAAAATGGAAGTAAAATGGTAATTGATAAAAATCTGATTAGAAGAAGTGCCGCTTTTGATGACGATTCTCTGTTCACCGGCAGTAATTGGGGGCAGCTATAAAAAGTTTAGAATTCACTTTCAGATAAGGTTTATTTACTATTGTTATAATTGAGGAATCAATGGAGCTTTAAATGTGACGTTATTATTATACGCTGCATGAAAAATAACCATAGATAAGAAATGCTCTCAAAAGTCTTAAACCGTGTTTACAGCGACATCTATAGGGCTGGAAGGTAGTACAAATCGAGTCAGATCTCATTAGATCACTTGATTCGACATCCAATTTTCTGCATTGATTGAGATCGGGCATGATACGTAATACCTTCTAGCGAAATAGATTTTGCCTTCAAATGTGCTGAGTTAAAAATAAACACCTATTTTTTCTGGTGTCATCCATTGACTTTTTTCAAAAACCGATATTAATTATTGTTTTTAGGTGAAAATATGGCTCCTGAATATTATACTTCATCCTACCCCTAATAGGCCTGTCGAAATCGACACACGAAATCGCTGAATTGAAAAAAAATTATTTATCCCTGATTATTCAGTATGTTGTTTGAATCTGCTAGGGTTATGTTTACCTATTGTGAACTCTCCATTAGTGGTGAAAAAATTTAAGCACCAAAAACCATGATTTTTTTAGAATTGCTTCTCTCCATTACTTTATCCATCCATTTTTCGACAAGAACTATTTGAAATTTATTCATGAGCATTAAATTTGTGACAAATTGAGCCCAACCGGAGCTCTGTATGTCAATCCATTGTCGAATTACGGAACTTTGAAAATAGGGCAGTTGTTACATTCATTAAAAATCGTACATACATGTTGATATTATTGTAATCAAAAATTCTATGATCATGAATTATTTCTGGAGAAATGCGATTTTATCCTGTATAGGCTTTTTTTGAGATTTAAAAAGAACCAAGAAAACCTTTGATAGCACACTGAGCTTTTGAAGATAATTGAATTGCCTCAAAATATGTTTCATCAGCTCTTTTCGTACTGGTTTCGACACAATCTCAGTCCAAAAGATGTGAAACTACTAATATGAAAACTGGCCTCTTTTCGAAGTGCATTAATTCGGCAATGGATCGACCTATAGAGCTCCGAATTGGCTTATTTTGTCACAAATTAAATGCTCTTGAAAAAATGAAATAGACTGCGCGAAAATATCAACGCACATTCTCATCAAAGTTAACTCTACATTGACTTTATGACTCATTTTTTATGTTCTCTCGAAAAGGTTTTGAACGAAACAAGACAAATTAAATGAAAGAAAATTCATCATTCCACCGAATCTTATGTGAAAGAAGAGAAATGAAAAATTTTCAAAATACTGATAAGTGCTTCAATACTTAGTATTTCCACCCCTTGCGTTAATTACAGCTCGGCAACGACGGTTCATACTCAAAATGAGTGATCTTAAAATGTTTGGATCTAATCCTTCCCAGATTTCTCCGAGTTGGATTCCTTAGTCATTAAGAGTAGCTGGATGATTTTCTGAACTTCTCAGTCTTCTATTGAGATTGTCCCAAACCTGCTCAATCGGATTGAGATCTGGACTTCTTTCTAGCCATTCCAGGTACTCCTGAACGATGCGCGCACGATGGGGTCTGGCATAATCATCCATAAAAATGAAATTTTCACCAAAGTATGGAGCAAAGTATGGAGTCTTCAGGAAATTGCATTGAGCATATCTTTCATGTGGACGTCTGTACACAAGGATCACAATGGTAGAGGCAGAATCTACAATAGACTTACCTGTGAAGAGAACTCTTTCCCAATCGGCCTCTCCCCAAGTTGTAGAATGAATTTGAGTTTTAAATTATGTGCGTGAATTTTTTTGCGCAGTGTCTTTTCTGTCGAATAATGGATGAATTAAGGGTATAAAGAGCATAATTTTGAAAAAATCGAAAAACGACGCCTCGATGTGTGAAAATTTTTCCATAACTTTCTCAGAATTACTAACTTGCATCCACATTGCTCTAATGGAACCCAATTACATACTAGAATATCTGAGATACATCATATCTTTCCAATTTCTTGTCGATTTTGACTGGCCTATAAAAACGAGAATGAATATTTTATTTGAGCGTTGATTTAGTCGGTCTCATTCACAAAGAGTCCGATAATATTTCAACTGAAGCTGACTCACCTCTTCACGTCATATATATCATTGAAATTCAGAACAATACCCCATATTTAAACGAATTGTCCTTGTGTCTACACCGCACTTGTTGGTAAAGTTACACCACATGATCGAAATTTCCGTTAGGAGAAGAGAAAATTTTAGGCGACATCAATATGCTAAACATGATATTGCTTTATGGGCAGTCTTTAATGAAATATTTTGCATGATGAAACGTGAAGTTTTCAAACTTGCGAATAAAAAAAGGGTTTTTTTTCATTCTGAATAAAACTTAACTTTTTTTTGCGTTCATTCACTGAATTCATTCAATTTCATTTTCAGTTGATGCATATTGTCAAAATGATAATGAAATATCATAAAAGATGCAAGTGCGTATACCTACTATGTAGAGTCGACAGTATTTCGCAGTGAAACCTTCGGTTTTATTACATGTAAAATGGTGGATTGATACAAAAACTAAATTGATGTAAATTCAATATGTTAAGCAGAACTTTAAGCTATTGTTTCTATTCTTTGGACGAACAGTGTCAATGTATGAATACCATTATTTTCTTTCCTACTGTTGCATCGAAGAAATATTGTTTTTTCAATAGCAGATTCCTGATATACTGAAGATTCACCAATTTCAAATTGTTCCTGCTTCATTTGAGAATTTTTGGACGTGAAAAACTCAAGAATTTTCGAATATTTCTAGACATAATGAAACTCATTTCATAGTTCTAAATGGGTAAAGCAGTGAGATATCGTTTCATCAGTCGATAGCTTGATAATTTCAAAAAAAAAGTTTTTGGCATAATTGATCTCAATTTAAATTGGACAATTTCATCATTATTTTACAAAAAACATATGATTCTCAGATACTCTCATCGATAGATCATAATCGATTTCAAGAATTGATTTCACCAAGGAATCATAATCTTTTGATTGAATTTTTCGAACTCACAATTTTTTATACAACGGGAGCAACAAGAAATGAGTATAAACAATTTTTTATGAACCTTCTATCTTTGAATGTTTCCATTCATTAGGAAAAAAGTGTTTTTAACATGGAGGTACAAAATCAATACTCACTAGTTATTTCGCATAGATTACTTTTGTGGATGAATTATGGTTTTTTTTTAACGAATGTATTAATTTATACATGTTTACTCGATACTTTCTTTTGGAAAAGTTATTTATAATACAAATACAGAAGGCACGGATATTCTTCGACGAGTTCAGAATGAAAAAATGAGATACAAAGTGACAAGTGTTTGAATGAATGAACGTAAGAATAAGCTTCTGTACTGGTAGTTTGCTTCATTTTCTCTTATTAATTGAAATTGAAAGCATTTGATACAGAAGTGGAAAAATATAATTGTCTACTTTTAAGGAAAATCAAATTTTCCTGTCATGCCTAGTCGAAAAAGGAGAAGTTTCATAGTTATATCTATGTTTCAACTAGCCCGAGCAACTTCGTCTGCCCGAATCGGCTATTAAAATTATTGATATTATTATAAGTCGAATATTATCTTTAAAAACGAGAAATTTTGGAGAAGCCTAGATCCTGATTGCCACACCGCCTACCAGATCCACTTGAATTTCCCTAACTTTTCGTATATATACGTCCTATACCTAAATAAGTGAAACTATATTCCAAAGCAATTCATTTTTATATACAGGGTGCACCAAGTTCAACGGCCTATTAGGTGTTTCTGGAGAACTAGACCTTCTGAAAGCCGAAAATTGGGATTATGGTATATCGATTTGAATATTTTTGGAGCCTGACCACTTATCAATTATACAGGGAGAAAAAAAATTTCAAAGATTTTTTTTCTATTTTTTCGTTTTCTGATCAGATAAAGTATGCAATTCTGAATACACTCCTCTTCAAATCGTTGCATTCGTAAAAATTCTTTTATTCTTACTTTGTACAGTCTAAAAGGACCAATAAACTTCATTATTATTATTATTATTATTAATATCCAGAAAACACTGAAGAAAAAAGGGAGATAAGTGTAATCGGTATGATGTTTGTTATTCCATACCTAGATATCGCAAGCACAAACCATTTTCATATTTTTGAAGGCAAAGACTGTGGAAATGTACATTTTCAGAACTTTCAAAAACCCATCACAGGGTGTTCAAAATATTGATTCAAAAATTGGGAACAAGAATAGCTCATAACTCTCGTTTTTCAAATTAGAACCCTATTTCTTTATGATTACGTTGGATTGTGCGGAGAGAAATGATGATAATGTTCCAACATGATAATGCTCCTAAAATTAATAAATCTTGAGTTATTCAGGATTTTCTGATTTTATGACGTACGTAGCGTCAAATTCATGAAATTTGTCTTATATCAACAATGACCTTGGTCAGAGAGGATACTTTGTTCAAATAACTCACTAGTGACTACCTCTTTTCTGAATTCATTCATAATTTTTTATATCAAACAGATTTCATGAAATACGTACGACGTACGATATAAATTCAGAAAATTCTAAATAACTGAAGAATTGTTGATTTTAGAAGCATCAAAATGAAAGAACATTATCATCATTATTCTAACGCAATCATAAAAAAATAGAGTTCTCATTTAAAAACAAAAGTTATGAGCCAATCTTAATCTCTATTTTTGAACCAACATTTGAAACACCTTGTGACAGGTCATTCAAAATTCCGAAATTGTACAATATTTTCATAGACTTCGCCTTCAAAAATGTGAGAACGGTTTGTGCTTACGATATCTAGGTTAGGAATAACAAACATAATACTGAATACTCTTATCTCCTGTTTTCTTCAGTTTTTTCTAGATATTTTGGAAAGTATTTTGAGGAATGCAACGATTTGAGTACGAATGTATTCAGAATTCTATACTTTATCAAATTCGGAAACAAAACAAAAACAGAAAAATAATTTGTAATTTTTGTTCTCACCCTGAATAACTGAAAGTTGTCGGGCTCTAAGAATATTTTGGATCGGTAGATAATGCCAAACAGTAACATAATCCCAATTTCAGTTTCCCAGAAACACCTAACAGACCGTCGAACTTTGTACACCCTGTATTCACTAAATTATGTTGGTACTCTCAACGTCTTGGCATACATTTATCTTTTATCTGTCAAATTTGTTATGGAGAAAACTGTTTCATCAACTACCACAAAATAACCAAATGAAAAAATTCCATCAACTTCAATAACAGTGTGTAGGAATTCTATTCTGAAACTCGATTATTCAAAAACTTCATACCTCGGTTTTAAATTTCGAACAAGTGGAAAAATTATTAACTTCACTAACATGTATTTACATTTTATTGTGATGCAAAAATATGTCAAACCAAACGACATTTGAAATGCAGATGTCAGTGAACGACATTAATTTCGAATGGGAATCAGTGAATAAGGCGAGAATAATGATACCTACTCGTTCTCTCAAAAATTTTTCACGACTCTCAATTTTGAATTATGAATAGCTATTTGAATTTCATTGTTCTTGTTTTGAACGGGTGGTATAAGTTGTTCGGGACCAGAAACATCAGCGAAGAAGTTATTATGTTGATGTCAAGGTACTTCAGTTGAATATTTGTTATTACCACATTAAATTTCGTAGGGACGATTTTTATAATACAACAGAATATTTTTCGCCTGGTTAGTTGATGCAAGCAAGCCTTTTCCATTACCAGGAATCGAGTATCTAAATTTTCATCACAAGGGGCTAAACAACCGCCGCACATAGGTTACAACAAATGAACCAACTGACACACATACAATCGGAAATGACTTGAGTAAAAATTAATAGTTCCGAAACGATAAGAATGGAAGTAATCTATTTCTACTTCGAATGAATTACCTTTAATATTATTTATAACTTTCCTAGTAGAAAAATTCAGAATTCAATCGTCTAAAAGACATAATGCAAAATAAAGACAATCGTCAAAGTTGTCTGCTATCCGCTGCGGTCGTCGAATTATTAATTCAGGTCAATCTCATATCATGATAACTTTTGAACTATTAGTCCAAATGAATTACTGTAAAAGACAAAGTTCATCCATAATGAACACTGGAAGTGTTGCACCATACAGTGTTTCTCGCAAAACACGCAAAATGAACACAATGGTCAATGTTGTCACCTATCCTCTACAGTAGTCGTCACTCTGAATTGTTATAAATTCAGATCAATCTCATATCAAGATAACTTTCGAACTATACATCCAAATAAATTGGTGTAAAAGGCAAATGCATCTACAATAAACATGATGCATCATGCGGCTTTTCTCGCAAAACAAGTCTGCGTCATAAATGAATCATACACCCGGGTATCGTGTGATGCTGAGCCATACAAATAGAGCAGCCTTCAGCTGCACTTGAACTTGATAAGGATTCCATTCCTGCGGAAATGTTTGTAGGTGAATAATAGTTCGAATAATTTATTAAGCCTTGACTGACGACCGGACTGCAGGGCGATTACACCGTTCGATTCGAATTGAAGCATTGAAATGTGTACTTGGACACGTGTCAACGTGCATTGCAATTTAATCAGATAGCGGTGATATTCCGAATCGCGTATACAAAGTTCCTGGGAACGCCCATGAATGAGGATTTACTTGATGAGTTGGAATTAACAAAATCGAGTTCTGCAATCAAACTGACGGTCTTCATATACAGGATGTCCCACCGGGAGTGCCCATTAGAAGTTTATGGAGAAATAATCATTCGATCAATTTCAAATTTTGTGTGGATATATAAGCCAAGTAGACCTTCGTTTATGATTGATACATTTTCAAATATCTATGACTTCCGCTTTCACCGGAAATGGTATCAATTTTCTTATTTCAAATGGAACACTGCATTTGATGAGATTTTTGGATAGATATTCGAATACTTCATTCATTTTATGTATCATTCCGCATAACCATCTAAAGCCGTTTTCGAGGTATTCACTGTTTTGTGAAAAAAAAATTCAAATTGAGGCTTGTAGAACACTGTGCGCAACGCACAATCACAGATCTATTTTTTCAATTAGGTTACTGAAAAAATATCCGACGTCAGTCTGTAGAGAAAATAACGTTTCGATATACTGTGAGGTAAAATGAGAGTGTCAAAGTTGGAATTAATAAAAGCCAAAAACTCCATTTTTTCAAATGGAAACAGTATTTTTTTCACTCACATTTGAAAATGTGGGGTTAAAAATATGTGGAGTCTATTCAGGGATCCCTATATCCAAAATGTACCATTTTCGAGATATTCAGAAATAACTGCTACGACCTTAATATTATTTCAATATGATTTATGTTCGCCCTTTCATAAATATCTTTGACATTATTCAGAATATTTTTCCATGCTTCTCTTGTTGATATTCCTCAAAATTTGTTTCATTGTTCAAAACAAAGACCACTAGTTTTTTACTGCTCATAATGAAAATAACCAGTTATTTTTCGGAAAATATGACATACATATCGAAAGCTTAAATTCTAATGAAAAACTTATAAAACAAGTCAGGAAGCTTCCTGAACTCTTATTGATATATATCAGAATAGAAAATTGAATCATAACACATTTTGAAAATTTCGTACATCTACTTCCAAACATTTTTCGCACCTCCTCAATATTTCTAGGTTGGTGGATTTCCTTATTAATTCTGGAATAGAATTCTGCCGATACATTACATCATAAATTCTTTAGTTGACACAAACCTGGATTATTTTGAATGAAGTCATACAGATTCTCATGAAAGGGGGAACCTAGATCATAATTGATATCTCAAATATTATAATATGCTGGTTGTTACCGTATTTTCTGAATATCTCGAAAATGGTACATTTTAAATATAGGGAACCCTGAAAAGACTACTTATTTTTTCCCACAAAAAATAGGAGTGAAAAATTAAGGTTTCCATCTGGAAAAATCAAATATCTGCCTTTTTTAAGAATTCAAACTGTAACAGTTTTTCCTGAATATCTCAGAAATGGAACATCAGGTTTTTGACTTTTTTTGAATTTCAACTTCGACACTCTCATTTTACTTCCCAGTATATTGAGATGTTATTTTCTCTACAGAGTTATGTTGAATATCTTGTCAGTACCTCATTCCAAAAAACAGATCTGAGAATGCACGTTGCGCTTTCATTGAATTCTTAGTGTTCTATAAGCCCCAATTTGTAATTTTTTTCGGAAAACAGTGAATTACTCGAAAACGGCTCTAGATGGCTATAGGGAGTGATAAATAAAATTAATTTGGCATATAAAAATCTATCCAGAAAACTCATAATATACGGGTGTTCCATTTGAAATAAGAAAGTGCATACCACTTGATATTCAAAAATATATCATAAATGAAGGTCTACTTGGCTCATTTCTTCACACAAAATTTGGAAATGATCGAATAATTATTGCTCCATAAACTCCTAATGGGCACACCGAGTGGGACAGCCTGTATATATATATATATATATATATATATATATATATATATATATATACACAGTGTCCTATCGGGAGTGTCCATCAGAAGTTTATGTGGAAATAACAATTGTCATTCTGACAATTCTCGAAATTAAACATCAAAATTTCTAGCTCCTCCAAAATGGAGGTTTGGGCGTTGGGCCAGCAACCTAACACCAAATAAAATGACAAAGTTGCTGAATTCCTCATTCAACAAGCCTTAGAATAACAGAGGTAGTATACAACGATGAACGAGTGAATGGACTAAGTACGAGAATAACAACTTGAAATGTACAGGGAATACCAAGCACCAGGGGATCATTATTGCTGAAGAATTGGAGGATTGAAGATTGAAAATAAAATAGAGGGCAGTTCAGAGAAATGCAAAGACTTGAGAGGCTTGGTGAAGAGAACTGGGTATACGGCATAAGGCTGTTTCTTAATGATATGTACTGTACATTGCAATCATATTGTTAAGCCCAGAATACATACATTTCACCGGAAGTGGTATCAACTTTCTTATTCCAAATGGAACTCAATCTATATTATGACTTTGTCGAATAGATCTTCGAATGCCTTATTAATTTTATGTATCACTCCCTTTAGCCATCTAGAACCGTTTTTGAGTTATTCCCTGTTATTCGAAGAATTAACAAATTTAGGCTTGTAGAACACTGATAATTCAATGCGCAACGCACAATCTCAGATCTGTTTTTGGAAATGACTAGATATTCAACATAACTCTGTGGGGAAAATAACGTTTTGATATACCTACTGGGAAGTAAAATGAGAGTGTCAGACTTGAAATTAAAAAAAAGCCAAATACACGATATTTACAAATGAAAATCATATTTTTTTCACTCGCATATCAATTTGTGAGTTCATCAAGGGTTCCCCATATCCAAAATGTACCATTTCCGGGATATTCGGGAAAATCTGTTAGAGTCTCAAAGTTTGAATTCCAGAAAAGGAAAAAATTCGATTTTTCTAAATGAAAACCGTAATATTTTCACTCCCATTCCAATTCGTGAGGAAAAAATATGTAAAGTCTTTTAAGAGTTTCCTATATCTAAAATGTACCATTTTCGAGATATTCAGAAATAACTCTTAGCAACGAGCATATTATAATATGTGAGGAATCAATTGTAATCTATGTTCAACCTTTCATAAGAATCTGTATGACTTTATTCAAAACAATCCAGGTTTGTTCCAACTGAAGAATTTATCGTACAATGTATTCGCAGAATTGTGTTTCAGAATGAATAAGGAAATCCACCAACCAAGAAATATTTACAAGGTGCGGAAAATGTTTGGAAGTGGGTGAACGAAATTATCAAAATGTGTTATGATTTTTCGTTGGGTTTCACACGAAATATAGTTATGTTACCAAATGTTATTTCGAACAACCATTCAAGGAATTAAAATCGCTTTGAAATGAACGCCTTTCGAAAAAATTTATATGAAGTGAGCCTACCTAATTGCATCAGAATCGAATTCGAAGTTCATTCCTATTTATTAACAGACATCTTTCTGTTTGAATATTATCAAATAATAAATACATTTTTGACTAGTTCCTCCATTGACGTTAGTGATGTATCATTATATGATGAGAATTCAATTCAAGATAGAAATATCTTCTAGATACAAACTAATAAAGAGAATTCATCTGGGATAGATAGAAGTAATCTTTACAAAATACGTGACAAAAGTATCATCTACATAAGTCTCACCCAATTAAATTAATTTCGATCAGATAGGTATTCAAATTGTATAATATTATACATTTAAATATTATCAGTTCCCCGAATATCTATATGATTGTATGATGTCGACACGACTTAACAACAGGAACGGCATTCTTGATTATCTTCATACTAAAAAACCGAAAAAAATATGTTTCATTCTCTGAGCTGCGATTTGTAGCAATTTAAGATATATTCAAACGAGCAATCTTTGTTTATATTATTTATACATAATAAGGAAAATTTATTATTTTTAGGTGGATTCCCAAAAAATTTAATCTTTTCAACCCTACCGAATCGGAATGAAGTCAACGAACTCCTTCAACTAAAAGCACCATGGGCGCCCGCAGGGAGGCAGGGGTGCCCCCCCCCCCTGAGATTTTGATTTCCGTCTTGTTTTTGAGCAAAACCCAATACTGATTTCGCCTGCGCCTCATCAAATCGTTATTTGCTCCCCCCTGAGAAAAAAATCTGCGGTCGCCCATGAAAAGCACAGATCTTGCTCCTTCGAGATTTATCAAGATATTCCAACAAATGTTCATACACTACACGAACAACTCAACCGATCAATTTAAAGTTGAGTTAGAAGAAAATCAAAGCTTAGTAAATTCTTGGGAGTATTTCAAATAGTGATGAAACTCACACAAATCCTGCCAAAATGTTCAGAAGTGTTGATTTTCCTGCTCCTGATGGTCCCATGATGACCGACAGATCTCCTGACTTGAAAGTGCCGGATACGCCATGAAGAATCTCTTTTGTTTCTGTGGAAGAAAGAAATTGTTATTTTTGAATTAGAACTATAGATGTACTTTTAAATTGTTGCTTTCAGAGGGGTTAAGAAGATTTCCGGTAGTCCTTTTCGACAGAAAATCGGTAGCAGCAGCTGATAAATTTCAGAAATATAATTTGAACAGAAAAATAACTCATCAACGAATTAAGATACAAAACAAATCAGTATGCAATGGAGAATTTTGTTTGCGTTTTTACGAAAAAAGTTGTTTGATACTTCCCTACATCAAATCAAAATCAATACATAAATACCATACCAAAAATGGAATAGAAAATATAAGACTACTCAAAAGTCAACCATTATAATTATTAATCTCACAATTCTTCGTGAAATCATTCTGACACATTTTCAACAACAGAATCATGCGACAGTTTTTTATTCTAGCACTGTATTCTTAGTTATATTTATTGATTACATGTTGGCCTCCTGCCATGCTTCTATTCATTTCCTGTCGAATTTATAACGGAGAAAACAGTTCAGCCGTTCAATATTTTTAAATAAAAAAATACTGAACGACATTCATGCCAATATTTCATTGATTTTCAACGATTTAGAAAAAATAATGTTTGATATTCGTACCGAAGGCTCGTTTTCGAATATCAATGCCTCCTAAACTGGTATCATCAACAAATAATAATTCTTTGTTTTTCGCAGGAATATGTTGATTCGAATTTGAGTTTTATTCGTACATTTTTGCAGGGTTGTTTCATAAATACACATGGTTGGTAAAACATTTTTCTCTTTGAATTGATATTGTTTCTTTCTCTATAAAATCAGCTGACCACTGATATAAAACTAATTGAGTATCTGATTATGCTAATCATTGTTAATTAGGACGTATGGTCCTTACAGATTGCGTATTGTAATCGGGTAATGAACACGGTTATTCGTTCATTTAATCAATAGTTATTTTCATGCTATTATGTACTTAATGAACTAAAGGTCTGTTGTTCATTATAAAATTGTCCACGTGTTATTAACAATCAAATTAAAGAGCCGGGTTGCCATAACGGATGTCGATTAGACAAAGAATTCGACATGAGCATGCATAAAAAAGAGTGATTGAGACCATCCCACAACTGGTAAGTAGGTAGGTAAGTATTATGAAATTTTTATTTTCATCGGGTACTAGTAGAAAAAGGCTGAATTGGGAGTAAAATCATTAGAAAATGGGATGTGGGGGGGTAACTTTCATCTTGAGGAGGAGGAGAGGCCGTTTAAACAAATATGGAAGGCAGATGTGGATTCAAAATCAAAAAGGTGGAGACCACAATAAACGTAGGATTATGTGGTTGAAGAGAAAATCAAGACGATGGGAAAAAGGGTCAAGGAAGCCAAAATGATGACATACAATGAGCAGATCAAAAAAAAAATTATTACATTGAATTAGAATTGTTTATTCTAAGACAATAGTTGGTAACTTTGAACAAATAAATGGATTTCGTTATATCGACTTATGTTGAAAAAACCATTAGATTTAGCGACTTCTGGTTTTCACTACTCCATTCGTAACACACTCAAGAATGCCACAACAGCATTTACATGAAAATAAGTTCAGAGAGTTAGCAATCCTGACATGTTACTTCGAACCTGAAATGTCCACGTTCGATATGGTCTGGTATGTATTTGCACTACATGCTCGCAAAATATATATCTGCTACAACGATACATTATCCTATCATCAGTATAGCAAAGGAATTTCAAATACTTCGACACATTTTTTCTATCTATACTTTTAAAGAACTTAGTTATCGTTTTCAGGGTAACTTTTAACGTGTTTAATGAAGCTCAAGGTTTGAAACTAACTCGATTCTTTCTTGTAGAAAATGTTCCGCTCTCACAAAAAACAACATGGTGCACGAAAATATACCACATATAGTTCGAGTTCAGAAATCTCAGGGAAAACTCCCGGTAAAATAAATTGGGAAAAACGAATTCTTTCGTGAGTTTTCCTGGCAATAAGTACATCACTAGGGAATTATACCGATCACCGAACTATTTACATGTCGACAAGACCCCAAGATAGGCAGAAAAGGAATGAGCCCCCTTGTTCAGTGCAAATCATCTTCGCCCATATCTGAGAAGTTGGGAGTAGATAGTTCAGTCCTATTTTATACTTTTTGATACCTATTTTTTCTACTATTACAAAATATAAGTTTAATTCAGTTTATACCAACTTGATTCTTCAGGAAAACTTCGGTTTTTTGATTCATTTTTTGTGATAATGAATGACAGATACTATTTCGAAAAAAATTTTTTTTTGGTATATTATGTAGATATTTCTATTCCAGGGAGGTTGAATCGAAATCGCGTATCCCAGATCATAGGGTAGCTCTGAAAACCCATAAATTATATTGAGAAGAAATGGTTATTGATCATTTTGAAATCAAATTTTTTGTCAGCAGCAAGCTGGGATATACAATCTTTTGGTACTTTTCATTCGCCTGCTTACAAGAGATATATAGCTTCGCAAGAAAAAAATCATTCAAAGTTACCTTGTTTTACGGTATATCCATCCGGAGAAATTTCATGTGAACTTAAACATCATTCCATTTAACAACGAAAAAAAAATTCGATAGGGTGTACCCTTTTCAGAATACTTTGATTTTTTTATAAATAATTCGAAGCTTTCGCAACCGGATACACTGATTTTGAAAGAGTCATCAGGCTTATTAGCCGTGGTCCATTACGAATACCTAACGTTTCGCCAACAACTGCAGTAGGCATCTTCAGAGGAATCTTGGCGTGTTCGAACACGAAATGTTATCTATACCCCGGTTGATGGCGAGAAAAAGGGGTGAGTTACGATGTTGATTGGCCCATCCATATCGCATCGTTTTAGCTAGATCTTTGTTTTTTTCTGAAGTCGGTAACCAGGCGCTATGTAAGAAAAGGGTCGCTTGTTTTCTGTTCATGTAGTTACGTTAACTTCCGTATCACTTATGAGTTGAATGACTGCGATAGTAGTTATGTCGAAATATTAGCATGATAATGAAATTATGAAAATTGACAGTTAAAATGAGAGATCTACTAGTAATTGTTCGCTGTCACAATTTCCCAGGCAATTTTCTTGAAACACGAAAGGAAAAAACGCTTCGCAAATTAATATAATATACACTGAAAGAACAATCATAGCAATTTCTGTTTCCTGACGGAATAATGGTCGATTAACGAGCAAAGTGACAGATGGAACATATTTTTTCAAGAATATTGCATAACTAGCGCGATGATTGTTTTAAATAAGGTTCATTTCTGCTGTACTAAGTCCAAAAACTTTCCAAATCTATTGATATCTTTTAGTTTTCAAATATCCCTAGTCCGTTCAAGAATTTTTGTCATTGGGGGGCTAGGAAAATTCTGAATTCAGTGCCTTAATATCTTTCGTTTGAACCTATGGCAATTCTGCACATTCCATGTGCTTTTTGTATGTTATATTATTGGAGTAATTGACAAATTGTTTTCAATCTGAGTTGAGAAAAAATTTATCAGCCTATGTTCTGACGTAATTAATTCGAAACGATGATAGTATACACCTTTATATATCTGATATATAAGTGATAAAAAACTTGAAACTCAGTGATCATATCGAAAGAACACCTTTAGATGGTTAAAAAATGGACTGAAATAAGCATGGAGTATATTCTAGATAATTTTAATTTATTCAACTTGTTAGGCTGGTCTTTGAATATGAGATAAAAAGGAATTGATAAAATAAATTAGGCACGGGGAATTTTTGAAGATAGGTAAAACAGAAACTGTTTGCAAGAATATTGTGTAAGAATGCTTCTTTATTTCAGTATCGTTATGAGTTCATTACAGCACAAATTATTGCTGTTATGAAATTCATTACAGCATTGTTTCAGTTATATTTTTCGTTTTGTAGTTGTCAGTACTGACCTCCGATTGAATTAAATTTCGAATCAAATTTCGGATTCTGTCAAATTTCGTAAGTCACACCAACTGCCAAGATGAAATATAAAAGTCACTAACCTGATTTTTTATTTGCATATATCCTCTAATACTCGTTGCAGAAGGCAATTCCAACACTCATGCTATCGAAAACTTGCTCCTCCGTAGAAGTAAAACGACTACTTTCAAAACTTAAATATTGCAGAATTTGATAAACTTCTGAACGTCAGTAGTAGACTTTCGTTTTTAGTTGCTTTCTGTCCAGAAAAGTTCATATTTCTGAGAATTAAGTCCTAATCTGTATCGGTCACATCGAAAAACACTTCCCTATTCAAGCTCATCAATAACATCATTATCTGATGCAATATTTCAAGAACTGTCTCGACAATAATATTATTCGAAGTTGAATTATCAACCAATCAGTATTGTACGCCAAAAGTGTAATCTTCCCATATATTTTTTGTTTGACATTCATAACAAATTGAGTTAATCTAATTCGTGAAATTTTCCACATTTCCAGAATGATCTTTGCTATTTGACTGAAATGTTATCAGAATGATGCGATTCTTGAACCTGTGTCTCGAAACTATGGATGAATCACACAATTGAGCGAGAGTTCGATCGGAAATAGCCAAACGAAACTTAGATTTTTATGGTTCGTACTACTTACATATTTCACAGAAATGGGAAATGGTTTTGTATCAATTTGTCTCCTTGCATAAATGATCAGCATAGGCACATAATAATTGTAATATACAAACTGTAAATGTATTGTTTTCGACGTTGAGGATTTCCTTTTCTGATCGTTTCAACATAATATGTTATATATATATATATATATATATATATATATATATATATATATATATATATATATATATATATTCTTATGAAAAAGAGAGCTAAAATAATACATTAAATGTTGAAACAAAAAGTACCTAAGCTGAGGTAGAAAAAGAACGGGGTATCATAACATTCTTTGTATGATATTATAGAATCATACGATACTATCAACACTAGTATTATACGATACTATATAGCCAGGGGAAAGAACCTCAGCCGAAAAAACCTGCCTCCCCGTAAACAAAATAACATAAAATGTCAAATATCAGGAAAATCTTGAAAGACATCAGTGTGATCATCTTCATGTTATCCGTCGATGGGCTCAGATACACAGATTCTTCCCAAAACGACTCGTAATTCTTAATCTGAAATGAAAAAAGACAAAAGCAGAAAAGAAACCGATTATTCAGAATAAATCGAATGCATTTTGGAAATGCATTTGCTACTTGAAAAAACATCAACATTAAGATTTCTTGGCCAAATAATGTTCGGAGGTTTTTGAATATTTATGACAGAAATGTCACAAAATTTGAAAGAAATGACAAAAAAACTCCATCAATTTCCCCTTTCCGAATCTGTTGAAAGATACGAAACTGACAATTTTTCAACATAACAAGCTAAACTAGCTAAAAGCTAAAAAATCAATTAATACATAACTTTCAACTGTCCTCTTTCACGAGGATTTTTTTTTCTGTTGCCGTGTGGGTTTCTTGCAGAATAATCTCTTTGATACCATGTTCATCAGCTTATTTGGAGACGTAATCACACTTTCCTTTCGAAGTTCCTTCGATATTCAAATTCAAAATCCACAAATTGTTGCTCTCTGGTCGTGAGGGTTTTTTCAAACCAGATACGACCTTCCAGGTGATGATTTTTCGGCACTTCAGATGTTTGAAGACCGCTACGGGACCCCAATGAAAGGCAATCATCTCCCATAGATAAACCAAACATGTTATAACACAAGAAAACAGAATATTTTTCAGGACCGAAAACTAAGACATATTACGAGAATTGTCATATGATATCATCATACATAATATGTTGTGTACATTGTACAGAATGTAGGCACATAAATATTGTAATATACAAACTGTAAATGTATTTTCGACGTTAAGGATTTCTTTTTCTGATCGTTTTAACATAGAATGTTGTGCAGGCTCGACAGAGCAATACTTCCAGTCGTGAGTAAAACATCAACACCATTTCAGGATGTCAAATAGGAGGTATTACAATAATAAGCCTTCTATATGAGTATCATACATTATTTTCTCTATTCCGCTGAGTTTCTATAGACATTTATGAATAGTATATTCTGAAAGAGTTGCAGAATGAGCTCCTATTCCAACACGAATGCGAGTTTTCGAAAGCATGAGTGTTAGAATTGCCTTCTGCAAGGAGTATTAGACGATATTTTCTCTATTTCAGTAAAATTTTGTGGAAAACTCTCGAAATTCAAATAAAAATTTGAATAGTGACTTTTGTATTGTATCTTGGCAGTTGGTGTCACTAACGAAATTTGACAGATTGCAGAATTTGAATTGCTTTGATTCGAGAATTGTGTAGATCGGAGGTTATTACTGACAACCACAAAACAAAAAATAAAACTGAAAACAATGATGTAATGAGTTTCATCACAGCTCTCCTTTTAGTACTGTGATGAACTCATTACGATACTGAAATAGAGAAATATTCATATAAATATCGTTTCTCTATTTCAGTATCCTAATGAGTTCATTACAGTACTAAAAGTAGTGCTGTAATGAAACTCATTAGAGCATTGATTTCAGTTATATTTTTCGTTTTATGGTTGTCAGTACTGACCTCCGATCGAATCAAGTTCCGAATCAAATCAATTCAAACTCCATGATCTGTCAAATTTCGTATGTCACACCAACTGCCAAGATAAAATACAAAAGTCTTTAATCTGAATTTTCATTTGAATTTCGAGAATATTTCACAAAAATTGACTGAAATAGAGGAAATACCGTCTAATACTCGTTGCAGAAGGCAATTCCAACACTCATGCTATCGAAAACTCGCTCCTTCGTCGCTCGTTTTCGAACTTCGCATTCGTGTTGGAAAAGGAGCTCATTCTGCAACTTGTTTTAGAATATACTATTAGTGATTTTTGCATCGAAAAATATGGATGGGCAGAACTGTCTCATAAACTTGATAGGTAATATATGAATCCGTGGCACAAAAACCAATGATTTTGTTTGATAAGGTATGGCTGACCCCGAGTAATAATTTTTTTTCATATAGGTACGTCAAAGCTGCCATAGTCAATACCTGGATTCACCTGTGATCAGATACCTCAAGTCGTTCAATTCTATTTGATCTTATGAATGTGCATCCTTCTTCAAAATCATTGGAGAATTTTTCTGCTATTTGAGGCGATTCTTTTTGAATAATATCTTGGGTTGTTTGTGAGATTGTTTTTTTCATTTCTCGATTTATATTTCAGATGCATTGTTACATTTTATTACATTTTCTTGTATTTCTAGTTTTGAAGCACCACTGTTACTATCAATGAGTACATATTTTTGGGCTAATTCTATAATGTCATTGAATAAATAAATGACTAATTACATAAAAGCTTGAAAATTTGTTAGAGGTTGAAAAGGGTACGATCCATTGTTATTCTTTCTGCCTGTAGTAAAGGAAACTTGAGTTGTAAAATATTTTTTTAAAACAAAGTTTCCCGTTATCAGAAAGAAAATCCCGCGAAAATCCCGAATAATAACCATATAGCGGTAAAACATCTTTGTCTTCAATTTTCGAGACAAAAAAAAGGACAAAACATTTCTACCGCTATCTCTGTTCACGAGCTCCCCATGCAGTCTGTGCCTTGAACTCCGTGTCTCAGCTGTGAACGATAAAATTTCCTAGTCGACTTGACCTTTATCCATCGTTAGTTGTCAATCATAGAAATTTCCTCTTTTCATCAAAAATAAACATGCAATTCTTCCATAATGTGAGACATGAATTTGTTGAGCGGGTCATCGATATGCTTTTGACAACCCTAACATTACTCAAGAATATTATAAAATTATTCAAGTTGCCTAGTTTTGTTCGGAAAAAGCAATCGAAAAAGGAATTTCAGATTGAATTAAGGTAAAAATGAGGTTTGCAACTTTGCAAAATATCGAAATCAAAGGAGCCTATGTGTTGAGCAGATAAATGAGCGCTATCAATGAAAAAATTCGATTGGCAGAATTGACCATCTCACTTCGCACTCGATATGTTTAAAATAATAATAATCGAGTCGACTGATGATTTCATTCGTTCTCAATTTTTTTCCTCTCACCTTTTTAATTTTTTTTCCTGATTCAACAGAATACTTTCAAATTGTGTTTCTATCATGCGAATACTCGTCGAAAGTTATAGAAGGTATAACAAAGGCCAACTGAAATACGTTTACTACATTGAAATATTCCAATTGATATACACTGCGCGAAAAAATTAACGCACATTCTGAAAATCTCAATTTCAATGAGAGTTAACTTTACATTGACTTTATTACTTATTTTTTATGTTCTCCCGAGAAGGCTTTGAACGAAACAAGACACATTACATGAGAGAATAATTCAGGATTTCAACGAATCCTATGTGAAGCAAGAAAAATGAACAAATTTCAAAAATGAAATGCTGTGAATTGATTTTATACTTGGTATTTCCACCCCCTACGTTAATTATAGCTCAGAAACGACAGTTCACACTCAAAATAAGTGATCCTAAAATGTTCTTATCTAATCCTTCTCAGATTAAGAGTAACTGGATGATTTTCTGAACTTCTCAGATCTGGAGTTCTTACTGACCATTCCATTCGAGAGACTTCAACCTCTCAAGGTACTCCTGGACGATGAGCGCACGATGGGGTCTGGCATTATCGTCCATAAAAATGAAATTTTCACCAATGTATGGGGCAAATGGCACTACATGCTCTTCAAGAATGTTCCTCATATACTTATCAGCATTCATAGCTCCATTTTCAAAAACCACTAGATCTGTGCGAGCAGTCAGAGATATTCCATCCCATACCATAATCGATCCTACCCCGAAACCAGTAGTATTAAGGAAATTACACCGAGCATATCTTTCATGTGGACGTCTGTATACAGGGAAACGTCGATCACAATAGTTGAGGCAGAATCTAGACTCATCTGTGAAGAGAACTCGTTCCCAATCGACCTCTTCCCAAAAGATATGCTCTCTCGCAAAATCCAAACGCGCCCTTCGATGGACTGAGGTAAGAGCTGGGCCTTTCGCGGCGACACGAGGCCTTAAATCATATTCTCTGAGGCAAATTTTTATTGTCTGAGTTCTAATTTGCACCCCATGAGTTTGCTCAACCTGATTTTGAAGGAGGCGAGCGGTTGCAAACCGTTGTCTCAACGAAGAAACTCTCAAGTAACGTTCTTGAATGTCAGTTGTTACCCGTGGTCTACCCTGTCTTCGTCTTCGGACATTCATACCTGTCTCCCTGAAACACTGCAACATTTTGGACACACTTGTATGAGAAACTCCAAACCTTTCTGCAATTCTTTTGTATGTCCACCCTTCTTCTTGCAAAACTACTGCTTGGGCACATTCCTCTTGGGTCAAATTGCGTGTTTCGCGTTGCATAGCGATCGAGTGTGGAAAATCAAATGAAAGAAAAACTATTCATTACTAGAATTGATCGAGAACAACTGATTTAAGAATGGAGCAAATACATTAAAAATCTGATAATATCCCTTTTTTCATTCCTGCTGAGAAAAAACATCTGTATTGAAGAAAAACGTTGAAAGAAGATAACATATGCATGCATAATTCTGATAAAAATAATTATCATTGAGAACACCTTAACTAATAAGTAATACATTTGAGATTTCCATAATGTGAGTTAATTCTTTTGCGCAGTGTATAAATAATTTGTTGATGTCTCAGCCTCTTAGAGCATTCGTTGAAGGATGGATGCACTCTAAAGTGATATCTAAGGAAAGACTACCTAATATGTAACGACAAGTATGTAGATGAAGATGTGTTCTCAATTGAGAGTTGTTTGATATGAATTCCGCTAGCCAAGATTGAAATAGTTACTGTTAATACAAATGCAGAAGGCACTAATATTCTTCGTTTCAAGTACCCTTGAAAACAAAAGTGCTGCCCCAGAGCCTCAAGTTGCAAAACAGAAGGCAGAAGATGATGCAGTCGCTTCCAGATCTTCCCACTCTACAGTTAGACACGTCAACAACATCAATGATGTAGCTACACTCAACGTTAAAAATGAGTTAACAAAAATTTCGAACAATGGATACTCCTACTGAGCACCAAAGTTGCAATTTATATTTTAAATGTACCATAAGTAATTAAGTTTGATACAATAGATGATACCAATATGCCGAACGGTAAATACAGGATATCACGTGTAACCTTGGGCTGATGGAGACACCTGTTGTATCAGAAAACCTTGAATTTGAAATAATGAAAAAATCTGAGTGGAAGTCCAACGAATCTATAATATTTCGTCAAGAATTCACCACTCCCAACAAAAGTCCACTATGAAACATCAATTGTTTATCTCTAGAATATACTGCTATACAAGAGTTAGGTATATCGTATTCAACCGTTTTGAGAAGTATCTGATCTTCCAGAAAATCACTGTGAAATCATTCAAAACTAAATAACAACTGGAATTGATCCATTAAAAATCAGTATGAGATATTTCATCAGTCTGGTCGCCATTTTCGATTTCAAACGAGTGTTTTGACGATGCCAAGACGCAAATCAACAAACGCTGAGGCAAATAGGGCTATCAGAATGCTACAGGATGGCCTAACTCAGGTTGTTGTAGCCGAAAGGATCCGAGTCAGCCATAGTCTCGACTTTGGAATAGGTTCAGGGAGACAGGTTAAGTGTTGAAAAGACCAAGATTTGGTGGGCGATGAGAAACAACATTTCCTCAAGACCGTTTCATTACCGTTTCGGCGGGAAGACAGATTACAAATACGTATAGGATGCTACGGAATACTCTTCCAAATGCATATGGTATCTGAGTTTCAAGTTTTCATCGAGATCATCAGACGATTTTTGAGAGAAGTGTATTTAGTTAATTAAGAGGAGTTCCATTTACACGTGACCATAAGCGTCAGAGACTGGAATGAGCAAAGCAACAAATAAATTGGTATGATCAATGGCGTAGTGTCCCTTTCACCGATGAATGCAGATATGGATGATTTTCAGATTCTCGAAGAATAAGGGAATTGACAATCCCAGGAATACCTTGTAATGGTTGCTATGTACAAAAAGTCTATCCATTCCGAGGAAGTAGTATTCTGGTATGGGCCTTGATATGTTTCAACGGGCGCACAGATCTGCACATATGTTCTGGGAATATGACCGCCTTACACTATACTTGCATGTCATTGACAACGTTCTGACAAATTTTCACGGTGCTATTGGGGAAATTCTTCAATTTATAGAGGATAACGCTAGACCGCACTGTGAAACCATAGTTGAGACTGCGTGAGAGGAGCATGGTATTCCACATTTCCAATACCTCCGCACTGACCTGATTCGAATTGCATAGAACATGCCTGGGATATGCTTCAAAAAAATGATGATCATCAACCAACCCCAGAATCCTTAAATGATGTGCGAGAGCTTCTGCTCCATTTATGCAACCAAATTTCTCAAGAAATGTTAAAAAATCTCGTTTGTAGTGTGCAAAAAAGATGATAAGCTGTTATTGATGCCCGTGGAGGCCATACATTGTATTGATGATCTTCAAATGCTTCAATATGAATTTTCAACACAAAATTCCATTCAAATTTATATTTTATTGCAATTTGATTTAATATTCTTATCTCATGTGGAGCTGTCTCTTATAATCAACGGTGTTCGTGAATAATTCTGTTCGTAAACAGGGCGAGTCTTGTACATATACGTTGAGGGCAGATTCCTGGGGTAGAAAAAAATACCCTTTTTTTCCTATACCATTTTCTCCGAGTTTACTCGGTTGAAAAGCTGTTGGAAATCATAGGAAAAGTATTATTCGAATACGTCTCGTGAATGATTTTGTTGAATGAAATGATTATAGAAATACAGTTGATCATTGAACTCACTCACTACTACTTGTTTTTCTGATTATCACCATTATATTCCATAACTATTTTCATAGAATTTTTTCAAGGGAACGAACCCTTGAAAGCGAGCTTGAATGTAAGTTGAAGTTATCATTCGTACAAGTCATATTACCGAAACCAAACAAATTCGATACTTTGGCTGAATTTAACTCTGTGAAAAAAATTCACCCAAAAAAATTTCTGGTGAAATTTTTCGATGTTTCAGACAGTGGATTCAATGCTTGGTATATATTTAACTGCATGTTTCCAGAGTGGGCATACCTTATGAAGAATCAAAAAGAATTTTTGTATTTTTAGAGGCTGAATTCGGGTAATTGGTTCACAAAAAAAGTATTACATCTGGCCTCAAAAATCTATTGTTGAAATCTAACTCACCTTGTGAACAATATGCGCGATTATTCAAGTGAGTGAGTATTCGAGATTAATACTCTGAATCAAAATATAGATTCATAAATTGATCAAGTCATGCAAAAAGTTTTTATGAAGCGCATTTTCATAATTGAAGAAACACATTTCTAAAAGAAAGTTCGAAAGTATCCCAATTCCTGAAAACTCATTTTTTTCCGATAACATAGCATGAACCGATCATTATTTACATACATGAGAAACTTCTAAAGGATTGAATGAAACTGCTTCCATGGGAAAGAATGGGTTTTTTTTGTTTTCGCGTGCTTAGTTGAGTTGAGACAGAGCAAATTGCATTCAAAATATTAGACCTTCTTCCGGCGCCACATGTAAATGAATAGAATTTTTTCTGATTATATCATGTTGATTTCCATTCCAGTTTATAAGGATCGCTTAGGAATGATTTTATTGGTATCGACAGCATCCTTCGTTTATAAAGGGTCAAAAGTAGGTCTCTATCGGTCGATGACTGCTCAGAATATTGTTCTAGGAAAATGAGACAAATATTGACAGAATCAAAGTACTTAGTACATGAGCTTGAATCATTTTTGTCTTTATAGGCTCGACCGAAAGTTGTAAGATACGCTACCATCATGCTTTTCAAAAAAAAAAGGAACAATGGAAGGAACACCGAAAACATTTAGAAATTAATACCATTTTCAATTTTTATATGCTCGCATATTTTTCATCATGGAAAATAAAACGATCACTGAGATGAGAGATATACCAGCTTCAGCTTTATTTGGCATCAACAGTATCTTTTATCCTACAGATACAAAATCTACAATCAAGAAACTTCTACTTTAGAAGCAAGAACACAATTGGCAACATCTAGTTTCGTCAAAAGAGAAGTTTGACATCTCCAGTCACACAATTCGAAGATCTGCATAAAACCTCTTTCACTCCCTAAGATTTGAACAGTTTCTCTAAAACAGGACCAAATTAGGAAAACTGCCATTTCTTTCATCATAGTCAAAATCTCCATGAAATCGTGATTTCGAAATAACCCTTCTGTGATACTTTTCGCTGTAGTCCACATTCTTAAATAAATTTAGTGGTTATAATGATTTAAACTAGATGTCATGTCTTGGAAACTGTTCAAGATAATGGTACATACTTTTTAAAAAATATTGAAGTTGAAGTTTGAGCACATCGACCTATAAAATTATGTGCTCGATGATGGGTAACAACAAATGAACAGACAGCGTCATGTTATTTCAGCTATTAGAGATTCCATTCACTACAATAAAATCATTTGATTAAACGAGCATTTTCAACGGTCACCCATTAGCAATAAAATGGTCGAGTTAAATTCAAATCCATCAAATGTTTGTAGTTGAGTTCATTCAAGTCTACATATACATAATTCATTCAATCGGATTTTCTCTGCGTGTTTCAGCCAAATTATAGTGTCTGATCATTGGATAAACTTGATTATTATATTTAAACCTCGTTCACTGTTGATTAAAGTGATTTTTCAATCAGAATTGGTATCAGAAGGGTGAAAATTTATTATTTGCATTTCAACTCAAAATATTTGACATGAAAGGAAAATACGAATGGTTGCATGCTTACTTTACTTCACACCATTTAAGATTCTCTTCTTGATAGATTACATTCTTGGAATTTAATAACAAAAAAAACCCTCGGACACACCTCAGACAAACTTCCAACAGATTCTCATTCGAAATATAAGCTCTTGAAGCATCATCCATGAATTGAGATCGAATTAATTGTTACTAACAGGCATTCATGGTCATCATGACATAACTCGAAATATTTGTTTCAATTATTGTGAATTGAACCAATACGCGCATTATGAAATTTCATGTTATTTGAGAAAGATCCTGATTTCAATTTATAAATAACCTAGTCAATAATATCAACATTTAAGAACTGATTGAAATGACAGTGGAAACTTTTTTGTTGTTCGAAATGATTATTTTTCTCCACTTTCATTTTAAGTTCAACGTTTTACTTTGTTGTACAATTTATCACTGGGCAGAACTTCTTCAAATGTGAAGTTCTATTTCAGTTGTTTAATAAGACCGTTCACCGATTCCAAATTTGTGGATGAAGCTAGTTTGGAAAGGGTTGCAGTCCACTGAGAAGTTCTGGTCTATTTTGACCTCCGACAAGGTTTACAGCGTAAATGATAATCAGAGTTTTAGGTGTTATGCACAATGTAATTGACATTGTGAGTTGATTTCGACTTATCTGAATGATTTTGTCAATTTTGATTTATATTCAGTGTTTTCTGAAACTTTGATCATCTCCAGTTTTCGCGTAAGAACGACAATTCTCAAGAAAAGCATCGGAAATATTGAGGAAATTATTGAATTTTTTTATAACATTTTCATCCGAATGAAGATGAGAACCTAATTGTCTAAAGTGAAGAAGTAATCAGAATTGTTGTTATTATGTACAACACTTTTTCGAAATACTTTGTCAATTTTGATTCATAGTCCGTTTCTTTCAGAAACTCTATTCATCTCGAGTTTTTGCTCAAGAGCGGCGATTCTAAAGAAAATGCATAAAGATGTGCTTTGGAAATATTAAGACATTTTCAAGTTTATTTTGATATTTTTAGGCAAACCAAGATAAACTAAGGCGATGAGTTATCTAAATTGTTATTTTAAAAACGTGAATGATAATCAGACTTGCAGTTATGCAATGCACAATTTGATTAATATTCTTAGTTGACCACTTTCCCGAATTATTTTCTTCATTTTGATTCATATTTCGTTTCTGTCCAAAACTTTTCAAGACATGGCGTTCAAAGGGTACCTAAAAAATTTTTTAAAATTCATATTTTCATCTGAATAGAGTAACAATCTTCAAGAAAATATTCAGTAATTGAAGAAAAATGAAAGACAGGGAACTACTTCCAAGCAATTGAATTTTTATATGAATCATTTGGCATTCCTGATTGCTACCTTTGAATTTTTCAGGATATATTTGTGGTGGCGGGGTTCTTTCGAATAGATTAAATAGTATAAGTGTTGAGGAAATTGACTCACCTGCTCGGAAATTCGAAAAAGACCACTTCGTTGCTTGGAAGACTATGTTGTCGAATTTCAGATCGATGGCTTGCCTTTTGGGGAAGCTGTACGTTTTATTGCTGTCCTGCATTATGTCGAACATATTGTTATTGTTCACATTCTCGATTTTTCCCTGCACTGCGTACTCATAGGCACTTTCGGTCGGATCTCCGGAAGCTGAAGAAGAAGAATCATTTGACTGACAGCACTTTAGCGAACTCATTTTTATGTTATTTATGGTGACTAGTTCCGAGAATTCAATTATTCATGCTATATGAATAGCAGAACGGTTCCGATACACCGGGTAGGTTAGTCAACAGCGGGAAATAACTGTCGGAGTTTCTATGAATGGGTTGACGGTACAAACGCGTGAAAGTATACGAGAGCATAAGACAGCAGAATGCACTGAAGTTTATGATGTTGGTGTGTATATATATAAACGGTATAAAAATAAGCGTGGATGGGGACTATGCTGAACATGAGCGGCTTCTGTTTGGATTAAATTCTTATCTGTTCTACGTAGCGATCGTGTTTGAAGACGTATCAGTCGATAGTGAACGCGTCGATGTCACTGTTATCAGTTTTTCACTCAGGAGTTTTATGACTGTGGATCAAGTTTGGTCAGAATGACTCAGAGAGATCAAGTGTACCACATTTTCCAGTGTTTCCCATTCCTAGGTTTTGCGTGGTATCTCGGTACTGAATTTCGATGGGAGTATACCTGGGCTGCACCTAACCACTTATGCCCAGGCTTTAATATGCCCAGGCTTCATTTTTCATCATTTGGTATCATCACGAGGTGCAGAATAATATAGTTTCAATCTTTCGGAACCTGATTTAGAATAAAAAATAGATGAAAAATGTCATATGAACATAGTTGGTTCATGATAATTAGTGAAAGAATAATAGTCTTCAATCCCGAATTGAAATTTATTTGAAATTTTTGTAATTAAAAACAGCACAACGAAGTCTGCTTCCAGCCAAATCGCTGAATGAGTGATCAAATTACTTTCTATTAGATGAATAACAATTCATATACAGGTTCGCCATTTGAAAACGAAACAGACGAGATTACAGACGAAATAAATTTTTTCGATAGAAATGCTCGGACAGGTCGATTTCTGTTTCGAGGGGGACAACTTAAGATGTAGATGACGGACGCATAGCGCTTCAACCCTTGCTACTACAACCCTCACCCCCAATTTTTGAATAGGAAAGATGAGTTGAGTGATACCTCATTTGAAAGGTATTCTTATACTGATTTCAGCAAAGTAATTGTTTTTTCATTTCATGCATTAGTTCTCGAAATATTCTTGACTAAGCATTTGAAAATGAAGTGGTGTTTTCATGGCACTTGTAGTGTTTTTTTGTGAAAAACCTTTCAAATTTTCAAATGAGGTATCAATCACCCCATCTTCCCTATTCAAATTTTGGGGGTGAGGGTTGTAGTAGCAAGGGTTGAAGCGCTATGCGTCCGTAACCTATATCTTAAGTTGTCCCCCTCGAAACAGAAAGCGACCTGTCCGAGCGTTTCTATCGAAAAAATTTATTTCGTCTGTAATCTCGTCTGTTTCGTTTTCAAATCGCCACCCTGTATTTCGAGAACTAATGCATAAAATGAAAAAACAATTACTGTGCTAAAATCAGTATAAAAATACCTTTCAAATGAGGTATCACCCACCCCATCTTTCCTATTCAAAAATTGGGGGTGAGGGTTGTAGTACCAAGGGTTGAAGCGCTATGCGTCCGTAAGCTACATCTTAAGTTGTCCCCCTCGAAACAGAAATCGATCTGTCCGGGCATTTCTATCGAAAAAATTTATTTCGTCTGTAATCTCGTCTGTTTCGTTTTCAAATGGCCACCCTCTATGTAGTCCTATACGAAAAAAAAATTCTGAAGTTCAAGGTCAACGATATACCAAAGTAAAACAACACACATGAAATAACATTGATAGATATAACTTTTTCTCAAGCAATTAGGAAGATTTTAGTTTTCTAGCGTTCTATTCCTAGAATTTCTTCATGGGATATTTCGGATACTACTGTCAGAGCTACTTCTGAATCAGCAACATGCGGAGGTCTGACATTTTGAAAAAGGAAGCATTGAAAATGCAAAATACGAAATATTGAATACCTTTTTCTATTTGGTAAATCCTTTTCTTGAAGAAGCCTTGTTTATTTTACTTAATATATGTTTTACATATTTAAGATTATATATGACATATTTTAAAACATATTTCGTAGTTGCAAAATGCAAAATACTTTTCTATAAGTTTTGTCAACATCACTGGAATGAACTTGTTTTTGAGCCACTAAAAATTTATGGTTGAAATACGTCTGTGTTATGTAGTCTGACTTTTCCCGCTTTAATGAATATAATAATATATAAAATAATTTAATATGAAAAATAATATACCTAAACTGAGATCCCAGTCAGTTGTCACTCACTCACCTGTCAATTTGTTCATATAAATTAAAACTTTCCGTAACTGTCTGTTTAGTGTGAATAAACTGTTAAAATATGTTGAGTAGCTTTGATCAGTTCTTCACATTGAATGAAAAAACTTGATAACAATATTATAAAATAAACGAAGTGAAAGTATTTCACTCTGAAGTATTATGAAATACCTGGTTTTCATTCAGTATTTCAAATACATAACAGAAAATGTTCGAAATACGAGAAAAACAAATGTTATTATTCGCATTTTGTTTTCAAGTATATTTGCAAACCTATTTTGCACATCTCTGGCAACAAGTATATCGAAAATTCGAAAATGCATTTATCGGATTTCTCCATTGTGTTGAGTATTCACTCAAATTGTGTCACGGTACTCATATGTTCATAGGTATGTGTTAACACTGAGCAATATATCATACCTAGAAACTAATAAGAATTTTCATTTTATTTGCTGCATAATTAGCCTAGTGTTTTGTAATGTTTTTTCTTGTTTGAAAATGTCAAATATATGATTTTGCAATGTAGTAATGGCATCAATTTCCAATGCGTACTGTAGGTTTCAATGTTAATGGTTGAAATGTCCTTTCAACAGGCTACTCATAAGTTAATGCGGAAAAACTTAGCTTGTCACTACACTAAATTCGGAACTAGATTGAGCATTAAGTCACAAATCAGATGCGTATGCATAATAATATCTTGCATTCATTATGCGTGTGCATCTGATTTGGGACTTAAAACACAAATTAGTTCCGAATTCAATAAAGTGGCAAGCGACCTTAACTCTTGAATTTTCACAATTTACTTCAGTTTTTATCGAACCAAGCATGGCACAAAAACTGCTTCTCTAGAACATCGAATCGACATACGAAAATAATCATGCATATTAGATGCATATGAGAGGAATGTATGAAACAAATCGAAGACAAATTGAATGAACTATATGAAGAGTACAATACAATAACTACTTAAGAACAATTTGGGGATCCTTCACTTTATTTTCAACAATAAAATAATGTCGTTTAAACCTCGTCCTCAACAAAGTTTGAAGTTGAAATATTCTGTGTTTCTGTAGTAATTCGCTATTTATACTCTGCGATGCTAATTGTCTGTACTGCATGAACTTTGTTTCGAAAATTCAAGCGAATTTCATTATTTAACCTGGTTTTATCGATCGTACATGATTAAGTTCGTTGAAATCAAATTGTTGAGGACAAATTATTTCATTCAAAATGAAGGACTGTGCTGGACTCGAGCAGTTTATTTGAATAAAAAAGCGCACCAATGTAGGTGACGTGTGCAGCAATGGTGTTTGTATGATTAGAACAAAAAGGACTCTTTTTCAATAATGACAGTGTCCAGTCCGTTATAGAACTTTCAATCCAGTCGCCTGAAAAAATTTAATATATTTTCGGAGAATCCCATCAGTAACATTTAAATTTCAGAAACACCTAGTTTTGAATAGAACACCGAATCGAAGTTTGGGTAAATAGACCGCGAAATGTTTCGAATAATTTGAGTTTGTATTTACTCTTGAATAATAATCTAATCGAAGATGAAGTCTTGTGCAATCAAAAATAGCAGGCGTTGATCACTAGATGAAGTGATCGTTAACTTTCATATGTGATTTCTGTTGCTTGGAAATTAACCACTTGAATTCATTTGTCATAGGATGTAGGATGGATATATGTTATGAATCATATCGGAAAAAGAGAGTACCTCGGAAAAGAGTTCAATGTGATTTTTTTTTTCATCAGAATGAGAAAACATTAATTTTATTTTTTACACTGTGATATGGAGCTTCAGTTTGAAATCAAATATTCATATCATTCGAACTGATTTAGAAAACAAAATATCCTGAAATTGATTCAATTCAGCATTACCAATCTCGACAATTTCAAACTGATTTCATATGCAAAAAATGGTGAAAAGTTTTATTCATATGATTTGTTTCTCTGATGGCCCTATAAAAATTTTTTGTTCCGGTTTGTAACTATAAATTAAACCACGTGTGGACCTTCAATGCCTTGCAAAGTGACAATGATTTTTAATCTAATTGGTCCATGTAACGAACTGCCAATATCGTTAGTATTGAGATGATTTATGTCTCATAATGAAAGTTAAATTTTGTCGTAGCTCACTAATAGAATAATTAAATTTTCGATATCATGGCTGGAGCCAATGAGATACAATATTGAAAAAAAATTATATGCATATTTCTAAAAATGTTAGTGATTCAAAATTACGTATTTATCAGATTGGATTCTTCCTCTCATCCTTTTATAATTAGGAAATTTAGAAATGTTTATGCTCTTGCTTTGGACATGCATTATACTGATTTTTATAATAAACTAAGATACCCTACTAAAAATTTAAAAATTCTGATGAATAAGTTCATGAATATCGATCATGAAATAATTCTAGGTACCACTCTTTCAAACATTATTCTTCATAATGAACGATTTCGATGCTGCGTTTTCAATTCTATACACAACAAAATAACATTCATCATTCACATATAGCATATGCTCCAATAGACCAGTGCTGAAGCCTTTGCTAATGGTAACAAGTCAAAAAAATTTTTTAGGATGAACTCTGTTGGAAAATTATAGAATAAAGCAAAAAACAAAATTACGGATGATCTGGGGTCAAAAAGGTGAGCTTCCTAGAGTCAAGAATGGTGTATACAGAAAAAATTAAGAAAATAAAAATTAGTTAATTGGGCTACCCCTAATGCTCTATATTTGAATTGATCGATAATTATATTATTTCTGAACTAATATTCTTAGATGACACCTTATGATGAATAGCTTCGCAAAACTTCTGAATGAAAATTATTTTCCTTATTTATATAATCAATTAGAGGCGTAAATCATTTGATACCCCTTCATAGGTTCTGAAACATAGCTCTGGGATCTTGTTGATTTTCTTCAGATTGAGGAATATCTATGAGGAAGATGAATCTCAAGCCCTTCTGAAATGAATATCAACAAGAAAACAATTAACTTGAACGAGTGCATATTAATGAAGTTGATGTAAGACTATCAGTTATTGCACCTAACATTTCTTCTTAAAGAACGGAAATATTCGAATTGGATAAATTAGCAGTGCGCCACTGGATCTGCTCCCACTAGAACCCGAATAATTAAGTCGGGGACCAAGTATAAATTTACGAAATACTATTTACCAGAGGATCGTTAAATTCGGAACATGTGTTCATTTGATACTTGATCGAAAAAAGTTCGGTATGAAGGTCTCCGCACTATTGAAGAGATGATAAAATTTTGCGTTTCGATAGAAAAGCGGTGAAAAAAGGTTTGACTTTGGCTTGTGGTCTCGTATAATTGAACGAGAGTATGTTAAACTTTTCTATTGGCTCAGCACTAATAAGATACACTTACTAATTATGACGGTACTTATAAGTTATAAACTGTCACGGCCGAGCCGTTCTTAAAGGGGTGGGGAGAAGGAAGCAAAAAAAATTATGTAAACTTTTCATAAAAAAATTCATGCTGGTTGTTATATTTTAATACACTGTTAACTCACCCAAATCAAACCTATGATTTACAGCGGGCAATGAAGTAATGTATTTCGTTTGAGGACTGTGAAATCGTTTAAAAAATTTTACATAAAAATTGTTCCGTAAATGAAATGTTCTGGAAAAACAGCTTGATAAAAAACCAACGTAAACTTCAATATTTCTTGTACGAAGAATTGATGAGAAAAATCCTCGCACCGGTCTTTTTTTAATTTCAAAAGTACCTATCGAATGCTTTTTCGAATTTGATATTTTATTCAACCCCTAAGGCCTTAACCAAATGGCAATATATGGATTGTGATATGTGGATCAAATTAGAAGTAATTCACCATTATTTTTTCACTAATTCTTATCAGAGGAAATCGCAACTCTATGGATTTGTGATTTTGGAAGCAGGAGTTCGTGTGATTTTGTGAATTAAAAATCTCTCACCTCTCACTCTTTTGTTTTTTTTTTTTCGAATAAAATATATGGGTTGTTTCTTCAAGCACTTCGGCCATCTGCATCGATTAATTGTTTCTTTATGTTTTTTGTTTTATTTGTGATCTACAACATGAATTCTCAGTTAGCTGAGTTTTCTGTATATATTTTTTTATCGGAACATGTTTATTGCAATAATTTCAAATTAAGATTTCATTTTCTTTCACACAACTGACATCGAATGACTTCTGATGTGATATATCACAATCAATATTTTCCTAAATGGAAAAAAAACGTTGAGGGGTTATGGATATAACCCCCCAATTCCGAAACTGCATGCATTAATCAAATGGAAATGGGTGGGTATTCATCAATTCAAGATATGCCGAATAATTTTTTTTATAATAACAAGTTGCTGAAGTATGAAATTTCAATAAATCAGAGCATGATGAAAGACCACAAAATGAGTGAAGAAATTATAAACATGGTTCCTGGTTCCACAAAGAAGATGTTTAGGAAATACAGCGTTCTAAAAAACCATCTAATGTTCAATAATTCAAGTACCATGAATTGTTGAGAAAAATCCTAGCACCGGTCGATTTTAAATTTCAAAAGGAATGTTTT